>OZ004719.1:24551595-24980894 GCA_963924515.1 Vespertilio murinus
TTCTATCTGGCCCGCGGAGCCGAAAGAGCGGAGGGTTCTCTTACTCTCCCCTCCGCTCCTTCACCAGCAGCCCAAGATGAGAGTGCCAGCATGGTCAGGTTGCTTTTGTTCCGGCCCTCCGGTCCAGTGTAAGAACCCATTGTGGCCCTCGAGTCAAAAAGTTTGCCCACCCCTGCTCTAGAGGCTTTTTCAAGCAAGACCTACACAGTATTCCCTTATTGTCTGTTTGACACTCTGGGAATATCAAGGAAGCAGGTATAGACAGATACACATTAGACACACATCCTGAAAGCAGACATAAATCGCTCTCTGATTATCACCTCTTAGAACTATCCACACTGTCGTTTTTCTCATTTACACAAATGTACTACAGTGATGGCAAAGGACATTTTAAAAGCTGAAAATCTGTTCCAGTGATATGTATTCTCAAATTCAACTCTAAGCTTAGAAAACTGACAAACAAAACACACACACACACATACACACACACACACACACACACACACACACAATCATGGTCAACCCATTACATGACATTCTCATTGTCATCAAATATTTTTTCTCTGTATAATTAAGCATGGGGGGAAAATGAGAAACTATAAAATGTGAAGTTCCTAAAGCTTAGCTTATAGATACCTGATTTGCATAATGCCATGCCATTGGCTAATCTGACTGTCTGGGTAAATGAAGTTTGCCCCCAAATCCTGGAAGCATTGTAATCTCACCTATTTAATGTGTCTTTATAAACTGTGCCAAGCGCTGCATTCTGCGACTCCGGGGCCATTAACCTTGCTTGTCCACCACACAGCAATCGTTCCATTAGGTTTAGCTTCTCCCTTTGAGATTTCCTTATTAAAAGGTATTTTATCAATTTTCACTTAGGGAAATGTAGATATTTGTGTTCGGGTGGTAAAATCAGAGGCGAATACATTTTTATCAACTACATATTTTTACAAAGCAATAAAAAGATGCTTGGAGTTACTCGTTATATTCTGCCGAATTCATCATGACAGCCCACCTATGAAAGAGAAAGACATTTCTCTTTTTTTAAACTGAAAAATGTTTTAAAGATCCCAACTAATTCAGTGGTGGAAGGTGGACTATGATATGAAGGAAGTGTACTTCTGTAATTCTCGGGCAAATGTAGGCTGGAACCCTGCTTCTGCCATTCATGGGAAAGGCTGCTGAAATCCTGAGGCTTGGATTCCTTATTTATAAAGAGAATAACTTTCAAAAACCTACTTTGCCACTCGTCTTGCTTTTGTCCGTGTTTGTTTTTGCTTGAATGACAGTCAGGAGGACCTTGGTATTGACAAGCCCTCGGTACCGGCGTGGTACTCGGTCAGTGTGGGTGGTTTGTGGGAGTTGGCGTAGAGCCTTCTAGGACGGGGGCATGACTGTGACCTTGAGTTTGCTTCCATGCAGGGCCTGGCTCTTCCCTAAGCTACTTCAAGGAGGACTTGGGGGCACAGAAAGATCTGGCCTCCATGAGTGCTCTTTTGTGCGAAGAGCAGGATCCGGATAGAAGGACAAATGACCATTTGTTTCACATCCCTTCTCCATCCCTTCACTCTTTTTTTAAAAAATATATTTTTATTGATATTTTACAGAGAGGAAGGGAGAGAGATAGAGAGCTAGAAACGTCGATGAGAGAGAAACATCGACCAGCTGCCTCTTGCATACCCCTTACCGGGGATGTGCCCACAACCAATGTACGTCCCCTTGACCGGAATCAAACCTGGGACCTTTCAGTCCGCAGACCGACGCTCTACCACTGAGCCAAACCGGTTTGGGCACCATCCCTTCACTCTTGAGGTCTGATTGACATGCAAGGGACTTGTTGATACCGAGGTCCTCTTTTCCAGCCCAGGAGAAGCAGCAAAGGGCTGGTGTTAGCAGTGACATTTACCCATTACCGTTCCGCCAGCATCTATGGGTCCCCAGAGAGGGAAGATCTTTCAGGTCTACTTTCATACGGCGTCGGAGAAAAGGACCAAGAGACGGGGAAACATCAGTTTTAAGTTTCTGATCTGGTTTTCTGGAAACAGCTTAATAAAAGGGTGAAGTGGGCGATTCAAAGCAAACATCCCGCTGACGGGAATCAATCCTCCTGACAGGAATTAGCTGCCTCTGCAGGGAAAGAGATTTCACAAGCCAAACCTGCATCGCTCTTGCTCTCGGTATCTTTAAAGAGCCTGGGGCTCCTGCTTTGGAATGACTCCATGAAATGTCCTCAAGGCGTCCCTTGGGAGACTTCTCTCTCCTGTCCCACCTATCTGTGGTCTTCTGACCACACCCAGCCTTTGCTCCCACTCTCTGGATTTCCCAATCCTCAAGTATTTGTCACACTGAGTTATTATAGCACCCCGATTCACTTTCACACTCTTAGCAGTGATGTGGAAATTACTCATGCTGTTGACTCCTCGAAAATAAGTTTGTAATGATTTTTGTCTGAGTTGTGACATAGTATGCTTCCTTGATACCTCAAATCCAAGGGATATAGGCTAAAATGATCACAAAGCTCACCGATAAGAGCTAGAAAACGGAGATATGATGGCATGAGAAGAAAGACTGTAAACTTGTAAGGTGAACAAGCAGGAAGGGAGGTATAGAATTAGCAATCATGTACCAAAAGAAACGATGGCAGCCCAGCCAATGTAGCCTGATGGTCCAGTGTTGACCTATGAACTAGGAGGTTATGGTTTGATTCCCTGTCAGAGCACATGCCTGGGTCGTGAGCTCATTCCACAGTAGCGGGTGTGCAGGAGGCAGTTGATCAATGATTCTCATCATTGATGTTTCTCTCTCTCCCTCACTCTTTCTCTCTGAAATCAATAAAAAAATATTTTTAAAAATATTAATTTTTTTACAGAGAGGGAGAAAGAGTGTCAGAAACATTAATGAGAGAGAAACATCGATCAGCTACCTCCTGCATACCTCCTAATGGGGATGTGCCCACAACCAAGGTACGTGCTCTTGACCGGAATCGAAACCGGGACCCTCCAGTCAGAAGGCCAATGCTCTATCCACTGAGCCAAATCGGTTTTGGCAATAAAAATATTTTTAAGAGCCCTACTGGTTTGGCTCAGTGGATAGAGCGTCAGCCTGCAGACTGAAGGGTGTCTGGTTCAATTCCCGTCAAGGGCATGTACCTTGGTTGCGGGCACATCTCTAGTAGGGGGTGTGCAGGAGGCAGCTGGTCGATGTTTCTCTCTCATGGATGTTTCTAAATCTCTATCCCACTCCCTTCCTCTCTGTAAAAAATCAACAAAATATATACATTTTTTAAAAATATATTTTTAAGAGACATGGAATGAATGAACAAATAAAGGAACTCTTATTCTATGAGCATTCAAGAGACAACACATCTGAGTTCGTACATTAAAGTGGGATGAATCTTGTGATTGATCTTGTATCATAGGAGCTTGATATAAATTTTCAGGATTTTCTACATATGCAATCATGTCATCTGCAAATAAAAGCCATTTATTTCTTCCTTCCCGATACCAAGGGTTCATTACTCATAGTTCATTTGCATTGCTGTGTAGTATACAAATCCCCCAAAGCAAATGCAATAGTACTTCTCTTATCTAATGGGAAGACTTTTGATCAACATCCACACACAAAAACAAACAAGAAAACCCAACCACGACCCTGCCTCCTACATGAAAATGCCCTAACAGAGTAGACAGCCAGTCCCCACATGCAGGTGTCTACTCCACAGGAGAGGAGAGGAGAGGAGTTTTCCACTTCTGGAGTCCACTGACCGAGCATTGAAGGCAAACCTGGGGCAATAAAGAGCTGGCTCGCCTCTGGGGTGCTCCCCAGCACGCTTCAGTTTTTCCTAGGCTGCTGCTGGGAGGAAATGGAGCACATCAAAGCCGCGGAAAGGCGGAGGGAAGCCACCGGGTTCAGACTCACTGGCTATAGGACACAGGGACAGCTAACGGCGGGACGGAGACGGCACACATCAAGCAGGAGGGCACAGCCATCTGGGAAAATTTACTGCAGAGAAAACACCCAGAACACACCGAGTGTTCTCTGAAGGTGACACCGTGGGGCCGCCACGTTCAGAGAGTAAGGCTCATGAGGGAGAACGGGATGAAAGTTACGCCCAGGAGCTGAGGAGAGGATCTAATGTTTACCTGCTTTCCGTCTCTTTCCTCTCCCCTTCTCCCTTTTATTCACAACCAACCCTGTGATAAACGTTTCCCCAAGTGAAAATTGATGAAATACCTTTTAATAAGGAAATCTCAAACATAATGGAACAATTGCTGTGTGGTGGACAAGCAAGGTTAAATGGCCCCAGAGTCGTTTGGCACAGTTTATAGTTATTAAATAGGTGAGATTACAGTGCTCCCAGGCTTTGGGGGCAAACTTCATTTACATAGTCTGATTAGCCAATGGCATTATGCAAATCAGGTATTTATAAGCTAAGCTTTAGGAACTTCACATTTAATAGTTTCTCATTTTTTCCATACTTAATTATACAGAGAAAAAATATTTGATGACAATGAGAATATGTTAATGGGTTGACCATGATAGTGTGTGTGTGTGTGTGTGTGTGTGTGTGTGTGTGTGTGTGTGTATGGTTTGTTAATGTTCTAAGCTTAGAGTTGAGTTTGAGAATACATATCACTGGAACAGATTTCAGCAATTTTAAAATGTCCTTTGCCATCCTTGTAGTACATTTGTGTAAACGAGGAAAATGATAGTGTGGATGGTTCTAAGAGGTGATAATCAGAGAGCGGTTTATATCTGCTTTCAGGATGGGTGTCTATGTGTATCTGTCTATACCTGCTTCCTTGGAATTCCCAGGGTGTCAAACAGACAATGAGGGAACACTGTGTAGGTCTGGCTTGAAAAAGCTTCTAGACCCTCTTGACCTCAGGAAATTAAGAACTAAGAGAATCCGGCTCCATTCCACCCAGTAGGGTGTTCTGAGTATCCGTTATGTTTTGATTGGCCGCGTTAAGTAACGGAAAGCTTCTCTTTAGCGGCTTCAACTCCCCAGGAGGGTGGCGGGGGGAGGCTGCATGAGGATGGAGAGCAAGAAGGCATCTGGGTCTCGGGGACAAAGAGTTCTTGAAAGCTGCCAGACCCCGCTCTGCCTCTCTCTGCGTGGCTGCTTCTTTCCTTCCGCTCTTTATCTGACGCACTTTCTCTTACTCCATTAGACCTCGGACAGAAACGAACATGTGAGACCTCTGCCTAACCTCGCAATCGCCATTTCCAATTTCCCGGACAGGGAAACTTGCTGGCCCCGTTCAGTTGAGGGTAAGCCTGTCCTCTGTGGCAGGTGTGACAAGGTCACCTCTAGAGAAGTGGCTAAAAGGGAAACCCCCCGGAAAGAGGAGGAGGTCGTGTCCAGAGAGAGGACATTACGTAGAGGTAGACAGAGGGTCTCTAAATTGTGTTTGAACATGGTTTAGCCCAGAGTAAGCATCTTGGGAGCAAAAGAGATGCTTATCTCAATAGCTTCTGCCTTTACGAAGGGCGCG
Organism: Vespertilio murinus; assembly: GCA_963924515.1. Taxonomy (NCBI): domain Eukaryota; kingdom Metazoa; phylum Chordata; class Mammalia; order Chiroptera; family Vespertilionidae; genus Vespertilio; species Vespertilio murinus. The sequence continues at coordinate 24,557,097 of OZ004719.1, forward strand.
GTCTCATAAACCCACATGTGTACGTGAAGGAGTAAAACTGAGGACTGTGGCCGAAGGCAGTTTGGCTCAGTGGATGGAGCGTCGGCCTGGGGACTGAAAGGTCCCGGGTTCGATTCCGGTCAAGGGCACGTACCTTGGTTGGGGGCACGTCCCCAGTAGGGAGTATGCAAAAGGCAGCTGATCAATGATTCTCTTTCATCGATGTTTCTAACTATCTATCCCTCTCTCTTCCTCTCTGTGAAAAAAATCAATAAAATATATTAAAACAAACAAACAAACAAAAAACTGAGGGCTGTGATTAAAGACAGAAGCGATGGCTTTGGTTCGAAGGGAGCTGGATGGCATGGGAATGCGGTGGAACTTAGACCTGGGCCCAAAGCTTCCCTCTGCCTCCTGCTCTCATGTGTTCTCCGTGGGTCACAGATTATTCGTCCGTGGGTCTTCATCTTACTTGTAACATGTGGATAATTATATTCCACTGAAAGGCATTTTGTAGCAATTCAGTGCAGCACAGAATAAACACATACCACGGGGGAGTCCCAGTTACAGCAGTTTGTTCAATGAGCCTGTGGCCAGCAGCCTCGGTGGACTGCTGGACTAGATGCTGGAAACAGAATTAAGACCTCGATGCTGGTTATCCCTGAGGAAATCGCAGACGGTGGTGGTGGGAAGGGAGCAGAGGAACAGGTAATTTCAATAAAATGTAGCGTTGCTGCCGAAACCGGTTTGGCTCAGTGGATAGAGCGTCAGCCTGTGGACTGAAGGGTCCCAGGTTCGATTCAGGTCAAGGGCATGTATGTACCTTGGTTGCGGGCATATCCCCATTGGGGATGTGCAAGAGGCAGCTGATCAATGATTCTCTCTCATTGATGTTTCTAACTCTCTATCCCTCTCTCTTCCTCACTGTAAAAAAATCAATAAAATATATATTTTTTAAATGTAGCGTTGCCGAAACCGGTTTGGCTCAGTGGATAGTCAGCCTGTGGACTGAAGGGTCTCAGGTTCAATTCCGGTCAAGGGCATGTACATTGGTTGCGGGCACCTCCCCGGTGGGGGGTGTGCAGGAGGCAGCTTGTTGATGTTTTCTCTCTCATCGATGTTTCTAGTTCTCTATCCCTCTCTCTTCCTCTCTGTAAAATATATATATATATATATATATATATATATATATATATATATTTTTTTTTTTTTAAATAAAATGTAGCGTTGACTCTGATTCTGGATGTGATTGACCTGTGATTGACCTGAGACAGTTTTGCAAAGGCGCTGGGACCTGGGCAAGGCCTTACGCAGGTAGACAGGATTTGAACAGGAACATTGCTTATCAAAATGGGTTAAAAAGCCATGGCTGGTTTGGCTCAGTGGACGGAGCATTGGCCTGCAGGGTGAAAGGTCCCAGGTTCGATTCCCGTCAAGGGCATGTGACTTGGTTGTAGGCACATCCCCAGTGGGGAGGGTGCAGGAGGCAGCTGATCACAGTTTCTCTCTCATCGATGTTTCCCTCTGTCCCTCTCCCTTCCTCTCTGTGAAAAGTCAATAAAATATATTTTCTTTACAAAAAGGGTTAAAAAGACCCTTTCCAAACACTGCTGGGCTTACATAAAGGAACTAAGGAGATGATTCAAATTTCAAGCAGGTTTCTACACGGAGGAGGAACATGAAAAACCCACACTGTGGAGTATGCAGGTGTAGGTCACAGCACATATTTTTCGAGCTCTAGGAAAACAATAATAAAAGCAAACATGTACGTTTGATTTAATAATAGGGTAAGCTCAGGAAAATACATGCCCCCGGCTCACAGTAGGTAAGTTCAAAAACCGCTCTTTGCTAGATGAACTGGAAGAAAAAAAGGAAGAAATGATACCAGCGCCTGACATTTAAAAAGCTGCTGCTTCAGTCTGCCTGTCCGAGCCAGCCGGGGTGCCTTGCCATCTCAGAACAACTTGTTCACTTAGAAATTAGAGAGGTGTTTGGGCCAATAAATCGAGATTTATTTTGTAGTAGTCATTTCTCTTAATGGAAGTGTTTTCCAGATGTTGCCTAAGCTTGGCCGGCCGGGCCCGCTTCCAATAAATGAGGAAAGCTTGGTTTCATTGGCTGTCACTGTTGACTTTGTCTAACCTTTGGACTAATTGGTTCATCCCAGTGAATCTGCGCTGGTATATATAGGACTTCCAGGACACTGGAGAAATCCATCTATCCTCTCACCGGTAAGTGTCAGCCGTTAACTTGCTTCGTGGGATTCTTTCAGTTCAGTAGAGATAAACTTGATTCAAGGCGTTTGAAATATAGATTTGTGAGGCGATGGTAGTTGGGGAGTTTGGGGAGAGATCCCATTTGTGCCGTGCACCTGCTGTAAGCTTGTACATGTGTGTTGAGAGCGAGGGGAAAGTCGGAATGGTAACTCCTATGTTTGTTAAATGAAGTGTTACTGAGGCGGGCTATTTTTTCCCCCTTAAGATAGAAGTTAAACCATGCACTGTAAGTACCTGTTTTGATTTTTAATTGAATTTGCAGATGAGTTTGTATTCTGTGGGGGGGGGGAATTCTAAAGAATTAAAATGTCCAGTGGCATGACTGAGATGGTGCCTTTATTTTCCTCTGCCTAAGATTACATCCAGTGGTCCAAGGATGACTAGAGAATTAAAGCTGACTAAAAGTTCTGTTTTTATCCCTACGTCGTATTTTAAGAGTTACGGAGACGGGAGCACAGCACCGACGTAAGCTCGTGGGGAGAGGAAAGTGGGGCTTCCTGACGCTTTTCTTTTCTCCTCAGCGACGGCCATGGAGTGGAAGATACGGCCCAGTCACTTGCTGCTGCTGCTGCTGTCTGTTTTCTTGATTCAGCAAGTTTCCCCTCAAGGTACCTTCACTATCAAAATCTGTTTTATCTCACAACTACGGCTCACCATTCAGTTCTGACTCCTAGGCCAACAACATAAGTAGATGTCTAAACGTGTATATTTGTTTAAGTTCAATGCAGAGTACAACCTTAGTATGTAAAAACATGCACCTTGTATGAGCATTTTTGGAATTCTCACTCTTGTCTTCTGTGTTATAGGATCTTTTCAAGAAGTTTTGAGCTTTCCTATAGAATGATTTTTGTATTCATTATTCCCAGGGTTATCTCAAAAGTTTAAAAAAATATGCATATGCAGATGTCGCTGGGATGATACAATATTATTTGATTAACTGATAGATGGGTACTTAAATAGCATATGATTTTTATCTAAATGTTTACGAAGAAATTAATCTCTTACATCAAATAAAGTATTGAGAAAGCACTTACCTCAGTGGACATCTGCAATGTTTGAAATGGCATTGTATTAATCTTGAAAATGCTCTTTCTTACATAAGGGCTGTTCAACCAGATATGGAATTACACAGACGTGAATGTCATTTGATATTAGGTGCATGATTGTTATGGTGAAATTGCATTCATGGCATAGACATTGCCAGTAAAATAATGAAAATTCTCATGAACCCAAGCAAGAAAGGTAACTGCCTGCTATGGGCCTAATTTCAGAATCGCTGAGATAAGAAAAGATGGGGAAAAATGCATGAAATCAAATGTAAACATTTCAGAAGGAACGGTGACAGCTCTGGTATCTCCAGAGCCTGCTGCGCTTTCATAATAAATCACAAGGCTCACAGCCCTGGGTGCGTTTTTTCTAACCCACCTTTCCTCGGTGATAGTCAATTGTTCACTAAAACAGGTTACTCTCTTTAAGTGAATGAATTTAAAATTAGTTATTAAAATGAAGAGCAAGAGAAGTACAGACATGTAATCCAGGAAAGGGAACCTTTCCTGTAAAGACATTTGATTTCCCATTTCAGAAATCTGCTAACGGGTAAATAACATTTTGATGCTGCATCTGCTTTCCTTGCCTTCTCAACTTCTTCCCATTCCCTTTTTCCTTTATATATAATATATGTATTTATATACATACACTATATATGCATTTCTGTGTGTATTATGTGCATATGTATGCAAACACTTCTGAAAGTTTTCCTAATATTTTACTGTTTAATTGGCATATTAAGACCTTCACTCTGTTGGACTCATCATTTTGAGATTATTTTTCCCCCCAGTGTGTTTCAAAAGTCCCTCTATGGATTTAGGACATTGCACCTGCCAATTTCTATTCCAGAGACGGATCCAATTGTTGTTTTTCCATGATTATCTCTTCAGGGAGAATTTCAAGGCGTTTTCCAAATGATTTTGAAAACCATATTGGAGGATAATTAAGCTTTTGTTTTTTTGTTTTACCCAGAAATATTCTGTCCATGTGTTAATTTCAATAGTCATTCATTTTGCAGTTATTTTAGTAAACATCTGACTTCCTGCCATTGAAAGGGCCCAGATCCCCCCACCAATAAAAGGGAAAGGACACGTAAGAGAGTTTGTGCAAGTATAACCCACTTTCTTTAAGCTCATCAAGAACGAGAGGCCCTGTGATTGTTTGAGAAAGTTTGGGTTTTAGAATCAGATCTATTAGAGTTCAAATCCTAAATGGGCTATTGACATAAGATCTATAAAAATAAAAGTGTAACATGCTAATTAGACTGGGCAGCCGAATGAACTTCTGGACATCATTCCCAGACGTCCTTCCTGATGAAGCTGTGGCGGCGGCAGGGGGGGCTGAGGCAGAGGTGGTTAGTGGCAATTAGACAGGCAGGTGAGCACTTAGGAGTGATCAGGCAGGCAGGCAGAGTGGTTAGAGGCTGATCAGACAGGCAGGCAGGCAGAGGAATTAGGGTCGTGTAGACAGGCAAGCAGTTAGGGCAATCAGGCAGGCAGGTGAGTGTTTAGGAGCAATGAGGCAGGCAGGCGGAACGGTTAAGGGCCATCAGGCAGGCAGGCAGAGTGGTTAGAGGTGTTCAGGCAGGTAGACAGGTGAGTGGTTAGGAGCTAGCAGTCCCAGATGGTGAGAGGGATATGGAATTACAATTCCAGCCATTCAGACATCCCCCGAGGGGTCCTGGATTATGAGAGGGTGCAGGCCAGGCTGAGGAATACCCCCCCCACACACACACATGCACGGATTTCATGCACTGGGCTCCTGGTAGCTATATAATTTAGGGCCAAATCAGGACACTTCTGAGAGTGAAAGAGGTCAATATGAATAACTAACAGGTATTCATGGACCTGCAATACATATGTATGCTGGATCTATTCACTGGCTGGGTGCCCTGAAGCAAGTTAGTAAAATTTCAGCCTTTCAGCTTCCTTATCTTGAAAGAGAAGCTACTCAGAGTCTCTTGGCAACATTTTGAAAAACGTTAGAGATAACGTATGACTCAGTACCCAGCACAGAGAGGCTCCAGTGATGGCAACAAGCCATCATCTTAGCACTGTCAGGAGAGCTGTAGCTGCCACCTCCCCCCACCCTTACCCCCTGCCCAGGAAATGTGCAAAGCCCTTTGATTTTCAAGAGTATCTTCTCAGTTTAGGAAAGAATAAAATGGGTCTTATAAAAGATCAGGCACAGGGTCTTGTAAAAGATCAGGTAAAGATCACCTGGACCTATGGCTAATCATGGTTCCCATCCTTTTCCAAAGGACACAATTCTCCTCCCCCAATGGCTCTGTTCTCCTCATGAGCTCTCTCCCTTTCTGTAAGTGGTTTTGGCCATGTTTACCTATATTGTATGATTTTAGATTTATCAAGCTGTGCAGGGAGATGTGGGGAAGGGTATTCTAGAGATACCCCCTGCAACTGTGATTATAACTGTCAACTCTACATGGAGTGCTGCCCCGATTTCAAGAAGTTCTGCACTGTGGGTAAGTGCCCAGAGCTGGCATCTCCTCTGTCGTGCATCGCTGTCCCTGAGAGTCCCCTGCTGTGCTCTGTTCACACTATTGCGCTTCTTGTGGCTCAGGTGCCTTTCCCTTCCCTGGCATAAATGTCGCAGCGTGCTGTCCCTAAGGGTGGTGTCAAGACTTGTCGCTACTGGGGGACGTGGAGGGGGGGGGTCCTGGAGGTCTGTCCTTGCACAAGGTTTCTGATTGTCAAATACAATGTCTTGTCTTCAATGGAGACTTAACACTGTGACTCTGGGAGCATTAAGTAGAAAGGAATGCGACGTCATAGCTCAGGGAGAAGGCCCTTCAGAAGTTTCACCAGAAGAATCTATGGTCCTAAACTCTTGTCGACTCCTTTACTTTTTTTTAAAAAAAAGTATATTGACATGTTTCTAAATTACCTAAAAATGGCACTTTCATGAGGAAGCATTAGTGTTTAATGCTGACTTTCGATGAAAACCCAAAAGGTTTGAATGTTCGGTGAATGGTAGGTAATATTTCACTTGGAATATATTTTGGGGCCATTTTATTAACACAGAGACATGTCCTATTTAATTTATAAAAATTAAAATTGTTATATTCGCTTTTAGGATTTGCACGTGAAGCTCATAAATATATTCTTGTACCATGTATGCATAGTGTTGTGTAAGGTAATTATTGCAAACAGGCCTCGTTGGAGTCATTGACTCTAACCAAGGCTTTCTTTGAAATGTGCAAGCCTTGTCTTCACAGTCCGTGCCACGGATTGGGTTATCTTCCACCTCTATTCCTTCCCCAGTTCGTCATCATAAAGGTGTCTGCATGATAAACAGACCTTTAATTTTGAGCTGAAACATCGGCCCATTTAGGAATATATTGTTGTAGGATCTGAATATTAAACTAACAAATCTATTACAAACTGTGACGGGAGGAGGAGGAAAGATGGCGGGATTTCCCACGAAGGGTCATTTACCATCGAAACAGTTCCCGTTTCCTGTTGTCCCTACGTGGATGTGGCTCGGGTAGCCCATTGGGACCTCAAAGGGCAAAACCAAGTTTCCCCAAGTCCCCGTCATTTCTTTCTTGACGTGGGCTGTCCCCACTTGGGAAACCACCCGTTTTCCCAAACCAAGGACTTAGAAAGGCCCTTTGGGGGCTCTAGTGGGCCAGGAAGGAGATGGGAAATGGGCCCCCTTCGTGGGTGTGGCCGTGTGGCCCTCAATAATCCTCACTGTTTTGTTTTGCTCTGGGTAGAGCTCTCCTGTAAAGGCCGCTGCTCCGAGACCTTTGAGAGAGGGAGGGAGTGTGACTGTGACAACCAGTGTAAGAAGTATGGCAAGTGCTGTTCCGATTACGAAGACCTCTGTGAAGGTAAGCATCAGCCCTGGGGTGGGGTGGGTAGGGGGGGCTCTGGGTGCAGCCAGAGCTGTGCACCCACCCACCTTAGCGTCGTCACTGATGTCTGACATGCAGTTCGTCCCTCTAAGGTGTTGATCTCACTGACATTTAAGTGACTTCATCCTAATTTTGTTTCTCTGAGATGGACGGAGGGCCGGCCGCCTCTGCCAGCAGCACCCCTGGCTGGGCCAGGCCCCGGGAAGGAGGAACAGGGTGGGCCTGAGTGTAGACGCTCTCTGCAGGGGTGGCTCCGTTTCAGGCTAAAGCAACAGCAACCACCCCCCTTGATGATTTCTTCTCGCCTGAATGGTCAGCTGTCCTTTGACCTATCTGTGCTTTTACAAAATTATGTTAGTCGGCGTGTATTTAAAGGAAGAATCCACACTTTCTGGCTTTTCTGTACTAGCACCTTTGTGAATTCGTGTTAAGGCGCTAAATTTGCAAGCAAACCTCCCAAGAATTTGTTAACTGTGCATTGTGTGTCTCTCCCCATCTTGACCGTCCCTCTCTCTCTCCAAGTCCTGTGCCTGACAGTAACAAGGGATGGTCCCCCCTCAAAATCTCTGGTTATGGGTCTGGAAGAAGCACTATGAGAGGGTAGTAAAACCATCTAAATGTCACCAACTTCCCCTCCCAAGATGTAAAGGTAATTCTTTTTACCAATGTCTGTTCTTAAAGCCTTCTTTGCTAAAACGGGACAGTTTGAGGAAGACAGGGAAGACCCGCTTTGCTTGCATAACCGGACCATTCTGTTTAGACAAGCTGCACGCCCGCCCCTTCCCAGCAGTGGAGAGGGGGCAGGCAGCTGAGCCGAGGGGCCTCTCTTCACTGTTGGGCGTTTTCACTGGAAAGCATTCCAGGAATAGCGGAGAGGACACCCTGGTGATGGAAACCTCAGAGCAGAGCCCCTGCAGTGTGCAGGAGGACCCGTGTGGGCAGGACGTGTTCGCTCACCGCCCCGAGAGCCGTGAGGGCCCTGAGACAGAACACTGAGAATGCATCTTGGGCAGAGGCTGGTGGGGAGTGAGGATGGTTAGAGAGTGAGGAAGCATGGAGTGAACCTGCTCATCAAGATCATGCCTGGATCAGACTTCATGAGGTTGGTGGAAAACACAAATAAAGGAACACCAGAGCTTCGCTACTTCCTTTTTAAAGAATAGCAACCAATTTATCTCGTTAATTCAGCAGTCAGTTGTTGCGAGATGGCTAGATACTGCGTGGAGGCATCTATATTTCAGGGATCACATTTCAAGAACTGAAGGAATCGGCAGTTGAGCTACGAATGTGGGTGAGGAAAGCCAAGAGGTTAAGTGCGTGGCAGAAGTTTCTCAGATGGAGGTACTTGTGGCGTTTGCAGGGGGAGACAGGGAGAGAGGTGCGGAGGTCGGTTCACGGAGACTGCGGCCAGAGAGTTCTGAGATGCTTGGCAAGAGCAGCGGGTTTATGGCAACCCTCCGCCCCCCAGAGCGCCCCCTCTGTTCTCTGCTCCCCACTCTCACAGGCCCCTCTCCTCCTCTTCTGGTCCCTAGCGATCCAGACAGGTCTTCTCTTCTGGACACGAAGCGAGGTGGGAGGAGGGGTGACGAAAGTTTAAAAGAAACCCATCAGACCATGAACAGCTGTTTGACTTGGGGAAGGGCAACACCTTTTGAGAAAAGCATCATGGGAAGCTGCAGAAGTTTTTACTAGAGTAAATAATTCATTTAGAACTTGTGTGATGAAACACATAACCGAAAGGTAAATTGGCACCATTACTTGTAAAAGAACATGGAAACCAAAAATGCAATTACTCTCTTTCTCATCCATGTGGAATATTTTCACCACAGAAGGCAGACAAAGGGGATGGAGTTTATAAACTCAAGTGCTTTTTAGATAAATACCTCCAGAAATCATCTAGAATAAATAAGTTTGCAAACAAGAAAATGAAGTTCAAAAGGAATTTGCTCTTGTCCCTAAAGTCTCAGTGACAGCCGTGCAGGATTAGGGCTGGAATTGTCTGAGCCCTGAGGCTTTGCTGCCTGTCGTAACACGAGCAGTATTTTACAGCAACACCTCCTCAGAATTAATTGGGTAGGAGTAGTTTCTACCAGCATCTACTCTTTTTTTTTTTTTTTTAATGTTTTTATTGATTTTTCAGAGAGAGGAAGTGAGAGGGAGAGAGGATAGAAACATCAATGATTAGAATCACTGATGGGCTGCATCCTGTACCGCCCCCTACTGGGAACTGAGCCTGAAACCGGGGCCAGTGCCCTGGCTGGGGAATGGAGCCATGACCTCCTGGTTCATGGGATGCTCAACCACTGAGCACGCCGGCTGGGCAAACCAGCATCTGATCTTGAAGACAGATGCATCCACGGCTTTCACAGTTAAGAGTTACTGATGAGTATAAACAGATGTTAACCGACCTATCTTGCTTGGCCTCAGTGGATAGCCCCACATCACCACCATCTTCAAAGGCTGCACCTCCGCCTGCAAGAGCCCGTCCACCCATCAAATCAACCACCAAACGTTCACCCAAATCAACAGATAAGAAGACGACTAAGAAAGTTATAGAATCAGAGGAAATAACAGAAGGTAGGAAGATGACAGAAGTTTGAGATGAAATAACCTATAGGTGACTCCTTGTAGAAGAGGATAACTTGAGTCATTAAAGGCTCATTATGCTTTTTGTTTACTTAAGTCAAAGTATAAACCTTGAGATATTTATTTTCCTTATTTACTGAACCTAGTATAGATTTAAGTTTAAAAAAAAATCAGAGGAGATAAGTCTTAATATTAAAAAAGACCATGTTTTTTTTTTTTTTAGATTAGATTTTGTAGTTTATACTAGAGGCCTGGTGCACGAATTCGTGCACCAGTAGGGCCCCTCAACCTGGCCTGCACCCTATGGCAATTCGGGACTTTTTGGGGGGATGTCAGAGAGCCAGCTTCAGTCCAATCCCCGCAAACCAGGCTGAGAGACACCACTGGTGCATGATCGGGGCTGGGGAGGGATTGTGGGAGGACTCCAGGAAATGTCCAGCCCATCTCTTTCAGTCCCAATTGGCTGGACCCCAGCAGCAAGCTAACCTACCAGTTGGAGTGTCTGCCCCCTGGTGATCAGTGTGCACCATAGTGACTGGTCAAACGGTTGAACCGTTGGACACTTAGCATATTAGCCTTTTATTATATAGGATTGCTAGTATCTATGATAAACTCGGGTATCTTTTGACTGACAATTAAATTAGAAGGGCAGTTGATGGTGCTACTAACAAAACAAAATCAGAACACAGACATTGATTAATTAGTAAATAGCATTTCTTGTTGTGTTTGGACTGGCGGTTCTTTCTTGCCTTAAATCACAATTGGTGTGATCACCTTTTTATTTGATTTATAGAACATTCTGTTTCTGAAAATCAAGAGTCTTCTTCCTCTTCTTCCTCTTCCTCTTCAAGTATTCGGAAAATCAAGTCTTCCAAAAATTCAGCTGCTAATAAAGAATTAAAGAAGAAACCCAAAGGTTTGAGCATTGATAAAGATCAAAGACTATATCAATGCCATAACAATAATTATGTAAAGTAATGCGTGTTGATAGAGTGATTTGAAGATATTTTAATATTTGGGGGGAGGGGAGGTGAATAACTTTATAAAATTTTAGAAAATACCAATGCAAACGTCCTTTAGGAATTAGTGACAAGCAACTAAGAAACCAAGCAAAGCAAAGGATAAGAGGCTCTAGCAGAAACTGTGAAACCACAGGATGGCGCCAAAGATGATGATGGTTTTCTATTTCAGTTCCTGACATAATTTTTCTTCTTTCTCTTCCTTTTTTCATTTTTCCTTTTCCAGGTTTTTTATTTTACTTAACAAGTACTGATATACTGCTTTAAAATGCTAATTTACTAAATTCTCATACACCTCTCTAGGAAACTCAGTATTATTCTCCAGTTCACAAACCCTCTTTACTGTTTTCCCAATGAATCAGATGTCTTATCTGGCTGATTTTTCTGTAGTAGAAAATGTACTACAGAGTAGGCCAATGGTCAGCAAACTCATTAGTCAACAGAGCCAAATTTTTTAAACTTCTAATGCCACTTCTTCAAAACAGATTCACCCAGGACACGGTATTTTGTGGAAGAGCCACACTCAAGGGGCTAAAGAGCCACATGTGGCTTGAGAGCCGCAGTTTGCTGACCATGGGAGTAGGCTATTCCCTCCTGAAGAGGTTCCCTTTGTTCTGTTTTTTATTTTCTGAAATTCTAAACTATATTCTCTTTCCCCAGGAAGTCCTGGATTTTGGATACTGGAGTTCTAAGGAACTACTTCCTGGGTGGTTGTGATTTCCCCTGAAGCCTTCTCTCTAGATTAATAGCCAGATATTCAATCTTTGAGTCATCAGAGATTCTTGCACCGATGGAAGTGCAATATATGTTTGCTGAATGAACTCATCTCATGATGTGCCCCTGGGCTCTGTATTTTACCCGTGGGGTAGCTGCTGTGGCAAATCCTGTTAAATGGGGTCTTTTAGCTGCCATAGCATCCTGATCTCCTTTCTATACCCATGGGACTGGGCAGAAGAAAGAGAAGAGCTAACAGCCCTGGGCATGGAAATGACTCAGCAGGGACCAGGGGGGTGACTGGAGCATCCTTGGATGTAGCTGTAGAGACCTCAGCTAATGGATGCAGTCAATCTACATGACGTTGGAACAGGGGAAAGGGACACTGGGCAAAGAGGAAAAAGGGGAGCAGAGAAAGGGAAGGCCAAAGAGCTTTAATGTAAAGAGATGAATTAGTGTTATTTGACCATATGGGTAATTTCAAATTTGCCACATCTCTATTGTATAGTTTTACTTGTGCATTTTAACCCTTATTCATTCCCTAAAATAGCCCAATAAGACAGGTTGAGTATAACATTTTACAATAAGTTAATAGACATATTAGAGGTTAGCAACCTGCCTAGAGTCACACAGCCAGCAATAAGGGGAGCTTTACATCATTACTAAAGACAAACTATTCAAGAATAAAAGATGTATTTTTTTTCTCTAGTAAAAGATAACAAGAAAGAAAATCCTAAGAAGAAACCTGCCCCAGAACCACCAGCTGTAGATGAAGCTGGGAGTGGATCGGACGATGATGATTCCAAGCTCACCCCAACTCCTGACACGCCCCCCACTCAAAGCACTAAAGTTACCACAACTTCCAAGGTTACAACAGTGACAACAGTAAGTCCTAAACCCAGCCCGTCACCGAAACCTGAAACATCCAAAGACACATCTTCAACAGCAAGTAAGGAGAAAACGGTTGAAACTAAAGAGACTTCTAAAACATCAAAAGAGACTTCAGCTAGTACATCGGAGAAGACCACTTCAGGTAAAGAGACGCGAAGTGCAGAAAAAACATCTGAAAATCTGGAAGCCACATCAGTTACTGCTAAAACTACAACCGAAGCTGAAACTACAACCACAACCACATCTCCTCCCACCACGACCACGACCACTACCACGACCACCACCACCAAGGAACCTACAACCACCCCCAAAAAGCCTGAGCCTACTACCCCCAAAAAGCCTGAGCCCACCACCCCCAAAAAGCCTGAGCCCACCACCCCCAAAAAGCCCGAACCCACCACCCCCAAAAAGCCTGAGCCCACCACCCCCAAAGAGCCCGAGCCCACCACCCCCAAGGAGCCAGCTCCAACTTCTCCAGAGACACCTCCAACCACCTCAGAGGCCTCTACTCCAGCTACCACCAAGGAGCCTCCCACTCCTCCTGAGAACCCTGCTGGGTCAACTCCTGAGTTTCCTGTAGAACCCACACCAAAGGCTCCTGAAGGGACCAAACCTGAAACGACCACCACATCAAAGGATAAGACAACTGAAATTACAACTGCTACATCTACAACAAAAGAGACGGTAACGCCAGCAGAAGAAAAGACCACTGAATCCAAAACAAGTACAACCAAGCAGGTGACGTCTACCACAACCAAGGACACCACATCGGCCAAAGTTACTCCTCCGGAAACGACTCCTGCACCTGAAGCGACTCCCACAGAAGACAAGACCACTGAATCCAAAACGAGTACAACCAAGCAGGTGACGTCTACCACCACCAAGGACACCACATCGGCCAAAGTTACTCCTAAGGAAGCGACTCCTGCACCTGAAGTGACGGCTGCAACAAAGAAGACAACCACAACGGAAGAGACTACAAGTACGTCTGAAGATGCAGTAACTACATCCAAAGATACAGCCACTAATCCCAAAGTGACGACTGCTACACCCCCAAAGCCAACCAAAGCACCCCAAATGCCCACTACCACCAAAAAGCCAAGCACCACGCCTAAAGTGACAAAGCCAAAGCCTACACCATCCCCCCCAAAGACGACCACATCAACGGTACCTACAGTGAACCCTGCCTTGCTCCAAACCACCACCAGCTCTAACCAAGATGATAACTCAGAAATGGCTCAAGAAAATCCAAAGAATGAAGATGCAAATGATGCTGAAGGAGAAAGACCTTATATGTTTCTCAGGCCCCCGGTGTTAATGCCTCTAATTGTCCCAGGAGCTGACTTAACAGTGGGAGGATCTGAACTAGACACTGGCATCAACCCCATGCTTTCAGGTAAAGAGACTTGTTTTTGTTTTGTTTTTTAGTTTCCAATATTAACATGTGTCTATCAGAACTGTAATGCCCTGTTTTAATATATAAATTATCTAGAATCCTGAACTTAAATTTGTGAAGTCTTACAGCTTCTCTTAGAAGCAGAGGCGTGATCACAGTAAGATTATTTGTATTTGGAAAAAGGAGCAATGACCTAGTTTTAGGAACTTAGTGCATCTGTAGGCAGAGCCAGTGTACATATGTAGTTGGGAGTCTGCATGGGATGATGCTCCAATCCACTGAGCCACACTAGTCAAGGCCATCATTTATTTTTACATACTTTTAGAATATTGTCACCTTTAGTTTTAGTAAAACAATTATGAAATTTCACTTCTCACCTGTGAAATCCACACATCTCAAACTATAATACCCTTCAAGAGCTTAAGAAATGAAGAGGAAATAAAACTGGGATAATTTGAAAAAACTAAAAAAAAAAAACCACCACTTTTTCATTTTGTTTTGTATTGACTTTATTTCAGATGAAACCAATTTATGCAATGGTAGATCGGTAGATGGACTGACGACGCTGGCCAATGGAACATTAGTTGCATTTCGAGGTGAGCTCTGCACAAAATTTTTTTTACCCATCATTGAGCTCTTGGCATTTAAGAGAACCAACGCCATAGGAGTCAGTAGTTTGGGTTGAGGTTTCTGAAGAGGAACCTAATGACCTTACCTCACGAAATACACCAAGTGGCCAGATTATTATGATCTCTGAATGCATAATAATTTGACCACTCAGTGGGTGTGCATGTGTGTATATTAGAGGTCGGTACCAGCCTGGCCAGGGGGAGGGGACATGGATGGTTGGCTGGACTACCTGCTGGTCGAACTCCTGATTGAGGGGACAATTTGCATATTAGCCATTTATATATGTTTACAATGAGTAGCCAGATTATGATCTCTGAACGCATAATAATCTGGCCACTCAGTGTATATGAAAACCTGATAGTAATTAGAAAAATATCAGATTAATAAAATTAGACATATTAGAGTAACAAAGAGCATGACATGATGCTAATTGTTCCTACCATTAGGAATTAAAAGGTAGTTCAAATTTTAATTTCATATCAGATGAAATGACACCAGGATTTGTTTTCCTTGTTCTATTGTATTTGAAAATAATATCCCCCCCCCCCCTTCATTGATTTTTCGAGAGTGGAAGGGAGGGAAGGTAGGGAAGAGCTAGAAACATGGATGTGAGTGAAACACATTGGTTGCCTACACCTAGCTACATGCCCTTGACCTGGAATTGAACTTGAGATCCTTTGGTACAAGGGCCAGTGCTCTAACCATTTAACATCACTATCTTGATTGTGATGTATTCAGCAGTGTTAATTACCCTTTGTGGAGGAATCCTAGAACAGCAATTGTATGTTAATTCTCTGTACTGACATTAGTCCAGTCTTCCTTTACTTAGATTAAATCTGAAGGGAAGTAAGTCATACATAGACTTGCTCAGTAGAGAACGTTTTTACTAGGCCTTTAATTATAACTCCTTGTTTCTGAAAAATAAAGTAATTGAGAGAAAAGTGATTTTCTGTAAGTCACAAAGTCAAAGGCACTTTCAAGAGAAACTGAAAAACTAAAATATGTCAAACTTCAGACTTGAGATTTACTCTCAAAAATGTTCTGTGCTAGTACAGTTCTCACTATACTTGTGGTTATTGAATGCTTGTTAACACATTCAATGTCTTCAGGATAATTAAAAATGTTTCCATCTTTTGGGATAGGTTTTAGTATTCATTTAGCTTGCAGCCTGACTTATCCCTTTCAATTTTAGGTCATTACTTTTGGATGTTAAATCCACTCAGTCCACCATCTCCTCCTCGTAGAATTACTGATGTCTGGGGCATTCCCTCTCCCATCGATACTGTTTTTACTAGGTGCAACTGCGAAGGAAAAACTTTCTTCTTTAAGGTAAGAAAAATACCTTTGTAAGAGAAACCAGCAAATCTTTGTGAAAACAAGTCAGCTTAAATTCCACTTCAGAAGGGTTCCATATTATAATGAATGATTACCATCAAAATTTAATGTAACATTAATGGCCAACTTATTCAAATACCCAAGTTAAAACTTTCTCCCTACACTTAAAAATCTAAGAATGAATTCCTAACCTCTTTTCTCCCCCAAACTGTTAACATCACTTCCTCTTCTAAATGATCAGGATTCTCAGTACTGGCGTTTCACCAATGATGTAAAAGATCCTGGGTATCCCAAACAGATTGTAAAAGGATTTGGAGGACTAAATGGAAAAATATTGGCAGCTCTTTCCATACCTAAATATAAGGAGCGACCTGAATCTGTGTATTTTTTCAAGAGAGGTATGTGCCACATAATTGACAAAATTACACAACTTTTAACAGTTGATTTGCCAGAAAAGTTTTATTGAATATTTTCATTTACTGTGTTTACTGTCAAAAGATGTCTTTAATAGCTGGATCAAATAATTTCAATTAAAAAAATTAAGGGCACTGAGAAACATTTAGATTTCTCTTAAAAATGCAAATAGCAATTTTAAGAATCATCATTTACTCTCACACAAAGCTAAATACATAGCTATGCAATCTGGATTTAATCATTCAAGTACTTCAGGATTTAGTAATTATTTTCTTTATATTTTATTGATTTCTTACAGAGAGGAAGAGAGAGGGATAGAGAGTTAGAAACATCGATGAGAGAGAATCATCGATCAGCTGCCTCTTGCACACCTGCACTGGGGATGTGCCCACAACCAAGGTACATGCCCTTGACCGGAATCGAACCCGGGACCTTTTCACAGGCCAACGCTCTATCCACAGAGCCAAACCGGTTTCGGCTAGTAATTATTTTCATAATACCCTTGACTAATAGCCATTACTGTCTAGACATTATGAAAAACATTGTTTCTTCCACCTTGTAAAAAAGCTCTTTCCTATCTTTGTTGGGGCCTAAGTTAACTTTCACTATGTTTTTCTAATAGGGGGCAGTGTTCAGAAGTACACTTACAGACAAGAACCCAACCTGAAGTGCACTGGGAGAAGGCCTGCTCTCAATTACCCGGTGTACAGAGTTAGGAGGCTTCGCGTTGCACGGGACGTCGGATCTCACACACACACCATCAGAATTCAGTATTCGCGGCCCGTCAGAGTCCTTTATCAAGACAAAGGTAGTGTGTTTTTTTACTGTGTTAAAAATTCTTATACACGAAGTAGATGTAAGACTTATTAAATATGAATACTGACCAAACAACCCTAATATTTTAAGCTTATTGGTGCAAAACATCAATGTGCCTCAGTGAATGCTCAAAGATCAAAACTTTTCCTTTGTGGGTAAGGAATGCAGTTTGAATGTTACTTGATAAATGGTACTTTATAATTATCTTTTAGTAAGAACATTATCTGTAACTCTGAAAACAGTGATAAAAGGTAGTCATCGCACCAATTATGAGGGGTAAAAACTAGGCACTGCAGTTACATGACATCCAAGGTACAGAGCTGCTCAATGACCAGACTGGCGTTGATACTCTAACAGCTGCTCTTTCCAATACCATCGATAGGTTTCCTCCACAATGAAGCCAAAATAAGCACTCTGTGGAGAGGACTTCCCAACGTGGTTACCTCCGCTATATCCCTGCCCAACATCAGGAAACCCGACGGCTATGATTACTATGCTTTCTCTAGGGGTAAGTAAAATCTCAACAGCTTCTCAAAGATGTGGCCTAATCTCTGAAATACAAACATACACACCAAGGGTTCAATGGAGGCTGAAGGTGAGAAATTAAAGGGCCCTGAGGAGAAAGTTCACATTTTTGCTTTTCTTTCACATGAAATTGAAAGGATTGCAACTGAATGCTACCCTCTCCTTCATGAGATGAGTCTATTGATAAAATACCCATTACTTACATAAATTGCTCCTGAAAACAGTACTTGGCATTTAGTGGAGGCCCCATTGCCATAAAGTTACACTGATTTGCATCATTACCGCCCGTAAGATCAGAAATAAGTTCCTGAGAAACAAATTTTTATTAAATTATGAGACACTTTTCTTTGAAAAACCCAGAAATGTGTTCTTCTGCCTATACAGATGACATCAGAATTTAAGAAAAGGGTTAAACCCTAGTGGCTTTTGATTTTTACTTTGAAGGAGAGTTAAACCTAATTTAATTAAAAGGTCAATCTGTCAAGGCAGAAGTTTTTGTTAAGTTATGTTGATTGTTATACTCATATTCAAGTGCTGTAATTAACAAAATGATCTCTCTTCTATTTAGATCAATCCTATAACATCAACGTGCCCAGCAGAACAGCAAGAGCCGTCACTACTAGTCCTGGGCAGACCTTATCCAAAGTCTGGTACAACTGTCCTTAGACTGGTGGGCAAAGGAACAGACAAGTCAAACAATGATAAAATCTGACACTGAAATACCTTTTATTAATAAAGAATGTTGAGATAAGCATACCAATTTAAATACAAAATGTCTTTAAACTCGACAATCATAACACTAAAACAGACTGAACAATCTTATTCACAGTTATTACAATTTATAGAACATTTAATTAATATTTCCTCTATTTATTCCTCCTCTCCCTCCCATTGCATGGCTCACACCTATAAAAGAGAAAAAAAAATCAAACTGAATGAATCTTTTAAGAAGTTAACCCCAAACTAGAGTATCCACTTACTCTGGTTCATTATAAATTGTTTTCAAAAACTACAATTAGATTAATATTTTTATGGCAAGGAGACATTAAAATTTTACACTCTTGTTCAATAGAATAAAGCTCTGACTTTGTTTAGCTTAGTATAATAGGCAGAGATGTCCAAATAACTACATAGCACTTCTCTAAATCTTACTTTGAATTCAAGGAAGAAATAGAAGCACATATTAATTACACATCTAGGGTATACATATCTGTCTACAAAATGTTTATTTTATATATTACTGAACATCACATACCCAATCCTTGAAACATTTAAAAAATGAGATACTAGTTTGAGGCTTAAATGAGAAAAATTCTTCCATTTATTATCCTATTATGTAGTCAGGATGTTAGGAATTTACCTCTCTGTCTGTTAAACTGACGACCACGGACACCTTGTCTCAATGTTGTCTGAAGCCTTACTCGTCTGAAAGGCTTTGGCTGACTACTGCTAGTATCTAAGAAGAAAAACATTAAGATGGAAAAAATGAAATGAATGCAGAGGAGTCCATTGTTGGTAATATTTAAAAGATTTTTACAAAGGGTAAAAAGAAAATTCCTGTATTTATATCCCAAATATGATCTCTTCCCACAACCTTAACGCTATAATCCTGTCTAAAACATCATCTTTACCTGGAATGTCCTCCAAATTTTCTCCTTGTTTCTGTTCAGTCTCTTCTCTACACAGCAGCCAAACTGACATGGTCAAGTCTTTAAGTTTGATCATGTCAATGCTATTTGAAACCCTCCCCAAACTTCCTTTATCCATAGAAGTCAAGGCAATTACAATGACTTACTAGATGTATCCTGTCACCTGCTATCTCTCCGTCCTTACTGTAGTCTAGCCACACACACACCCCTTCCTCGCGGACTTTGCACTTGCCGTTTCTCTCATCCTAGAATGCTCTTCCCCCAAATGACCGCACAGTGTTTACTTAAATGTCACTCTTGATAGTACTTTCTGTGAAACTGCCTGACAACACATGGTAGACACTCAAATATTTGTTAACCAAATAACTGTTCAGGTGGGAAAGTTTAGTGTTATATTTTCAAATAAAAAAGATCCTAATTTCCTATTATACTGAAAAGGGGACACGAACCATATTTTCCATATAAGCTCTAGTAAGATATAACTAGTTCCAATTCTGTTGAGAAAAACAATTTTCATGGGATGTTAGAATATAAGTAGGGGCACCAAACTTCACTGATTGTATTTATGATAGTTGTAGACATTATTTCTAATCTCAGCTACCAGATTACTTTTGAATGTCCACTGATTTAAAGTTACCAGCTGCTAAAAGGTGGATGTGAGACTGGAAATTAGGGATGCTGATGTGTCAGAGAAGCAGCCGAGAGGGAGCAGAGACCCTGAGATGGCACTGTTCCATGACTAAGAACATGGTAACTGTGCATGTCTTCCATAAAACTTGGCAGTTGGAGAATGGCTGCTATAACAATTCAAAATGGAAGTAATCGGAGTGGATGACTGAGTACTGTATTTTTTTTTTTTTAAATAAAAGTAATTCCCTACCTAAAATTTTTGAGATAGGCAAGTTGGTATAGTGTGTTTAAGATTGGAGTCTCTGCGCTTGCTCAGGCTTGCCTATTCTTTACTAGTTATGTGATTTTGGAGAAGTTATTAAACCTTTAGGTGCCTCAGTTTCCATCACTATAAATTGGGGATGAATGCTTACCACATTGGACTGATGTGAGAATTAAATGAGTAAATATATAAAGGGCTTTGCATCCTGTCTGATACACAGTAAGTGCTCAACAACTCTATCAGAACGCTATAAAACTCTAACATGTAGAACAAACAAAAATGGAACTGCTCTGGTGTAGGCAAGAGAGGGGCCTAAAGTACTACTCCTTAGTAACCATCCCCCTCCACAGCCCTTTTAGCACCAACAATACAACCAATTTTCCTGTAAAAAAAAAAAATATTTCCCTTTTAAATAAACCATTTTACAATTAAGGGAGGGAAAAAGATAAAATTGTTACCAAAGTGTCTTGCAAACAAGTGTGATGTGTAAAAACAGCCGGGACTCACCGACAGAAGAGCTGGAGGGAGGGTCCTGGCTGGTGGAAGGAAGATCCGCCTCGTCAGACGCCTGCACAGGCTCTTCTTCTTGCTGGCTGTCAATTTCCAGGCCTGCTTCTGAACTGATACTAGGAAAGAAACAAATACTGGTTAGAAAATATAAAACTGATTCTAGAGTGTATCCTATTATCTTCCATATAATTTATCACTTAATGCAGAGTTCTACTCTAAATCAAAACTGCCAACTCTGATACTGGTAGCCATATATATTTTTAAAGGGGTAGGGGACACGTTGCTTCTCACATTCCAAAGGTAGTTTTTTTTTTTCTTTTTATAATATTTTTCTTTTGACAAGGGATGTTTACATTCTTAACATTTGCAGGAGATATATTATCCAGATTTTGATACACCTTAAAACAACTTTCTAGGAGAGTATAGTAATAAAATAATTCACAAGTCACAACTATTAATAACAGACCTCTAGCTCAAAAGGGGCTCTCGCGCAGATGAGACAGGCTATGGGTAGAATCCCTGGTTCAATGACCATTTCTCTCCCATTCCAAAAGCAATCAAAAAGCAAATGAGATAAGAGTACAAAACAACTTCAATTTTAGTAGTTATTAGTAACAATGTACCTGGAAGTTCTCTCTCATAACTATGTGCCTACGCTGAACAGTGTTAGGTGTGAAGCTAAATAAAACACATGGGGCTGGAGTCAGCCACCAGAGGTATATGCTCTGACTCAGAGCTTTCTCACTTGTAAAATGATGACACTTTGCAAAGGTATTGTATGGGTTGAAATGACATCTATGAAGTGACCTGCATACATGGCAGGAAATCTGGGTTCTACTTCTAGTTCTGCTTCTGACTCATGAAATCGCCCAACTTTTTATAAAATTTGGGTTTCTGACTGGCTGGTGTGGCTCAAGGGTTGAGCATCGACCTATGAACCAAGAGGTCAGGGTTCAATTCCCAAGTGGGGTGTGAGCAAGAGACAGCCAATCATGGACACTCTCTCATCATTGATGTTTCTCTTCCCTTCCTCTCTGAAATCAAAAAAATATATTTAAAAATAAATTAGGTTCCATCTTAAAAGTTAAACTTCTCCAAGACTACTTTGTTTTTAACACATGTATTACCAATACTCAGATCTTAAAAACTACTAGATAATTTCTAATTTATAAGAAGTTCTAAATGCACATTAAGGATAAGTGAGGTTCATTTGAAAGCCACTACTAAATGGAAAGTTAAATCATTTCCAATATTCCTAACTTTTACAGACTGCTCTTTTTTTGGGAAAAGTTCAAGCAGCTACATTAATGGGAGAGTGAGTACCAGTGATCTTAAAGAAATACTTTGTTCTAGAATAAACATATTATGCAATGTTTAGGAAGCTATCATTTGTCTTCTGTAATAACAACCTCCAAGTCCCAAAATATTATATGCAAAAATTAATCTTTCAAAATAGATGGCTTGGTTTAACTTTTGTAATAAGATGCAACTGAAAATATAGCTCAACAGATTGTTTCCTGGCTAAAGGAAAACAAATGCACAAATCTGGCAAGTCTAAAGCAAGCAAATATTACAAAGTAAACATTTACCCTTCAGATTCTGCCTCCACAAATACTTCATCTCCGTCATCACCTGCTGCTGTTTCATTGGTTGTGGACAACGTGCCAGTCGATGTTGTCACCATTGGAACAGACTGAGAGGCATGTTCTGAAGCATCCGAGGTGGTACTACTCTCAGTAAATACGTTTACTTCAAAATAAGACCAGAAAAGCAATGAACACTTTGTGGTTTTATCTAATTTTCAGCCAAAAGATGCCTCACAAGTTTCCATTTTACCAATAAAACACACACTCTAGTAATACGATACCTACCTGGAGCTGCTACTTGCAGAGGAGTAGTGGGAACACTTCGACCCCCGGACTCTTCTTCATGAGCTAGGAAGAGGGGTGTTTCATACATTCCTAAACCTAAAGACAATTCTGAATATTAATGAATGAAAAATACAAAAAAAAAAAAGTGCCAAATGCGAGGCATCTTGAAGAAAAAAAGAATCAGCCAAGACACAACTTTGTTAAAATCCATAATTAGCCCATCAAGCAAACATGAATCCCTCAAAATTGTAAATACAATTTAAACACATCCTTTAAGCTCCCTAACACTAATATAAGTATCTTAAAGAACAAACAAACAGCTAAAAGCTGTTCTTATAGTTTTATACAAGGTAACTTGACTGAATATCCAACTATGTTAGATTCTATTTATCACCAAAACTGCAAAGCATTTAGTCCCCTTTTTGCTATCAAAACTAAATTTTAAGAAGGTTAATTAACTTTCCCAAAGTTACAAAGTTAGCAAATGGTGGCAACTTCCATGTCTAGAAATTGCCACACAAAATTTTGAATTTATATGAAGTTAACTCACAATTTCATATTGTAGAGGCATAGTATTAAAACTAATATCCTAAACCATCAGGAACAAATTTATACTATATGACTTTTATGAGGGCTACAGATTAGTCTTTTGCTTAGGACTTACTAAAGTAGTATGCATTCCCTATTCACTTATACAATGCTATATAACAGCTTCCCAGAAATATAGTGGGCTATATGGGTACCAAATGAAGATTAAATGTCATTAATTCCAGAAATGCATAATTCACGTCCAAATAATCAATACAATTACTTAATTTAGGAGTCATTTTATTCCACATATTTTTAACATTTCATTTTTCTTATTTTTAATGTTAACGGAAAGTATCTAACTTTTATTATGCATTTAACTAGAAATGTTAAATTGTGTGTTTTATTGGTAAAATGGAAACTGTCAAATCAAGCACAAAATATGTTGCATTTCTTCTAGAAACTTTAAAACGGGTGGTAGCATTTACGTATGTTTACTGGTTTAAGAAATATTTCTTAACACTTAGTACATGTACAATGCTGTACTAGGTGTCAGAAGAGATATAAATGTAGCAGCTAGGGTTTATGTTCAAAGAACTCAGAACTTTGTTGAAGAGATTTATATATAAGGTGATGTTTTGTAAATAGTACATATATTACAATGTTTCCCATAAATTAAGAGGAATTATTAGATTTCAATTTCTTTTATATTTATATGTGCTTACTTAAAAAAAAATCACATCACAATAGTTTATTAACAAATATAAGCAAACCCAGGAGATACAAGTCTTATCTAGCTATTTACCTCCTTGAGAAGCCAGCTGGCCAAGATCAGAGTGACTAGAACTTGTCTGGGGCATATCTTCAGGTGGCCCAAACCGGAATCTAGGAACACCAGCAACTTGTGGGGAACTAAAGAGACAAAAATTGATTTAAGATGAAATGTAAAGTTACCCTCTGCACAATAAAAATATAGGAAAAAATGAGCATAAACAAAATGGGAAAGAAAAAGATGGAAAATAAAGTTGATTAGGAATTCTGACTTATACAAACATTTTCAAAACATCAGCAAAGATTTTGGAAACAATATTAATTCATACTACATGTGATTCATATAAACATGATTTATATATAAATAACTTTCATGTCTCTGAACTATATGCCTATTTCTTGAATCTATTACCGTATTTGCCGGCGTATAAGACGATTTTTTGGCACTGAAAAATACATATTTGCCGGCGTATAAGATGACTGGGCGTATAAGACGACCCCCTAACATTTCCACTAAAAATACAGAGTTTGTTATATACTCGCCGTATAAGACTACCCCCCACTTGGAGGCATATTTTTCAGGGCCAAAGGGTCGTCTTATACGCCGGCAAATACGGTAGATATCTCTATATATCTACGTAAATATTAAAGTATCTCTATGTATCTATTAAACACATGTATTTTCACATGGAAAGCCTTTTTATCCTTTAAGTGAAGTGGTATAGCATAATAAAAAAAAGGTTCTAGAGCCAGATTGACTGGTTTGAAATCAAAAACTGCCACTTCCTGGCTGTTGGACCTCTGGCAAATTCATTAACAGCTCTGTGCTTCCTTATCTATAAAACAGCAACAATAATACTCTCTTGGCATGAGGATTAAATAAACTGATTTATGGAAATGCTCAATAAGTGTTAGGGATTTAATGCTGTTCCCATTAAGTATTCTTGGACTCTTTCCTCTTAATTGTTGAAATAAATGACTTCTTCATTTGTGTTAATAAAGACTATTGCTTATACCTCTATTCTCCTAAATTATTAAGATTATGTTTATTTGCTCATATGCTCAGTGCTTTCACAATACTATCCACCATGATCACTGTACTTATCAACACCACCAGTCTACAAAGCATCTTACTATCTGCTAATATTATTCTAAACATAGTAACATAAATTCTGTAATTCTCACAACTTATCAGGTGGGAACTATTATATCATCATTCCCATAGTAATACAAGGATGTCAGGAACAGAGGACCTAGATAACATGACACAGCTGGTGAGCAGAACGGCTAGGTTTCAAACTCTAAACTCCAGGTTCTTAACATTATTACTCTGACTCTGAACTTCAAATTCCTGATGGAAGCAACTGTATTTCATTCCCTCTATATAATTTTCCTCAACACTACATTCTCAACCCTCCCATACTACCCCCTGAAAATAGTACACAGAAGACTCAAGGAGTCAATCAAATGTAAACAGATTAACAGTGAAGCAGTAAGAATTTGACTAGTCACAAAATGTTTCTCTTTCATTCACTTACTGAATTGCTTCAGCAAATCCATCAGTACGATGTGGCACCACAAGAGTTGGAGTACTTGGAACTGTTCTGTCTTCATCATCAAAAAAATGCTGCTGCTAAAACAAAAATCAAAAAGGAAATGCACAGGCATGACAGAAACACACATATGGACTGCACAAATATGTGTGAACAAATAGGCTGATCTTACATGGCGGGGGCGGGGGAGAAGGTACCTACCATGCTACCAATTCCTGGGGTCAACTGAAGCCCACGTCCTACAGACTGCCTCCGAGTCATCTGAATCCTCTGGGCCAAGAAAGGAATTACATTTTTGTTTTTAAGGAATTAGAAATGAAACAAACACTAAATATCAATGGAGCTTATTATTCTTTCTTTGTAATAAAATAACCAAAATGCTAGCAGATGATATAATCATCATCAGAATATTTTTTCAGGAATAACTGCCATTAATCTCATACTAAAGAAACCAGTTTTAAACTATGACTTTAAAAAATATATATTTTTATTGATTTTTTACAGAGAGGAAGGGAGAGAGACAGAGAGCTAGAAATGTCGATGAAAGAGAAACATCGGCCAGCTGCCTCTTGCACACCCCCTAATGGGGATGTGCCCGCAACCAATGTACATGCCCTTGACCGGAATCGAACCCGGGACCTTTCAGTCCGCAGACCGACGCTCTACCACTGAGCCAAACCGGTTTCGGCAAACTATGACAACTTTTTAATTATTCAGACCGTAACATTAAACCAACAAAATTTCATTAACTATTAGACAGAATATTAACCAATATTTAAAACTAATCTTTGATCATATCTTATTTCTATGTAACTAATTTATTCATTAGTAAGTATGCTTTTGGATTTTATGGCTTATCTTTTAGATAGATTACTAGCAGTACTAACTACATATAAACTGTTTCTCAATTTAGTCAATTTTAAACTGATAGATTTGGTATATTTTGCAGGATGCATACAAACTCTTTTAAGACTATATTTTTACATAATGAAGTTTTCTTCATAAGTGGTATTTTAGATCTACACTTGAAAATGTTCCATGCTCTCAAGTGTTAAAACTCAAGCTAGCCGAAACCAGTTTGGCTCAGTGGATAGAGTTTTGGCCTGTGGACTAAGGGGTCCCAGGTTCGATTCCAGTCAGGGGCATGTACCTTGGTTAAGGGCACATCCCCATTGGGGGAGTGTGCAGGAGGCAGCTGATCAATGTCTCTTTCTCATCGATATTTCTAACTCACTATCCCTCTCTCTTCCTCTCTGTAAAAAAATCAATAAAATATATTAAAAAAACAAATTAAAAAAATCCCTCAAGCTAGATTATTAATAGAGCCTTTGTACTTGTTCTGTTTCTGCAAGAGCTTCTGATTAAGAGATATCCAGCTGAACCGGTTTAGCTCAGTGGATAGAGCGTTAGCCTGAGGACTGAAGGGTCCTGGGAGTTCGATTCAGGTCAAGGGCATGTACCTTTGTTGTGGGCACGTACCTTGGTTGTGGGCACATCCCCAGTAGGGGGTGTGCAAGAGGCAGCTGATCAATTACTCTCTCTCATAGATGTTTCTAACTCTCTCTCCCTTCCTCTCTGTAAAAAATAATCAATAAAATATATATTTAAAAAAATTTAAAAAAGATATCTAAAGAGTGCTTCATGTAAAGGGTTATGCACACTTTCATTAATTTTCAAAGTGGGAATTAATATGTATAATGATTTAAAAATGAAGAGAAGAAGGTTTTGTTAAGCAGAACAGAATATCCTTTAAAAAAAAAATGCAATTTAATTAAGAGGGAAAAAATACATTTACATTAATTAAAATCCAAGAATATTTTTCCCTTTTGTAATCAGTAGAAACAGTGACCAGACTTTTATCTATGACGAACCATTTCAACTTATGCACAACTTCTAGTCAGCCTTGCCTTTTCAAGGAAATCAGAGATTAGTTTCAGTTCAAAGAATTTTATAAAAATATGCCAAAACATTAAAGGGTTAACTTAATTTCGGGAGGGGGGGGGCAGGCAATATCTAATGGAAAGGGAACAGAGCCAAGATTTTTAAAAGATAATTTTTCAGAATGGCCACTACTTTTAATACCTGAACTGGCGGTCCCAACTCTTGAGGTGGTGCATGAATGGTCAGTCTTGGGGGAAGAGGGTGCGGTGGACGTCTCGGTGACTGAGGCGCTCGAGGGGTCTGTCTTTCAGATGCTGACGATGGCTGTTCTCTGGAAATCTCCTGGGGAAAGGAGGACTCTGCAGTGCCTGCATTTCCTTCACCTACAGGAAAAGAGAAGCTCATTTTGAACTATTAAACTTCCTGCAAAGCAATGTGGACAGTCCCTAAAGTGTGAATCTTGCCACTAGGAACGTTCACCTCAGTAGTAATTTCAGAAGGAAAGTAGTGAGGTACGGTGGGCCCAGAGGTAATGGGTAAGCCATTACCAGTAGTATGGCGGCTTTTAGCCAAGTTCCTTAATCTTTCTGGTTGGTTAATGTAACAGATGTAATTTACAAAAAAATTTTTCTGAAGGTTTTAAATAGTAGTCATAAACACTTAGCCTAATGCATGATAACATAAACATTTAATACATTTTGGCAAATTCCTGAGAGGGAGACCACTATAGCATCAGTATTGCACTCAAACAGGATGAAGACTGTTGGGAAAAGCCTAATAATGGCACTCTTATATTTTAGTGTTCCTAAATGTTGAATTTAATGATCCTTCAGATGTCTGGGTCTACAGTATACACGGTAGAGACATCAGAAACTATTATCTACTTTGAAAGTTCAATAAGGTAGTAGTTGAAAAGTTAGGTCTAGAACAGATTCTAGCTTTAAGACTGAATAGCTTTGTGATCTTGGTTAAGTCACTTTGCTTATTTCTGCTTCTATTTCTCAGATTCTACACTGGTACTTAAACCTGACAAGCTTATTGTGAGAATTAATTCAATACAAGTATACATGCTCAGGAAAAGCATTTTTGTAACTATTGGCAATGTACATAACATAATTTGCCCACTAAATTTTATCCAGACTACTAGGCCAACTTCTGCTTGACTGTAAAAAGGAAAACTCTCTAGCTAGCATTCAATGAGCATCTGCTATATGTTTTGCATCTGGGAAAAATGGATATGAATATTTTCCCTTAAAACACGTAGCATTTAGAGATACCACCTCAGAATCAGCTCAAAATGGACCTATCCTAAAAAGACACTGAAGCTCATTTCAGAGCGGGCCACAACTGCAGGTCATGTAGTGAAGCATGTGCAGAGGAAAGAGCTTTGGTCTCCAGCTGTACCTGAACTAAAGTCTCCCCCTTAAACCAAAGGACCAGGACATAATCGAACTTGAACACTGGAACCCTTTCAGACACCAAGACACTGTGGTCCAGGAAGATCCAGTGCTGATGCCTGTCACCATAAATGACCAAGTTCCAAGGGCCCCGATTACAACTTGCCTCGTCAGCACTATTCCCTCTAGCCCCTTAAAGACCATTAACCTAGGCCAGTAGGATGGATATAAGGAACCATTGAGATCTCCCATCTTCTCCCTTGGCATCTTCTTGGTCAATAAACCTTTTCTTACTCCACGCTCGAATGTTCTGAGTTTTGGCCTAAGCATTGGGCACACAAACTTTGCTTTCAGCAACTATTTGGTGAGCCAATGCTTATGGTAGGCCAACTTCGGAACAGCCTCCAAGGATGCTGTGCCTTGGGGGCTCAGAAGGTACTTTTCCTGGCAGGCGCTGGCCAAATCAGCACGGAGCTCACCTGGAATAAGCAAATGCCTTTGGACTTCAATCTACGTTGGTTTTGTTTTGGGGTAAGTAGCTCCATTTGGGGGGTGTGCACCCAGGAATCCTCTATGTGGGCTTCCTCTACCTTGGGACAAAACTACCTGCATTTTAAACTTAGTTGGGGGCCTCCATCTAAGAGCAGGATCAGGACTGCTGGGCTCTCCTCATGTGTGTCTTTGCTTGTGGTACACGGTGGGAAGTATATTTGTTGTGACTACAAGTTGATGTATTTGATTGGGAAGTAGGGTAAATCATCCTGGCGTGTACAACCAGGAACTCCTTTCTCCTCCATTTTCCTTTGAAATAAACCACATTTATTTTATTTCCCTGTTGGAGAAGAGAATAATTATAGGATTTTTACCTAATTTTTTAACTCGTTTGGCCACTTGAATTTGAAATCTGTAACTTTTATAGTTTACCTAAGATTTGGTTAGGATAGTACTCAATTACCTTGTTTGTGTGTTATATGTTGATCTCACTGTGTGTACTTTGTTCATTGGCTTGAAGTTAAGAAGTGATACTGGGTCTGTGGCTTTTTCCCCTCCCACATCTTCATCTCCAGACACGTGGCAGCTGTCATGTGTGCTCAAGCTCCACTCTAGCCATCTTCCTCCAGGAAAATGTACCATTTTTAACTCAGGCGTCCTGAAGCCACTGTTTTTTTGTTTTTTACCTCCTGAGCATTTGAACTTTATTGTGCACACTTTCTTTCCATTTTCTGTTGTTTGTTTGTTGACAAGTGTCCACGTGAAGGGGCACCCTTGAAGGAGAGGCTCTCAGGCCCCTTGGAGACAATGGAATGCATTCTTTGATAATAAATTACTTTAAAAATGGCTTTAAAGGAAGTCTTATAGCATGCAAAGCTTGGTCATCTGAGTAAAATCCTAACTCACTCAGTCCATCTGCCAGAAACATCATTTGGATCCAGTTTTACAACCCTGAGTTATTCACTGTACTCGGGCCATAAAAGCTAATGCTTTAAAATGCATGATTGAGAACCAAGATGGCAGAGTAGGTAAACACCGGTACTTGCTGCCTCCCACAATCACATCAAGATTACAACTGATGCCGAAACCGGTTTGGCTCAGTAGTAGAGCGTCGGTCTGCGGACTGAAAGGTCCCAGGTTCAATTCCGGTCAAGGGCATGTGCCTTGGTTGCGGGCACATTCCCCGGTAGGGGGTGTGCAAGAGGCAGCTGGTCGATGTTTCTCTCTCATGGACGTTTCTAGCTCTCTCTCTCTTCCTCTCTGTAAAATATCAATAAAATATATTTAAAAAAGAAAAGATTGCAACTGAAATTCAAAACCACCATCATTCAGAACCACCTGAAAGCTGGATAAATGGAAGACCAACTAGAGAAGTAAAGAAGAAAGCACATTGAGACTCGTAGGAGGGGCAGAGGCACAGAATGGGCTGGACCGGTACCCTTGCTGGTTTTTTGTTTTTGTTTGTTTGTTTGTTTTAAATTAGGAGGGATATTTCAGCTGCTCTTCCACTGTGAGGAATAAGGGGTCCTAGCCCCACACCAGACCCCTAGCCTAGGGTTCCAGAGCTGGGAAGAGAAGCCCTCATAACTTTGGGTTGTAAAAACCAGCGGGGATTGTGGCTGAGTGACATGGAGGCTGCTAGAGACCCACGTGTTCCCAGAAAGGGCCAGTGCATGAACTTACTCTGACTAGATCTCTACCTCTGGGTGGCTTTGGGGGACCCAGACATATACAGGAAGGAAGTGGACTATCTGGCATCAGGAGGGGAACTTGGGGGTGGCTTTCTCCCAGATGGGGTCCTTGCAGGGATCCTTGTTCCTGTGCTGGGACCTCCCCATTTCAGAGCTGACTGGTAGCCCTGAGTTTCCATCAGCTTGGCTCACACCATTTTCTTTACCCATGCAATTTGCAGCCCCACCAAAGCTGTTTGCAGCAGCTTTTCCTTATGAATGGCCTGTCCTGACTCAGGCTTCAGACTTTTCTAAAATCTCTCCAACAGCAGCTTGAGTCAGTGTGTACCAAACCTATAAGTAAAAGGCCCAAGACCCTGCACTAGCACCAGCCTGCCCTGCTTCATAAGTCCAATACAAGTAGCAACCATCTATAGGATTTTCTCTGTAGAGCTCTTGCGGGTGGACCCAGAGCCAGTGCACCCAGTGGACGGCTTCAGACCATACCAGATGACAACTGTACACATCCACAAGCAACACACTAAAGGGCCAGACTCAGTGAGCATCAAAGCACCACTGAAGCAAGTCCTGCTCCATAGGGGTGTCTTCTGCACAGCTGCTCTTCCACTCTAGTCACAGTTGGAACTCACAGCCAGTTGGCCAGGAGGTCAATCCGTCCCGGTGATGCCAACAGCAATCAAGGTCCAACTACAAGACTATGCACACAGCCCACACAAGGGCATACCTAGAGTGCCTGGCTCAGTGACTGGGGCCCACAGGACACCTATTACACAAGGCAATTCTACCAATTAGGCAGCTCTACCTAATACATAGAAAGAAAAACAGGGAAGCAGCCAAAATATGGAGATAAGAAACATGTCACAAATGAAAGAAATCAAAGCAAACAAACTACTGGATGCAAAGTTCAAAACCATGGTTATAAGGTTACTCAAGGATCTTAATGAGACATTCAAGGGACTCAAACAGAGCTTCAAGGGACTTAGTGATACATCCAAGGATCTCAGTAAGAGTGTCAAAAACATGAAAAAGATGTGTCAGAAATTAAGCATACATTAACTGAATAAAGAATTAATTTATAGGGATTCAATGGTAGACGAGTCTGAGAATCAAATCAATGATTTGGAAATGCAGAAGCAAAAAACACCCAATCAGTGGAGCAAAAAGAATAAAAAATATGAAGATAATGTAAAAAGTCTCTGGGACAACATTTGCATTATGGGGGTGCCATAAAGAAGAGAAAGATATTGAAATTTTATTTGAAGAAATAATGACAGAAAACTTTCCCTACCTGGTGAAAGAAATAGACTTTACAAGCCTAGGAAGCACATAGTTCCAAACAAGAGGAACCCAAAGAGGCCCACACTGAGACACATCATAATTAAAATGCCAAGGGCTAAAGACAAAGAGAGAATCTTGAAAGCATCAAGAGAAAAGCAGTTAGTTACCAAAAAGGAGCACCCATCTGACTGTCAGCTATTCCTCAACAGACACTTTGGAGGCCAAAAGGGAGTGGTAAGAAATATTTAAAATGATGAATACAGCCGAAACCGGTTTGGCTCAGTGGTAGAGCGTCGGTCTGCGGACTGAAAGGTCCCGGGTTCGATTCCGGTCAGGGGCATGTACATTGGTTGCGGGCACATCCCCAGTGGGGGGTGTGCAGGAGGCAGCTGGTCGATGTTTCTCTCTCATTGACATTTCAAGCTCTCTATCTCTCTCCCTTCCTCTCTGTAAAATATCAATAATAAAATATATTAAAAAAAAAAAATGATGAATACAAGTACCTACAACCAGAAAAGCTATCATTTAGAACTAAAGATCAGATAAAGAGCTTCACAGACAAGAAAAAGCTAAAGGAGTTCATGACCACCAAACCAGTGTTACATGAAATGTTGAAGGTTATTCTTTAAGAAGAGGAAGAAGAAAAATATAAAAAATACGAAGAGGCAATAAATACATAATAACTGAATCTAAAAATAAAACAAGTAAGAAATCGAATGAACAGAATAAACTGGTGAATATAATAGAATCAGAGGCATGGAAACAGCCAACAAATCTAAGAGGGAAGAGGGGGAGGAGGATGGTAAGAGATTAGCCAAAGACCTTACATGCCGATATATTAATTACCTATGGACACAGACAACAGGACCTGGGTGGAGGGAGAAATGGGGGGGGGGGGGGGCCGCGAGGGGGAGGGAAAGGAGACATCTGAAATACCCTCAATAATAAAGACTTAAAGACAAATAAACAAAATGAAAGCTATGAGATTTGTCTCCATTGGTCTGTATGTTTATGTATATCAATATATGTTTGTTCTAGATATAGGATATTTCTACCCTGTATAGTATTGCTAATTTATATTCAATTGGCTTAAACTTGTGCTTATATAAGAATTCTCAAAAAAAAAAAAAAAACCTAACAGACTAACCCAAATGCTTTTCAGGATCACATAATCTAAAAAAATATTTGATATTAAAGCTGGTTTTAAATTGGCTTGGTTAAATAGGCATAACTTCAGAATCTACAGAATTAAACAATACTTTTATTCTACCGGTGTTTAATAGCCAAATAAGTAAGCTGATACAAAATTAGAGTTAGGTTTCTCTCAACTGAAAAAGACTACTGGTCTGTTACTGAAACTGTGAAAAAGTTTTCTGCCTAGAAAGCAAATATTCTGTGCTTTATCAAAATAATTTTGTGTTATATTATCTTAATTTGGCTATCTTTGGTAAAAATCAGGGTGATTTTAGAGAGAAAATTATGTTTCAATAGGAATTACAATATACCTTTGTGGAAATTAGATTCTAACACTGTTCATGGCCTTTTGCGTTTTGTTTGTTACTTATAAACTGGACTGGATGCTGAATCCTTGTGTAGTGACTTGAAATCATTAAGAACTAAAATTGCCCTTTTCCTAAACCTTGCCTGCTCATCATGGTTTGAGGACAAATTAACAAAAGTTACTTCATTCTTTATCTCATTAGAGTACAGGTATCCTGGCCTGCTGCTACCTCTGCCATTGCTATAGTCTCTGCCTGTCCCCTCTAAGGCTCAGGGACCAGCGTGGAAGAGACAGGAGTAAAAGCTGGATAACAGACGCACAATGGAGGACAGCTAATCTTCCCTCTTAATTGAACCTGGACTTGGTTGCCCTATTTCCCTCAAGATTAAGGAATGAACAACAAAAAGGGGGGATTTGTAACCACAGAGACATGGTCCAATCCTGTTCAACAAAGCACTAACGTGCTTTTCAGAAATAACAGACCAAAACCTCAAGTCATAAATGAAGCATAAACAGAGAAAACTTTGACCTTCAGCTGAACCTGGAACCAGAGTCTCACTCCCCACCCTAAAAGGACCAGGACACAACCAGAACTTGAACACTGTAATCCTTCCCGGTGCCAAGGGTTCCTTGTCCAGGAAGATCCTGTCTTGTCCACCCCTTTACCATGAATGGCTAAGTTCCATGGTCCTCAAATTAAAACTTGCCCTGTCAGTGCTTCCATATACCTATTTCCCCAGCCCCTTAATTTAGCCCAGTGAGCAATATGGATCTAAGGCACTATTAGGTTTCCCATCTTTTCCTTCTCCACCAATAAACCTTTCCTCACCCTGAATTCTGACATTGTGAATTTTGGCCATTCAAAGCACCAGGGTCATGAACTTTGGTTTCAGAATAAGGCAATAAATAAATAAATAATTATTTAAAAAATCCCTCTTTATCCCAACTACACAAAAGATGTATCTTTAATCTACAAATGTTTTATAAAATGTGTATCACCTAAGATCAATGATATTCATTCTACCTCATCTCTTAAATACTATTCTTAATTATATGGTTAATAGTCATTAGTTTATTATTCTCCTAAAAATTAAAAATGGAAATTGGCCCGTCCTTAATCCAAATGAGCATAAACTTTGTAGTGCCTTTAAAATACATAGGTCTATATAAAAACTCAGAGACACTGTTTTCCATTAGACTAAATATGTAAGTTTTTTTTATTATACTGGAACTCATGATTTTGGCTTAGTATTATCTATAAAACCAAGATATTAATCCTAGATGATCAATTTTTTTAAATGATTCTAAAATTTTTCTATGAATCTCATAATCCTTTACTGCCTACAACATTTCAATGGCCCTAAAGAACTCATAATTTCAAAAATTTAACAAAAAACATGCTATATTGGTCAAAAAGGCTTTTATTCATTGGATAAGCAGACAATATGAATATTGGGAAGCTCCAATATCCACACTCTTGAAACATGTAGCTTGTTAGACTGACCTCTTCTGGTTGTGAACTGCTGTTAGAAGTACCTGATTTAATTTTTTCACTTAATAAGAACAGCAGCAACACGTGGTATTTGTAATATTTTACAGGTTTCAATGTTTTAATCTTACAGTAGTCCAATGGGGTAGAGAAGATAGTATAATGTCTGCACTTTACAGGTAGAAATATAGCAGACTTTATGACAGAATAAATTGACAAAGCTAGGACAAGCATAAATCTTTAGCTTGCCAATTAACTAACCAAGTTTTATGACCTATGTGATAAATGCAATCTTAATTTAGAAATTACTAGAATCTTCCATGAAAATGTTACTAAGAATCTCACCACTATTTTGAGAATCAGCAGCTCTCTGATTACTTTCACCTCCACCCATACTTTCTTCTGTTTCTGTCCCTGGATCAGTCCCATCACCACCCTAAAAACAAAAATATAAATACTAAGTGCAAATAAATCAAATATAATTTTCTTAAGGAATATTAATCAGTTACACTAAAGGTGTAGAAACAAAGCCAAAGGTATAAAAAGTTGTAGTGTTCTAAGAACAGAGGCCTTTTAATAACCTTGAAGAACAGTAATTTTTTTTTGAGGAATTCTTTAAAATGCACGGTCAAAAGTCTAACCAGTTACCTCAGCATCATCAGCTTCATATCCATCATTGCCGTCTGCACTACCGGTGCCTTCATTACTATCATCACCCTCGTCTCCCATCCCAGTGTCATCTTCATCATCATCATCTTCTTCCTCATCTTCTTCATAATCCTATTAAAAAGATCCCTACATGTAAATAAAGATATAGGATATGGCCCACATGTTCTGAACATCTTGATAACATACTTAGAAATTTATGTAGCATGTTGTTGATCAGGGTACAGGAGTTGTCATGGGATTAGTACAGTGGTAACAACTGTGAAATTTAGCAGAATACAATTAATTCTGAAACTAATCAGTTCAATGATTAAAGCTCCTAGATGTCCACAAGGTGTCAAGTGACCCACTTTAATTTTAAATTTAGTATGTGTCAGTGAAGACTGACAATATGTTTAAATATGAGGTTTGATTAGTAACAGAATCTGAAATGTGAAGCTGTCAATATAGGATTCTCTCAAAATAAAACAGTGTGTCAATATGCCTCAATTATTATGCCTCATTATCTTTTGAAAAGGACTATGGGGCTCTATTGGGGGGGGGGCATCTGAGTTTCTTCTATTATTTCTAGAAACCATAGATCTTACAATTAAATCCAGTCACCTATAGTAAGATTCACGATTAAGTCTAACTAGTCTAAAAAATACTGAAGTGTTTAGCAATCATTTAAAAAACAAACGGGTTTCCCATCACTGTTCTACACTCAATTTCACTATAAAATATTAATTTAGGAGCTCATCAAGGTAAAAGAAAAAGCAAAATCACCGATTTATACTGACAGAAAATCAGAATTTATTGTCTGATGCATTAGTAATCTGGATGATTTCAGCATTTCAAAGAACTTATACGCACAACCCATGGACATGGACAGCAGTGTGGTAGGCCAGGAGGGGGGAAAGGTGTGGGCCAGAGGTAGTGACGAGGGGGAAAGAGGAGACATATGTAATACTTTGACCAATAAAGATAAATTAAAAACAAAAATGGATGATTCCAAACCTCATGATCTCCATCATTTTCATCATCATCCTCTTCTTCATCATCACTGTCAATTACAATGACATCATCTCCTTTGCCTTGACCATCTTGGGATGAAGTTGTTTGCTGATCTGACTGAAGGGCTCCAAGATCTATTTGTAAAGATTGAGAGGTTTCTTCACTGTCTTCCATTGGCGTATAATCTGCTTGGGTGACTCCCTTTAAAAGTTAAAAAAAATTATAAAAAGTTGAATATACCTAAATCTATCAGTAACATATCATAGATCAAAGTAAAGACTAAAGAACACATATGGGCTACGAGCATTTCATTTTTAAAAACATGGTTTTCAAAAGAATTTTAAAAACAAATAAAAGATTAACCTTTGGGTTTCTTTATTGTCTTCTTATAGAGCAGTGTTTCCCAAACTTCTCTCATGATGAGAGTCACCTGGTGGAGTTGTTAAAATACAGATTCCTGAATCCCAACTAAGAAGTGCTAAACTAGGATTTTTGGAAACATATAGGTAAAATTGTATACTTTAACTAGTGCTCCACCAGGTGATTCTCATCATGAGAGAAGTTTGGGAAACACTGCTATAGAGGAATTATAAATATTGGGTAATACTCCAATAAAAAAAAAGAAGAAAAGATAGCCCTGGCCAGTGTAGATCAGTTGGTTAGAACGTTGTGCCATGCATGAGAAGGTCAAGGGTTCAACTCCCAGTCTGGGTACATACATAGGCCAGGAGGGGGGGGGCAGTTAGGGGTGATCAGGTAGGTAGACAAGCAGTTAGGAGCCAGTGGTCCTGGTTTGTGAGAGGGATGACATCACCCAAGGGGTCCCAGAGAGGATACAGGCTGGGCTGAAGGGATCCCCCCCATCACAAACTTCATGCACCAGGCCTCTAGTGATATAATAAAAATGTGCTTCAAAGTGCCTTTTTCAAAGAAAAGCAACACTTGTCAGGAACATCTACTTCATTGCCAGAAAATCAGAAAAATAAAACTATTACACATTGAGTAGACAGTGCTATAAGGCAGAAAGAAAAACCAAATGGCATTTTTGAGTCATAGGCCATTTTGCTAATCATAAATAAAAAATAAAAAATAAAAACTTGGCAGAGATTTTAGTATAATTTAAACAAATCTGACAATTGTTATGCTCATTGGATATATGCTGAAAGATACACGAAAAAGATGTAATTTAGTCTGCCATGTATTCATCCTAAAGGTTTAGCTTCATGTTTTCAGCCGAAGAAAACTGGAAAAGGTAACTTAAAAAATTAATGCAGCTAAGAAACTAAAACTTATTTACAATTCATGGTTTCTTATGATTAGCTTAAAACAATTCCTTTATTCTATACAGATAAAATAACTTTAGAATAAAATGATCCTGAAAATTTATCCAGGCAGAAAATATTGTTTCAAGATTGATACCATCTTTGAATCCCAGCTTTAAAGATGTGAGAACTTAAGTATGTGACTTATCTGGGCACTGGTTTTTTTTCACCTATAAAATAGGGTTGTTTTGAGAATTAATAAATAAATGCAAATTTTTTAGGAAGAACACTAGGCTTATAGTAATGAGTTCTGTTATATTATGAATTCTCAGTATGTGGGGCAAAAGGATGGAAGAAAAATAAATAAAACTCTGAATGCCCAATATGTGGCAGAAATCACTTTAGATATTTTTCAAAGCTAAAAATTATATTAGTCCAACAGATGAGAAAATTGAGGCTTAGAGAGATTAACAACTTGCTAATAGTCCCACAGCTTCTAAGTGGTAGAGTTAGGCATGGATCCTAGTGCTTTGCAACTTCAGTCTATACATTTCCACCAGTGAGATGGTCTCTGGAGAGGTCTCATTCAGAGTTCAAAAATGAACAATATATATAAATGCATTTCCTGTCATGGATTAATTTACTTCAGTAAGGGAAGCAATAGAGGACCACCATATTGGACACTATGGGTTAACTCAGGACTCAACCAGCACTCGTCCTTCCAAAGTAACCAAGTGGGTGGTCTTTACTCATTAGGACTGTTAGCATGGAAAAAATCTGTGCTGAGTATAAACAAAACATTCCTTCAATAAAGTTTAGAAGGCATTATACCAATCAGGAGTAAAAGAGCAGAAATTGCATTGGTAATTCTAATATTTCACTAGATGTGAAAGCAACCAATTATAAAAGTCCAAATAATGATTCAACTGTCGAAACTAATTTCATTCAGTAAAGGCAACAATTTGTTACTTTCAATGTTTTACTTACTTCTCCAATGGAATCTTGAGAATCTTGATTATATACTTGAGTCTCTACCTCTCCATCAGTACTTTCTTCTGCCATAACTTCTTCCTGAATAGCAATTTGCAAGTGTTAGTCACATCTATTCGAGATAATGCATTAATTAAGCTAGTTCTCCCAATAAAATAAAACTAATTTGTAATTTTATAAAATTGTACATCAGAAATGTTCACTTTTACCTACTCATAAAATATTATCATATTCTTCAGTAATACAAAATAAGTCTTATGAGCATTAATTAAGTACAGGCTCATGAAATTTACTAGTTTCAATGTTTCATAGTAAAATAATTCATTACAATTTATCCTCAAAAAAAAGAAAATAACTATAATTTTGGTTAATCTGAGAAAAAGATAGGTAACAGTTTAAAATGTGCACAAGATTATACATATTCTTTGAATTAAAAAAAACTGCAAGGGAATTTAAGTTATGTTTTGTAGCTGTATTTTTAAAATTGAAAAGGGAAGTATTTAATCAAAGATGTGTAAAGGATTTAAAAAACTGCTGGCAATAGTAACAACACCTGAATTGTCAGTGGAAACTTCACAGTAAATTAAGGAAGTTTTCTGGATTTAAGACCCAAAAAGTCTATTCACCTAGTGATGCTATAACTGAAAGAATAACTTAACTCTTTTGAAAGAAAATAAAACAAAGACACACCTCAGTTGCTACAGGTGTAACAGTTTTCAATTTCTTTGGAAGAGGCATTTCCACTGTTTCATCAGAGACCTGGTCTGTCGCTTCTATGGTGCTATCCTCTTCCTCTTCACGTGTACGCTTTGGCAAAGAAGAACCCGGGGTAGCTGAAACTTTGAAATTACATAATTTAAATCTTGAATTAGAGCATGATGATAAACTCAATCTAAACAAAGTTAATTTTAAAAACTAAACTTGAAATAAAATGCATCCACGTTAGTACCCAGCAGAAAACAACTATGTACAAAGAATACTCAAGATAATATAGCTAAGAAACTACAACCACACAGGCCTACTATAACTTCATTTTAAAATTAATCTTACCAGTGCCAAATACTGCTGTGGAAGTAGATGGCCGCTCAACCGGTGAACTCTGAACGACCTCTACTATGTTTGGGGACAGCTCTTGATTTGCAGGCTCAATCTGAGGATGACTCTGTTGAGTGGGTTGCACAAAAGCTGTAGCCTGTGTTTGCTGCTGAACAGTTAAAATGGATTGAGGGATAGAAGGCTGGACATTGGGACTAGTAGAACGAACAGATCCACTTGTGCTTCCAAAAACTGGAACATGTTCCACAGGCCCTTCG
This sequence comes from Vespertilio murinus, assembly GCA_963924515.1. Classification (NCBI taxonomy): domain Eukaryota; kingdom Metazoa; phylum Chordata; class Mammalia; order Chiroptera; family Vespertilionidae; genus Vespertilio; species Vespertilio murinus. The sequence goes on from OZ004719.1 coordinate 24,597,329, forward strand.
GATTGCATAGCTGAAAAGTAATTATAATACATAATATATTAAGTCTTCTTATCAAAGCTGGGATTATCCTCCTTATTCTGTGTTATAGGTGACAAAAACAGAGGATAAAGGCAATGTGTTAGGCATTTTTGTGCTGTCTATGGGACTGATAGGTAGTTGAATTAAATGTCTGAAACTATTTTTGAACTATTATTCTATTTAAATTATATAAAATGAAAATTAAAAGCCAGCATCCAATATGAGTATTTTCTAAGCATCATTTTGTTTAGACAAGAAGCCAAGAAAATTGCATTTAGTAAAATTTTAATAAACATTTAGCTATCTTGGGGTTGGATAAAAGGATTAAATAATGAAAATTCTTGCTCTTAAGAACTCAATCTAGTGGAATAAGAAGGTATGTATTTAACTGAATTGTAACTGCTGTAGTGAATAAGAAAGTGTCATGGGAACAAAGCGAAGAAAGCCATGAAGTGATCAGACAATTTCAATAAAAAAGTGATGTTTGGGTTCAATCAGCAACGTAGTAAGGTTTTCCAAAGTGAATTTTGTATCATCTTTCTTAGTTCTTAAAAGTGAAAACTTCCCCTGGCCTGTGGCTCAGTTAGAGGGACATGGGCCCGTGCATTGAGAAGTCGCTGGTTTGGTCCCCAGGCAGGGCACATGCCTGGGTTGTGGGCTTGATTCCCAGCTGAGGCCGTGCAGGAGGCAGCCATCTCTCTCCCTTTGGTGATCCTCTTTCTTTCCCTTCCTTTCATTCTGAAATCAATTAAAACATATATTTTTAAAAAGTGCCTTAAAAAAATAAGTGAAAATTTTGGTCCTGGAAAAACATGCCATATACTTATCAGGTTACGTTTCCTCCCTTTTTTCAAAGCACAACAAAGAAGGGAGGGAGGAAATTTGTTGCATTAACAAGTGTCCTGAGAGGTATTACTTAAAACTATTAACTGCCCACTTTTATTACATGTCTGACTTTAGCTTTAGTGGAAGCCTCATTTATCCTTGAAGTTACTGTCATCCTCTCACAGTAAAACGAAATAAGCAGCCAGGCACTCACATCTGTGTTATTTTACTTACCTTCCTGTGATTCCACTTGTGTAGTGGGCATCACTGTGGCCGTTGGGGTCGTAGTGGGGTTTGTAACGGTTGCAGGTGTGACCATTGGGCGTATACTAGCCCTGGGTGTTGACTTATTCCCAGCCATAGCTGCAGCTGTCACTTTACTCGGAGTAGACACAACCGGAGTTGGCTTGATATTAGCTGTTGGTGGATCTGATGTGCTGGCACTTATAGAGGGGAAAATATAAGAATCATCGAATTACTATAAATATTGTTTATAAAGTACATACACTCTCTAAATATCAAAGCACATATATTTCCTGAAGTGAGTGTTCAACAAATATTACCTTAATATGTATTCAGACCTTACTAATTTTCTTTTTCCTAACACTGCTTTAGGTAGACTTTTGGCAGATTGGAAATTTTTTTTAAAGAGTCAGTAAATATAGTTCTATACATTTTGTTCACTAAATTTTTCAAAACTCTTACTGAAGAGGTTTTGAATTTAAGCATTAAAATCTGTGCAGGAAAATACTCTGCAGCGCTGCATCCTGACACTGTGAAATGCACCTAAGAGTTGACCACTGTCCCTAAGTTTCAGCCCAGCCTCTTGTACTGGCATCCTTAACATCACAGGGGAAATCGGTAGCCTATCTTAGCCGTCAATCACAGACTAAAAGATGAAAGAGGTTTTCTTCGTCACAAAGCTCTACCTAATGGGATATACTTTTGTAATAGATACAGATTTGTTTTTCTCCCCAAAGATCACCAGATCTTTCCTGAACTTTAAAAGAAAAACAGACCATAAAAAAGGATTAAAACTCACATTCCTCTTTCACCAGAAGCTGGAGTTGTTTTCAGTGTTATCTGTCTCTGCTGTTCTGGAACCTATACAAAAAGAAGACTACGGATTACTATGCCTATTCCACAAGATTCCACTAAAATATGTTATGAAGAATGTTTTACTTTTATTAATTCTCTCTGTACTCTTGGGTTAGCTAAAATTCACTCTGATAAGGACTCCTCAATCACCAGGTACCTTCAAGTAAAATGTACAGAATTAGCTAATCACCTTATTAGTAGGTTCTTGAGGCTCATCTCTTTGCTCAAGGTGTCTCTCTTGATGCTCCCTGAGTTCTCTTTCCAAGCGACTAATTCGACCTTCATATTGGGACTTAAGAGCAGTCATACGAACATCTAATTCATCTTTCTGCTGATCCAAAGCTCCATTCCTTTGTTTAAGCTCCTCATTTTCTTTAGTTAGCTGATCTTTTACACCTAAAGAAGCAATCATGATTCCATTATTTATAATCAAACATTGGAAATAAAGAATATTTATGTGCTTAATACATACTCAAAGGTCGTATACTAGTAAGATTCTATTCCTGAAATTTTACATTTACAATAATTCTGACATACATATATCTCAACAGTCAAAGTTCTAAATATATCTATATTTATTATAGTAGTATAAAATATACTTATTCCAAGATTTAAAAAAAAAGTTACTTTTCATGGCAAAGATCTAAAAAATAACAACCATAAACTACAGCCAGGAAAAGTCCTTTTATATGGCCTTTAATATTGCAATGTATGTGGTATTAAGTACAATATTATAAACTACAAAACTTTCATTTCATACAACCTACTATACAGACTAAAAAATAACTATTTTTTAAAATCTTATTTGTTGCTGGAACACTATTCTTAGAGATTAAAAAAAAATTGCTCACAATAAAACCTAACTAATTTAGCATTTTATTTACCTACTAAGCAGTCTGGCAAGCAAGACACAGTGAGACCCTGTTATTGCAACACAGGGCTCGCCCTTAACCTGCGCTGATATTTTGACATGGTATCTTCCCCGAAGAACTATGGTAGAGGGGTCTTCAGTGAAGTGAGGCATGGAAAATCCCTGTGCTGGTAAGACCCAAAGCTGTCTAGTTTACAGAGGGCCTCTGGACAATACACTGTGGCCCCAACGCATCTCCATCAAAAGGTCATAAAAGTTTCAAAAGAAAGCAGAAAGGTAGCAGTACTCCCTATCTATTCATTATCAGTTAACAAGAAAAACTTTTTATATCAAGGACATCCTCAGCACTTAAAAATTAAGAATGCTCTTATTTTGTGTCTAAATAAAGAAACCTACTATACACAGTAATTTACCAGCTAAATGTGCAATCTTTGACTTTGCTACGACAATAGCCTTCCTGGTCTTTTCTTCCTTTTCAGTTATCTGCTGGCGGAGCTGCTCTTCCTGTGTGGTTCTATCTTGAAGGTCCTGACGAAGCCGTGCAAGTTCAGACTGAAGCTGCGCAGTCTGTTCCTGGAGATTTCTTGCTTCCGTCTCTTTTTCAGATAATGTCTTTTAAAGGAAAACCAAGTATTTACTAGGTAAAGCAATCAAATCAATATAAACTGTATGCTCTACAGACTTAAAATGTAAAATATCATTTTGCCTTAGATTAAATGGAAGTATAAATATAAAATGCTGGTTAAACCAAGTAAGTGAACACTTGAAGATGATTAGATACTACTTTCAGACATGAGTTATTCAAAATAAAAAGGATAAAATACATGTCCACATGATGAAAAAGTGTCAGTGTTTAAGATATATTTATATATATCTAAAATTCATTTTTATGACTGAATAATACTGCCTTCTATTTCTTTAGGTATTCAACAAGGAAAAAATTGGGACATGCACCTTCCACTATTTCACACTCATACCTTTTGCAGATTCTCTACTTGACTCTCAAGTGATTTTGACTTTGTTTCAGCTTGGTTAAGGGTTTCTTTGAGCTCCTGCATTTCCTGGATTGAGACATGCTGTTCCTGATGGTCTCCAGAAGACTGAGCTGAGGTCTCCATGATCTAATATAATATAGTAAATAGTCATAATATATTCCACTCCCACATTTGTATTCAGTAATCCCACTTCTGGAAGTTTATCTAAGAAAACTAATCATATTATGCAAAGAAATTTAAGGGTATTCAAAAATGAACTTTCAATAGGACAACCTTAGTGTCCAAAAGTAATTTATTAAATAGGTTAGGGCTTCCCATAAAACTGAATATTAACCAGCAAATCAGGACAATGATGCATTAACATAAACTTATTTAGAATGACAAATTACTCAAAGAAAAGTGTACTTACAGTGGTTAACACTGAGCGGTAAGAATTTTGGATTTTTTCCCTGTATACATTTTCTAATCTAACATATACGAAAGGTGTCATTAGGTCAGTATATAGTTATCTTTGGGAATTAAAAACAAAATGCAACTCAAAATATAAAAAGGATTTAAAAATTACTTTAGATGGGTGTTTAATATTGACTACTATTTAAAACTATAAAACAGCCACCCCTGGCCGGTGTGGTTCAGTAGGTTGGAGCCTCATCCCACATAAGGAAAGGCTGCAGGTTTGAGTTCTGGCCAGGGCACATACCCAGGTTGCTGGTTCCATCCCGTCAGGGTGCAAATGTGGGTACAGGAGGCGACCGATTGATGTTTCTCTCTCACATCAACATTTCCCTCTTACTCTCTCCCCTCTTGCCTCCTTCTCTCTAAAGTCAATAAAAACATATCCTCAACTGAGGATTTAAAAAAAGTTATTTTAATAAATAAAACTACAACACAGCCTGATTATAAAGAACTTTCATTTTTTATATATATATATGATTTTAGTCAGCTATGAGTTTTGAGAACATAGTTTTGAAAAGGGACAGTATTTGAAATAGGAAAATTGATGTAAAATACTTAACATTAAAATTTCTTCATGAATTTATAGTGCATTTTGGGACATATTAAAGAGCTAATTTTAAATAACAGTATCATAAATTAGCTTATATGAAAATTTAGGACCTAAAAACCAATAATCAAAATTATGAATAAGATTTTAATATGTAACCCTGATATATAAAATTGTGTAGATCAAAACTGTATGTCAAGAAATATTTTATGTATATACATTTACATACACACAGGTGTGATTATATACACATAAGAAAAAAAAACAAACACTTCAAAATACCTTATCCTGTTGTGCTTTGAGTTCTTCATATTGAGTCTTGTACCTACGCCCGATTTTCTTGACTTGAGTAATAGTTTTGACCTTTTCTTGGATATCAATTATTTTGGCATCTAAGTCCTTCTGGACACTTTCCTTTTCAGTTCTTACTTTATTTAAATCTTCCTTTAGACTCTGGATTAAGTTCTGATTGTTAGTCAAAGATGCATTTGATCTAAAAAATAAAATAAATAAATAACCAAAGACTAAGTATATGAGACTCGTTTTCAAATCCTTTAACAGGTTTTAGTGTGTTGCTTTAGTAAGATTTTCATTTGAAAATCTTTTTAAAACCCCACACATACTTCAAAAGATACTTTCTTAATTTATAAACTGTGATCCTTTATAAAGATCTTATTTGCTTATTAGATAGGCATACATTCCCATGTTTAAATGAGAAAAACTGAGGTATAAGTGACCAAGTAACATGCACAATTTTACATGGTAATTAAGAGTTTGTCCACATTTGCCTGATAGCAAAATTAACTCTATTTGATCGGGTATTGAGTAAACGTTAAGTTTTGTAGACCACATACATACAGTCTTTGTCACCTGTTCTTCCTTTCAAAAAATGCTTTAAAATTCAAAAATATCCTTAGCTCATAGGCCATACCAAACAAAACTGTTGGTTAAAGTTTGACAAACCCGTACTTTACATAAACTTAACTTAAATCAGATGACCCTGAATTAAGAGTATAGGTTTAACAACTACTAACTCTGCAAACTTAGGTACCTTTCTGAATTTTTAACTTTCTCATTTTTAAAATTAATATTATTGAAGAAATAAAATGCAGAACTACAGTTATAAAAGAAGTAAAAAATACATGTGACAAAAAATTTTAAGCTACCCAACATTTATAAATAGAGATTATGACATGGACAACTGACATTAAATCCTTTAAAATGTGAACCAGAAACATTAATTTTAATATTCAACTTATCTTTACAAGGACAATATCAATTCATTAAAAAAATTTTAATGTAAAAATCTTCATTAAAGTATTTAAAAATATATTCTAACCAAAATAAAAATAAAAACCTATTTATAAGTTATTTTGGCTGTTTAGAAAATAAACCACATTTAGCTTTAGATTCATAACTGTAGTTTTTTAAAAAGTCAAAACAGAGAGAAGTAATTCATATATGAAGGCATAAAGTAAGTCACTGCTTGCTTGGCTCCTTAAAATAGTAAAGGGAAAGTAAGGGGTCTAGCATTTTCCATTCTATTTAAAATCAGGCAGCTCCTGGGGAGCCTTATAAAGAGCAGAAGTAAGTTCTCTGAGTTCAGGTATTATATACAATGTAAGGCTTCTTCCTTATACCTTGCAATCTCAGCTTTGAGTCTCCCAAGTTCTTCAGTTAACTGTTGAATGCGCTTAGTGTGAACTTCCTTTTCAGAAAGGAGCTTCCGATACTCTTCTGTGTCTGGATCTTTCTGTTGATTTATTAGATGCTAAAATAGCAAAAATGCATTAACATAGCTTTATAGGTTTTATCAAACCAATGTACTATATAACAGAATACTTAATTATGTTTCCTTTCAGTATCTTAGATACACAATAATGAATCACCAAACTACAAGATAATGAAGATCAAAGCTTCAGTTTAGCTGAAGTCTAGCCAAAATAGAAAGGGAAATGTATTTTCATAGTTGCAAATGAAAATTTCAGAATAGTTACAATGGAACCAAATAAAGAAAAAAATCTACAAGCTTTTAACATTAAACACCTTTTTCATTTAAGTGACATTTACAAGTAAACAAATGTTTCTAATGAATTATAATCTAGAAAAAAATCAAATATAACTCAACACGTCAGAAGGTAGCACAATTTAATAGAAATATATGTAGATTTGGGTAGGTCATCCTCCTTTCGTGACTTTTCACATTACTTGTGTGATTAAGAAAAACAACAATTAAATGGGCTCTTGCATTCTAAAGTCCTATTCAGATATTGGTTACCATTCTAGAACATTTTCTAGGTACCAGATGATGGGTGAACTGCTGCCTTACTCTCATTATTTAATTTTTGTAACATGAAAAGAGATAGGTCCACTTTTACAAATGAGGAAAACTGGCTGAAAAGATTAAGAAACTCTGACAAGTCACATAACCAATACTTGGCAAGCCAGGTTTGAATATATTCAACCTTTTGTTTGAATAAAGAGCTGGAGTTTCTAACCATATACTAGTATGTGATATGGTTTTGTCCTCCTAAGTTTTCCAGTGAACAAGTCTTCTTAAAGTGTTCCAATAAAACTATATAAAAATCCATTGTTTTGTGTATAAAAGTATTTTTAGAGATAAAGTGAAAGTCTAAATTTGGAGTTAAAAATTAGCCGTTTTTACAAAACATGACCAAAACAATTTAAAAACTGAACTGTATTTATTTACTTACATGTAACATATTCAACTTTCACTATTAAATATATAGTAACTTTTGCTAGTCCTTCAAAATAAATTATCCCCTTAAATTTTACCCTATTTAAAAAAAAAAAAATCAACATTTCCATGTTTCAGAATAGATTTAATTGCATTTACCTGGTTACGTGCTTTCCAACGTTTGACATCTTCTTCTAATAATTTCTTTTCTGCTTGCAACATGCCACTTTTCTCACTTAGCTCAGCATTTGCTTCTTGTAAAGGTAAAATATCTAACTCCAGTTTCCTCACCTAAAAATAATGCCAATTTATTTTTAACACCTGACATAAAAATTCATAATTTAATAAAAACAACATGCCTCCAATATTGATTAGCAAGTTACAAACCTTCGCTTGCATCTGCTGTAAATCCTGCTCTAGCCTCTCCTTTTCTTCTCTCAGCATCTTATTGGTCTCCATCACTACGCTCATGGTTTCAGTTTTCTTCATCAGTTCTTCATGTTGGGCCATTGTTTTTGCAGTTACCTAAAGATTTCAAACACATGTATACACCAACATCTAACAATAGATAAAGATCTACTACCTTTCCCTACCAGTTCTAATCTTCACTACAAAAAGTGAGAATTATGGAGTTTTAAAACTAAAATTTTTGAGTTTTACATGTCTATTTTTCTGTGATGCCTGCTTATTACAAAGACTTTAAACAAATACAAAAAATCACAAATATGAAAGTAAAGAGTACAACAAACCCCATCAACCATTTTCTTTTTCATAGTATACGAAATCTATGATAATAAAAGTGAAATATGCAAATCAACTGAATGGCCAAGACCATCCGGACGTCCTTCCGGACGGCCTTCCGGATGAAGCTGGGGCTGCAGCCCATGGATCGAGGCAGCGGCCTGCAGCTGCAAAGGCCTACTCTTGCACGAATTTCGTACAATGGGCCTCTAGTTTATTATAGTTTTAAAATAATGTTATTTTGGTTCTTTCCCAATACCCTTTGCTCAGAAATTTTTTCATATCATTCTGCTGTTCCATCACTTTGGTTTTGAGCACTTTTACTGAATATTTACTGAACTGCAAAGAACTTTTATCCTGTTCTCGTTGGGTGTAATTATCCATCTTTTACACATGTTACCTTATTCCCCAACCATTTTTAAAACTATGGCTCATGGTTGCCATGCTACAGTGTTCTTAGTGGGTATTCTACTACTTATGATATGTTTTACTTCTTCACTTTCTTCCTACTCTATGTAAGAATTGGTTTTTCCCCTCTGAAGTTGTTTGTGGGCTGGACATTTTCTACCAGTTTGCATTTCTATAGACCAAAGGGACAGCAAAGGAAGCAGCAGAGAAGATAATACACAAATCTTTTTTAGAAACATTGATCCTCCAAGTGTTAACTGAATCAGAAGGTCTGTTTATTATTTCTATGATGGGATCTATTTGAATTTGGATTGCTTTCTCAACATGATGTAATTCTGGAATTTTTAATTTCTGTGAAAATATAAATTCCATAAATCTATTCCCTTTCCCATGTCATTGGTTTCTCTCTAGCAGTTAACAGAAGATAAATGATTCCAGGCCTTAATTTCCTTCCTTCCAGATGTGAGTTTATATATTAATGCAGTGGTCACCCACCTTTTGGACCTCAGGGACCACCGGTTGGTGACTGCTGTATTAATTCATCTCCTCAGAATAAGGTCATGCAATAAGTTTTTGAGTATTAGTGTGGGCTAAGGAGTCTAGCTTGTGTTGTGACCATCCATTTACTATAGCATCTTCTTTTCCTTTCTTTGATATTACTTTTTTTTTTCTCCTTTGCTGGGAAAGAACTATTCTGTAGTAGATTCAATCCACCATGTCATCCTAGAATAATTGTCCAAATGCATATATAATGATAACTATAATTAAGATAAATGAAATTTAATCATTTATATGCACCAGACATGATTTTCAATGAGCCATGTGCACAAACTCACTTAATCCTCCTCATCATCCCAACTAGAGGCTTGGTGCACAAAATTCGAGCTCTTGGGGGGAGGAGGGCTCCAGGGGTCTTTCAGCCTGGCCTGCCCCCTCTTGCAATCTGGGAGCCCTTGGCAGTTGTCCAAATGACGGTTTAAGCCCGCTCCTCGCCAGCTGGGAGCCCTGCTCAGGGCTTCTGGCTGAGTGGCGCTCCCCCTGTGGGAGTGCACTGACCACCAGGGGCAGCTCCTGTGTTGAGCGTCTGCCCCCTGATGGTCAGTGCACATCATAGCAATCAGTCATTCCACCGTTCAGTCGATTTCCATATTAGCCTTTTATTATATAGGATTATTTCGATGAAGAAATTTAAGAGTAGGGAAGTTAAACAGTATACTCAAGGCACACATCTAATGACATAAAGCTACAATTTGAAACCAGGCAGTCTGGTTAACACTAGTGTCTTACCACTAACTGTATCACTAATAAAGTTTAATATATTGAGTTTATAAAAAATATGCATTTCAAATTAAATTTTTTGTTAGAAACTAAAATGACCTTGATTTAACAACTGCTTTCTTAAAGCTTGGTTACATACCTGGACTTTCTCCCTTTCAGCATTTAGACTATCCTGGAGTTCCTGCAGCTCTCTTTCTAAAAGTTCAACCCTTTGTCGATAACGCAGACTCTCAACCTGAGCCACCTCAAACCTCGTTTCAGCAATTTCTTTCTCTCTTCGTATAAATCTACAAGAATATATAAGATTTTATTTGAATAAAAAAAATGACAGCAACTTTTAAAAACTTGGATAATTTTAATGTGACAAGGTCCATTCACTTTAATAACTATTTTTATATAATGATTTCATTAATAAGTAATGATATTTGTTATAGACAGTGGCTTTGTATATCTCTTAAATGATCTGAAAAACATTTAGTTTTTCAAAGAACGCACTCAAATTCTTACTACGCTGTTTCCCCGAAAATAAGACAGTGTCTTATATTAATTTTTGCTTCCAAAGATGCGCTAGGTCTTATTTTCAGGGGATGTATTATGTTTCCATGAAGTAGGTCTTATTTTCGGGGAAACACGGTATTAAATTCAACTTAAAGCCATATATTTAAATTAGCATATATCACATAACCTCGATGAGTGGCAATGGGTTTGTTGGCCAAGATATGGTAGGAGCTTTATACCACTTCTCTAATTTATACATTTGTATTACATTTCATAGTTGACCACAGAAATAAAGCATTAAGAATATTTTTGGTTTACCTGAGAATTTCTAAAATTTGTTCTTGAGATTTTCCTTCTTCACTAAAAGATATATTCAAAGGACCTTGTACACCTTCCTTCATAGAGGCAATGACCTTGTCACTTAATTTTTCAATCTGATCATGAAGTAATCTGTTTTGTTTCTCTAGATCTTCACAGCGAGACACACTCTGGGAAACTTCATCCTGTAAGCCAAGACTCTGTCATTATAGCACATTTTCCCACACATGTTAAAAAGAAAACCTCAAACTTTTCAATCCTTCTAAACATTCTATTATAATGTGCAATAATACCTTTAACACTCTTTCTCTTTCCTCCCAAGATGCTTTACACTCCAACAACTGTGATTCTGCTTTTTGGGTTGTTTCTTCCAAATGCTGACGAACCGCGGCCATTTTGGAAACCTGTTCCTTGGCAGCTTGTAGAGCTTCAACATCAGCAGCATGGAGCATCAGTTCTCTTTCATACTTATTCTGAGCTTCTACAGCTATTTTAGCCTGTAAGAAATTATTCCACCATTGACACAAAAGATTAAACAGCCAAAGCTGGTTAGTACAAAAGATGCACAATGCACTATTTATTTAAAATACTAAAAGTGGAGATGATATAAATGCACCAAAATGGAATTAAAGTTATACTAATATCCACTTAGTGAAATATTAAAGAACTGGTCCAAATGAAAATTATGAAGACTGTAGCAATTTGGAACAGATTTTATAAATAAAAGTTAAATATATCTCACTGATGTAAAATATATGCATACACACAAAAATTTCAAGTGATCAAAAAGAAATACAAAATTAATTTGAAAATTGAACTATAGATACATTCCCTGATTTTAATTTCCAATGTTACACTGTTTGGCATTAAGCCAATGACAATTCATTTTTGTCTAATTTACCTTTGAAGCATTTCCCCCTGTATTGCACTGCTTAAAGTAATTGAAAAACACATATATGCTATGTACACATAAACAATTAAGAACAGTAACCAAACAGTTACTAATATACCAATGAACTTAAAAATGACATTAGCAATATTCTTACATTCATTTCCCAATCTACCATTTTAATAATGCCCATTACCGTGAATTGTGTTTTATCAATTTTTATTCATAAAAAATATATAAAAAGCTTTACCATATGCATGTGTATATATATACACTTAAACAAATACTGTGATTTTGTATTTTTTAATCTTTGTAAAGAGTGATGTGTGCCCTGACTGGTCTCAGATCATTGGGCTTAGCCTGGTGCACCAAAAGGTTGCTGATTTGATTCCCAGTCAGGGCACATGCCCAGGTTGCAGCTCAATCTCCAGTGGGGGAGGCAGCCGATCAACGTTCTACTATTACATTGATTTTTCTCTTTCTTGCTCCCTTTCCCCCTCCCCTCTCTAAAAATTAATAAAAATAATCTTTAAAAAGTGATGTACAAAAATCTGTAAACTCAATAATGTATTAAAATATTTGGCTGAAAAAAGTATCTCTAATCATCTTGTCTATAATACAGTTACAATCAAACGAATAGACTGCAATAATAAAAAAAATGAGCAAGTGCACCATCTCCTACTCCTATCTTTAAATTTTTTCCATTTGTCAAGAGAGTTTTGATAATGACTCTACTTTTAGACTTCATCTATCCTTTCCAACTGATCTTAGTACAAGTTCCACAAAATCAAAAATAACCTTATATTTCTGTAAGGCTTACCAATTTCCAAAATGCATTAATACAGCCCAGGAACTGTTCTCTAGGATCAAAGCTCACTTATCAAGACCGGCTAAGAGAGCAACACTTACTTGTTCCTGACAGTCCCGCCTGGCTTGCTGCTCATTACTCAAAGCTGTGCTGGCTCTCTGAAGAGCTTCTTGTACTTCATTCTGCACACTACTGAGTGTTTTCTTTAACTCAGATAACTAAATTAAAAGAAGATTAAAACTAGAGTCAATTGCAAACTTACTTTTAAAATAGTGAAGACAGACCTTTAAAAGCCTAATTAAAAAAGGAACTTCTTACAAAATTTAAAATAGTTATAATCTGATAAAATGTACACATTTTGCAGCTCCATATTCCATTCTTATAACACTTGCAAACGTCAGTTCTCAGCAGAGGCTTCTAAAAAGCAGCACTGACACTTACTACTATAGTCTAAAATATTCAGAGAAAACATAAACATATGTACAAAGTAAAACATAAAACTAAATAAAATTGTTGGGTATGTGTTCAATCATTATCTGTTGAGATGAGCCAAATGGCAACAAAGGAGTTTTTTAAGAATTCAAGTACATACAAAAATGTTAATATGGTGATATCATTTACCTGTTGTTCCATACTCTCTATGGCTTTTCTCTTGTCATCCTGAAGTTCCTGTTTTTCCTTCTCCACTTCCATCAACTTCTTTTCCAACTGTGTCTGAAATTCAGCTGATTCTTTTAGTCGAACTTCAATATTCTTACGCACTTCTTCTGTCACCTTCACCATCATGCAAACAGGATACAAATATCATATACACATTTAAAATTCAACATTACTTTTTTCCAAATCTAAACTAAATTTGAAAAGTACTAGAATTATTGTTTGCCATTTTTTAAACAAAAAAGTCTATCAAATGCTGATTAAAGAGTTCAGAAACATTTAAAACTATAAGCATAATTTATTTACATCTCAACTTGGATATTTTTGGCCATTTTTCTTTTGAAGTGAAATTTCCAATTCTCATTACTCTCTCAATCCTCATATCTACTTGCCAAATCTGTCCTTTCTACTGAAAGAATTCCCCCATGTATATGCCCTGATTTCCATGACTCAAATACAGAAAGATTTTTTAAAACTTGGCCCTAGACCATTGCTATAGTCTCCAAAACAAATTTTGTATCCTTAAATCTACCACATTAATCTTTCTAATTAAAGCAAATTATTGCTGTTAACGTGTGTGTGTGCGTGGGACACACACACACACACACACACACACACACACAGCAATTTTACCAAATATGACATTCACAACATTTCACATTTGGTTCTCTGACTACACTTACAATTTGATTCCTCAGTATTTAACTTTACAAATTCAATACACTAGTTGTTAAAGTATCAACATCTGAAGCCTTTATCTTGGCTGAGGGTTTCTGCTACAAAATAACTTTGACTACCCAAATGGTACTTTCAAGGCTGTGCACAAATGCCATCTGTTTTGTGAAGCCATACTTGTTCAGGAGATAAATAGCCTTACCTACCTCCCACTCACATCAATATCTGATCTTTAACTTTTCCTATAGAGATTATACCCTCCCATGTTTACAAATTCTGTGGGTTGTTTTTATCTCACTTATTAAAATGAAGCACTTTTAAGAGGTAAAAGTGAAAGGATGTCAGTTCAACTCGATCTTACCACACAGAGCCTTACACATAGCAGGCCTCTATTTAAAAAATTAATTAAAAAAGGGGGGGGGGGAGTGCATTCAAATTAAATTCAAAATTGTACATACCTGTTTTTCCTTATTAAGAGAGTCTTCTAAACTAGTAACCATTGCTCGATACTGTTCCACATTACTAGTACTTGTTTTGAGTCTCTCCTTCAAGTCATTCACCTGCTCTTCTGTCTGCCTCAGTTGACTCAGAAGATCATCCACATCTTCTCTGTTGCTAGCCTGACCTAAAAGATTTAACAGCTTTCTTAAAGTTAACATTTTAAATGATGTAAGAAATAACTGTTATCAAAAAGTTTGTGAAATTAGGATTAAGACTCAAGTGTAGAAAAACGTTACCTATGAATTGTATTTCAAACAATGCTGAATATAAAAATAAAAAAGGCTATTCTGTCAGTATATTAGTGATTTTAAAAAAAATTTGAACTCCGTTACAAATGTTAAGGAAAGAATATTTACCGTATTTGCCGGCGTATAAGACGACCCCCTAACATTTCCACTAAAAAATACAGAGTTTGTTATATACTCGCCATATAAGACTACCCCCCACTTGGAGGCATATTTTTCAGGGCCAAAAAGTCATCTTATACGCGGGCAAATACGGTAAGAGAGAAATACAAAATATGCCTCTTAACTGACGAGCTACCTGAAAGAATTATCTGATTATCAATTGATTATTTAAACTCTGCTAATGTAAAACACCAAATCTTAAACCATTTAGCCAAGTTTTCATTCTAAAATCCTTGAAATGGAAAACTTGCAGAGTGAACTATTTCTTATCAAATGGTATCAATAAGAAAGGACTATTAGATTATCATATGTACACTATTATGCATTAAGATAAATACTTATGTATAAACACATGTACTTCCATATACACATATATGTACAATTATATTTTTTATTTATTTTCTAGTAACAAATAAAACCATATAGAAAAAACAGTATCTGGATATAAAGGCTTTGCATTTGAAATGTTGTATTCCAAAAGAGAAGCAAAAATCTAATGAAACAAATCTTTTACTTGAGATTATAAGCAAAAATTAGGAATACTGCTCTGGAAAGACTAAACAAATCAATTATTTCTGTAAATGACCCTTACAGTTATAGACTTAACAAGTAACTACATTTCAAAAGGGAGAGTTTAAAATTCAAATTATCAGCCCATAAAGGGTATCAATAAATGGTTCTGACAATTAAAAAATTAAGAGCATACCCTGGTCAGATGCCTGCAGAACTATTCTGAATCTTCCAAGTTTGCAAATCTATTAATTTAGATATAAAACTAAGGTGTTATTTTTTTTCTTTTGCTAGTATCCACAAAGAAAAGGCTTTTTATTGGCAGATGTTACAAATGTTTTTGAAGAATACTTTATTACCAGTATAATTCGTTACCTTTACCAGTTCTCTGTGAGGACTGAGAAGCAAGCTGGACTTCCATATTACTGAGATGTTGTTTCAATGTAGCACTTTCCTTCTGAGCATTTTTTAATAGTTCTTTTGTACTAAGATGAAGATTTATCTCAGTATCCAGCTGCCTCTTTGTATCTAAAAGTTGAACCTGTAAGGAATAAAAAACATTAACCCTACAAACACTGTTTTTAGATTCTAAAATAACTAGTGGTTCAAGTTTTGTACAGACCTTTGAAACTCTGGCCAAGGTAAGCAACCAAAACCAGATTTATCTTACCATCTGACTCCCCCCTCCCCCCCGTGGCCCCTCCCAAAAAAGAAACAAAAATAGACACAACATATGAAAAATTTCACAAGACAGGACACAAGAAAGCCTAACTCTACAATTTCCCTAGCTTACTGATTAAAGTGACCAGGCTATGGCACAATGTAAGGAAATGATGCAGAGACCAGCGGACTCCCTGAATTGAGAACATAGAGCTGAGAGTACAAGAAGGCTAAATTAGCTCAAATTCCTAAAACAGACTATTAGATAAGAGAACTTCACAGATAAGAATATCATGGAGATTTGCAGAGGATCCCTCTTGAGTATTCAGTGAAACTCATCAGTGCATACATGTGAAGTTACCCCAGGCAGCGAAAAGAATTATCCAAACAGACAGAGTGCCTTTTGCCAGAGTCAGGAATAATGCCTTTTCCCAGCAGCCAGACTGGAAAAACTCATAACCCATCGAACACTGAGGAGCAGTATTGAGGAAGGTCTATCCTCAGTAATGTGGAATCATTTATTCTAGACTGAGTACTGCTTTTGGCCTAATAATCATAAAAAGCAACACTCAAGAGAATAAGCTCAGGTTTTACATAAATACAAAAATATTCAGCACTCAAGAGGGTAAAACTCATTATGAACAACACTTAATAAAAATTGTTAGGTATACAAAGAGGCAAAAACGTTTTTGTAAGAAGTCTCATTAAAACCATGCTTCAACATGAGATGGCAATGTGTCCACACACTAGCTTGATTGCTGAACATAAATCCACAGAAATTCAGAATTCTGATACTCACATCTAGATTTCTAGTAAGCATATGCCTTTGTTCCACCTCATTTTCCAACTTCTTTTTTAGATGAGATATCTCATGTTCCAGTTTTTCTATCTGGTTACTAAGCCTCTGTTTGGTTTCTGTTTCAGATCGTTCTAGTATTCCCTAAGACAAAGAAAATATTTTTTGTCTTAAAATATCTATAACATTTACCAAGAAAGCTATTTTAACATTTTACATATTAAAACACCTATTTAATAGGGGAAAAGGCAAACACATGAAAAATAGTAATTCAGATTTAAGTTTTAAACAAAAAATAAAACCAAAAATTTAAATTCAAATAAACTACATACAACTCTGTAAATGCAGACCTGCATACCAAAACTGTCAATTGCCTGAATTTCAGATCTTTCATGTTATATTTAGAATACTGACACATTTAAATAAGCCTCATTGCATGTTAAAAATGGATACATTTTCTAATTATGAAAACTAAAAAGATACAATGTGAAAACTATTTACATTTAACTTTACAATTGTTTTCTCTGTGTCTTTGTCTGGTTACCTGAATAGTTTGCAGATTAGTCAGCAGTAAGTTTTGCCCTCTTTGTTCAGCTAACAAAGACTCTCTTTGCTGAGAAAGACGAACTTCTGACAATTTAAGCATTTCCTTTTCCTTTTTCAAATTTTCTGCTCTTACCTTGAAGAAAATACAAATGAAAAAATGTTGAAAAACAATGTCAGATGTAATGTAGTAATACAATTACAAAATTAAAGTGATCATTACTCCATGTTCTTAATGCTAATTGAGTCTATACCTTTTCATTATATAAGAAAATATAACTTAGTTTCATGTATTGAAATATGAAGCAAAAATAGGGAACACCAACAAATCAAAGAAAAATCTTGTGATTACCACAAATTCATATAATTCTTTGCCCCAAGGAATCAGACTTTAAAACAAACAAAAAATAAAAATAAAAAATTCCAGAGTAAAAGAAACACAATTGCAAAATTATGCTACAGTCGACTTGTGTTAAGTTATGAAAGTTTTAGAAGGTAGTGTGGTTACTATCTGTTTGAGAGTGCTGACTGATGTACTTAACTTTTTTCCCCCATGAAAAGTACATCTGAATCTCAGGGGATCTTGGAGGGTGATTTGAAGATCAATCCCTCAAAGTATTCATATTTACATAAGTCATAAACTATCAATCCTAAAACTAACTCCACCAGTCTGAAAAAGTGCATTCCCCACAAAGGAGTAGGGGCAACACAAAAATAAAAGAATATAGCCAACAGATTTAGAAAAATCATAGTTTAAGTCCCAACCAACTCATAACATATGACTGCTCCCAAATAGGCAAATTACTTAGTTTTGAATCTATTTCTCAATAAGTAAAGTGGGAAACAACTTTACCTAGTTCACAAGTAGTGATCAAAAGTTGAGAGCACGAGTCCTAGCTGGGCTGCTCAGTAGGTAAAGCATCGGCCTGCACACCAAAGGTCACAGGTTTGATTCCTGACCAAGGCCTGTATCTGGGTTGCAGGCTCCAGGTTAGATTCCCTAGTCCAAGTTGGGGCACACGTGGGAGGCAACCAATCCATGTTAATGCTTCTCTCCCCTTTTTCTCCCTCCCTGTCACTCTCACTAAAGATCAATAGAAAAAGTATCCTCGAGTGAGGATTAACAAAACAAGTTGAGACGATTTCATAAAAAAGCAAAACCCTACACAAGAATTAGTCATCAAAGAATTCAGTTCTGACATTTATATTCATGTTGAAATTCAGAAATGTAATACAATACTAATGTAATTTTATACTGTCTTTTTAAAAGAAATCAGCAAGAATGGATAAGATATTCATTTGTCTTTGTTGTAGCTAGTGATTTACAAATTTTGAAATGAATGACTTGTAAGAAAATCTTAGTATAAAAAACAAAATTTGTTTCCTCTTTAGAAACACCCTGCTGCTGAACTAGATACAGTTGACATTTCAAATATGAGGCAGTTAGGGACACCAACTAGCTATCCAGATGAAAATCCACGTGTACTTTAAGTTGGCCTTTCACCTACAGATTCCCAGTCTTGGATCTATTATATTTTTATTTTTATTTTATTTTTAAAGGCAAGGGAGAGACAGAAACATCAATGAGAGAATCATTGATTGGCTGCCTCCAGCACGCCCCCTATTGGGATCAAGCCGATAGCCTGGGCATGTGCCCTTGGCCAGATTCGAACTTGGTACCCTTCAGTCGGAAGGCCAATGTTCTATCCACTGAGCCTAAACACCTAGGGGGTGTCCTAACTATTATGGACCCTTGAACAAACATGGGTTTGAACTGCACAGGTTTCTTATACGGGGTCCACTGATATGCAGTTATGGATAAGTGGACCTGTGTAGTTCAAACCTTGATCAAGGATTTGTAATACACAAACTTCTCAAATATCTATGTCATACCAACTATTAAAATTAAACAACCTAAAAAACAAATGTCAAATGCAATTCATAATGCAAATCAGATGAGAAAAATTGGTCTCACTTCTGCAACAGCTAGCTTTTCGTTTGCTCCTCTCAAATCTTGTGTCATTGTATTGATGATCTGTTCCTGCTTTTGAGTTGTTGCAGTGAGTTTCTGATTTCTCTCATGCAGGGATGTTATTTCTCGGCGATATCCTTCCACGTTATCTTGTAACATCTCATAACTTGTATGAAAGAAAAATAATTCTATAAGACATAAGTCATAAACTATCAATCATAAAACTAACTCCACCAGTCTGAAACAGTGCATTCCCCACACTGTAATACACTGAAAACCATAGCCCAGCTTAATTCCTTAAAGAATTTCACATTAGCTTAATTTTAAATGATTAAATATACATAAAAAAGTGGCTTTATAATAATGTAACACCTTCATACTTTTTCTAAACTCCAAAATTAGCAGTTAAATTCAAATTCTAAATAAGCATAATATTTCATATTGAACTTTTTTTTAAAATTTATTAAGGTATTATATGTGCACATAGCTTACCATTGGCCCCCCACCTCCCATTCATGCCCTCCCTCCTCAGAGTTCTGTGTTCGTGGGTTGTAGTTATATGTGAATTAACTTTTAATCTTATTCTAAGAATTTTAATCATATTAGAAATACCAATACAATGTTAACTCAACCAGACACCCTCCACAATGCAGTATGCAATTTTAGATATGGATGCATGGTTTGTGACACATTTTTGCCATTCTTTTCTCATCCATAACTCATTTTACTTTCTTTTTTAAACAAATGAATTTGATTTTTTTAGAGAAAAAGGGAGAGCAAAAGAGAAATACTGATGAGAGAAACACAGATCAGTTGCCTTCCACACACACACTCCAATGGGGGATTGACCATGTAGCCTGGGTATATGCCTTGACAGGGAATCAAACCCGCCACTTGTGGCTCCAACCAACTGAACCACGTGGCCAGGGCTTATCTTATTAAGTAGCTGAAATCTTATAAAATAGCTAGCGTACAAAAAGGATGCTTTTATTTGGAATAACATACTTGGAATTTATCCTTATAAAATATAGCTTTATCATGGAATACAGACATACCTCATTTTACTACATTTTGTAGTACTGCATTTTCATAAACACAAAGGCAAGACCCTTCACTAGCAAAAGATGACTTGTTGAAGGCTCAGATGATAGTTAGCATTTTAAAGCAATACAGTATTTACAAAAAAAATTATTTTATTTCAGAGAGGCAAGGAGAGGGATATATAGAAACATCAATGATGAGAGAGTGTCACTGATCGGCTACCTGCACGTCCCACACAGGGGATTGAGCCTGCATGCCAGGCATATGGCCTGAGGAGGAATCAAACCTCCTGGGTCATAGGTTGACATGCTACCACTGAGCCACCCTGGCCAAGCAGCAATAAAATATTTTTTAATTAAGGTATGTACTTTTTTTTAGACATAATGATACTGCACACTTAGTAAAGTGTAAGTGTAACTTTTATTCACTGGGAAATCAAACAATTGGTTTGAATTTGAACCAAGAACATCTCCAAGGTATGCCTGCATTTATAGAAATAAAATTTGTCCTATTTGTTGAACTAACAAGTATTCAATGGATCTTACAACTATGGAATTAAATTTATTATTCCTTTGTAAGTGGCCAAGAAAGTGAATTTCCCCAAAATTAACCAGTACCTGCTTATCTTCTACCTAAAATAGCAAAGGCTAAATAAAATTGTCTAACATTATACCTCATGCTCTGGTGCAGTTATGAAATAATAAAGTCCTACAGAAACATTAGGCCTTTCACCCCCAGGAAGGAAAACTAGCAACATTCCTCACATGAACTTCAGTTTAAATAACTATCTGGATCCCTGAGCAATGCCCATGAGAATCATTAACCAATATTAAAATTGAACCCCATACCTTTTCATCTGAATTATGGTCCACAAAAACATAATACTATTGAAAATTAAGCCTTGAATTTGTTTCATTTGAACAATGAAGTGTTCTTTTTTTTTTTATAACCTAAATGTGATTTCTTTTTTAAGTTAAACTGATTGGTGTTAGATTGGTTAGTAAAAATATACAGGTTTTAAGTGTACAATTCTATAATACAACACCTGTATATTGTATTGTGTGCCCACCACCCAAGGTCAAAAAGAATGGAATGCTTCATGGATTTGAGAGCCATTCCTTGTGCAGAAGTCATGATAATCTCTTTGTCATTCCAATTTTAGCATATATGCTGCTGAAAAGAGCTCTACATTTCATTAATTTTGAACAGAAGAAAATTTACCGTTTAGAAGCAAAATCTAGCTGGGTAGAGATTTTGGTGTTTTGTGATCGCAAATCTGTGACTTGCTCCTGAAGTTTCTCAAGCTGCTCATTCTGTATTTTCTCATTATCTGCCTTTTCTTTTTTGTAGTTGTCAAAAATTTCCTGCAACTAAATATTGAGAAATGATTGGAAGATGACAATGTTCTCGAATTCCTAGTCCAGGATGATAAGGGTGTGTGGCGTTTACCTGTTTAAGGGCAGCCTTGGCTTCTATAGCCTCTGCTGACTCAATTATCGGCACTGCAGCAGGAGTGGAAACAGTCTGCGATGTACTTGAACGTTTTGGAGTTGACATGAGAGAACTATCCTCTAAGCTAGAAGCTTCAGAAAAAAAAAAAAGTATATATGTATACAAATATGCAAATGTATATAAAAGGAATACATACATATATATAACATTAAAACATTTCTTTGTAAACACATCATTTAAATAAAGTCATAGGCCACAGAAATTATTAAATAAGCAATTTACTAAATAGCCTATTAAGATTATTATTGGTTTCTCATTAAGTGTATTTGCAGATTAAATGTTAAATACAAATGACCAAAATAAAGATAATTCAGTGATTTTAAGATGCACACTTTTCAACAATGGTCAGCATTTCTTCTTTTTTTAATACCTAAATTAAAGGTATTTAGGATCGATGACCTGTTATAATCAATCATATATGGTAGTCAAATTTGAAGTTACCATACATACTGCTTATGTTCCAAAATCCATTCCCTAAGATACATTTCATAAAAATTTCTCCCAAATACTTAGAAACTTTTAACACATAAGATACCTACCTTGTAAAGGAATGACAACTCCTGTTGTTTGTGACAACAAAATACGGTACATATCACGCTGACGAACTATGGAATCAACAAGCTGCATCTGATGTTGTCGTGACCCACGGAGTTGTTCCAATTCAGTGAGGGCACTTTCAAGTTTGAGCTGAAGTTCAGTAACTCTACAAAAAACAAAACAAAACAAAAAAAAAAAAACCCACAAAAAAACTAAGTCTATTTTACTGAGCTTAAGCAGTAGTTATCATTTCTACTGTATGCAGTCTAAGTATTTGAGCATTTATTATTAAGCATAATATTTTTGTTTCTTATATGACCTTTCTTCTACTGAAAATAACTGCTCACTTCTAAAGCCCCATCACAGGACTCAGGCACTCATCATCATCTATTTGTTTGCAAAAATTAAACCGATTCCACTCAATCTAAATTCTAGTCTTTTTGTGTTCATAGTCACTCCTCTTCCTCTAGCACCAAGCACACTTAAAAAAAAATTATTTACTCTGCCTGAATAATTCCTACATAAATTCCCCATGAAATGTTATGTAAAATCTAAGCTCAGCCCTCCATCTCTATGCTCCCAGGAGTAGGCTTTTATCTATAACTAGTGGTCCGGTGCACGAATTTGTGTACATGGAAAGGAAATTAATGAGAAGAAATAATAGAAGTGTCAAACAAATTCATGATAGATGACAGAAGGAAACACATGTGCAATTGGTGCAAAAACTTTTTATGTATTGTGCATGTGCAAGTCAACTTGGCCTTTTGTAGATATAGAATAAACTTGCTTAATTAAACCTACTTTCTGATTTAGCTAAACATATTCCAGCCCAGTGAAGCACCCCACCTTCTCTTTCAGGTAACTGTCAGCAACACAGCAATAAATACCAACACGAAGCAGATTATTATAATAAAATATACAGGGAGAACAAAGGGTAAGATATTTAACTGTAGCAGTATTTGACTATATTCTGAGTAATGAGAAAACCAAGTCATTTTCAAGGTCCACCATTTCTTACTTCTTTTCAGTCAGGTCAAGTTTCCAAGCTTTCTAAATCTCCATTTTCCGGCTAATGAAAGGTAAACACTGAATCTCCTATCTACCTACTCCAGCACTTCTGTGAGGATTAAATGAGATGAGGTGTGGGAAAATGCTTCCCAGAAATTTTATTAAACTGTAAAATGTTTCTACCTGGCTATAAAGCAAGTTGTGTTCCTGGGCTAAGAAACTCCGAGGCTAGTCACTAGGGAGAGGAAGCCAGGCGTTGCTACCAGGCACCTAAAGTGACTGCTTCTGGGCTGGGCTGAGGGCTGCATTTTGCGCCATGGGGTGTTGGCAGCATTGGCTGCAATTTGGTGGGCTGTCACTATGGGGTGGTAACAGGGCCTGTGTACCAATTAGGGGAAGCTGAGTGTTGATTTGTCGGTGTCAGGTCAGTCTGTGGTGCCGTTTCTCTGTAAATGGCCATTGCACATCATGGCAGCTCCTGAGCTGTCCAGCCCCCTGGTGTTCAGTTTGCATCACAGCAACTGATTGGATGGTCGGGCATTTAACATATTAGCCCTTTATATACATAGAATATATATAATTTTAATCACACTGAACTAAAATGACCCATTTATTTGTCTAATTATCGAGCTAATCCATACACTCAGGTCCCTGAGAGAATTGTTATTTTTGGTATTATTGCTCCATTTTTTCTCTCTCCTAAATCACTATTTTTTCTTTACCCAGCACTGCTAGGGGGTACATAAGAGATTTTCAATGTTTGCTAATAAATAAAAGTAGCCAATAACTTACTTGGATGAAGTTGTTTCTTGTTCTTCTCTTTCTTTGGTTTCCCCAAGTTCCCTAAGAGCCACTAAGAGACGCTGATTTTGCTGTTGAAGTTCTTCGATATTTCTGTAAGATACTAGATGCTGTGATATCACTTCAGATGAACTGCTTATATCTGCAGAGCTTACTTCCTCATCACGAATTACATGGTTACCCCTTGCTTCTTCAAGTTCCATCAAGAGCACTCTAATCTAAAAACAAAGTTTTAATATATTATCAAATAGTATTGGCTTCAATTCTGGAAAAAAATGAAAATTTTCAAATGGAAAGATTACTTCATAAACATCATTAACATATTAAATTATCTTAAAATATCAAGCATATGTTTAAGAGATTAAAAACTTAAAAAAAAAAGTTTAAAATCATTTTCATTTCTGTAAAAGTATATAATGAAGGATGTTATTAAAAAAAAAAACAGCCAAATTACAATTTCAGAAGCATGGTTGGCTCAATTTGTTGTAAAACAATGACCTGATACACAGAAATAGATACTTATTGTGTGTATTATATAATGGAGCAGAAGAGCATGAAAACTATATTTTAATCCCATTTATGTAAAATTTTTGTCTTGTGTTTATGTGTGTAGACCTACAAACAAAACTTAAGAATAAATACATGACAAAAATAGATGTACATTTCCTGACAAATTTAGTTAAAAAAAAGTGGCAGAGTAATGTTCTATTATAGCAGTAAAAACAAAGAAAACTAATGTATGTTTATATATGCTCATGTGTCTTTATACTTATAAAAAGAATGACATGAAAAAATATACAGAAATCTGTAATTTGGTTATATTCCAGGACATGGGTAGGGGAAATTTTCTTTTTTTAATCTTTGAATTATTTCACTTATCACAATTGGTACCTATGATCTCAAAATTTATCAAACCTTAATGACAAAGGGATAAAAGGGAGGGGCTATGAAAAAACAAAGACTAGGCTGCAATTCTGCTATTGATGAGAATGTCACATGTGGTAGTTCTCTCCTAGATAACTGCAAACAGATTCAGATGTTACTGGGCTGTCAGTTTAGGGGGAAAAATAGAAAAACTTCTAACCTGTTGTGAAAGATCTTTTACTTGTATTTCCATTCTCTGGTTGTCTCTTTCAAGCACAGATGAATGTTTGTTGGCTTTGTCAGTGTCCTCCTGCAATCGCT
This sequence comes from Vespertilio murinus, assembly GCA_963924515.1. NCBI lineage: Eukaryota > Metazoa > Chordata > Mammalia > Chiroptera > Vespertilionidae > Vespertilio > Vespertilio murinus. Next base: position 24,622,582 of record OZ004719.1, read on the forward strand.
GAATCTCCTTCAAAATGTAAATTCAAATGAAAATTCTGTATTTCCTTCTAAGAGCTATACAAATGAAGCAGTTATGCAAACAAAAATAGTACTCAAATACCACAGCAATCAACTTATAAACTAAAAATATTCTATAATATTTATAATCAATAGTATAGTGGCCCCCAAAGAGATATTCCTTATGAATATGAACATATGTATTTATTTAATATCTCAAAGATAGGTCATCACTATACAAAAAGTATTGGCAATCTGCCAATCCCCCAAATTAACTGTCAATTACAATTTTATATCCACATCAAATTCAAATGATACCATGTAAATAATCTCAAAACTTTTGTTACTAAGACAACAACAAAGAACTACATTACAGTACTCATTACTGCACTGGTTATCTGAAAATATCAATTAAGTAAACCACAGTGGGTAAGATGCAAAAAAAAAGTGTTAAGAATTCTAAAGAATCAGTTGCCAAAGTCACCAACCTGTCAAACAAAACAAAACAATAGTGCTTTGTAAAGTTTGGCACCAATGTCTTATTAGGGAATCTGAGTCATAGTTCTAAGGAGCCTGATATAAACAGTGTATCTTTTAAATGTTGTCACATCAAATTCATGTTTGCTTCTTAATGTGTTATTTTCACATAAAAATTTTAAAAACTGAAGGGAAAGATGGCTCATATTTATCTTGGTGTTTCAAATACTTCTGAGCACAGTGCCCTAAAGGCATGCATAAACCCATTTCAAAAGGAAAGTGTATGGCAAATGAAGCAGGCAAATTTCATGAAAGATGACAATACAAATATACTGAATTCAAAATGGGATTAACTGAGATGCCAAGGAAGGACGTTATTGATAATAATAAAAGCATAATTAGACCGGATGTCCTTCTGGGATGAAGCCAGGGTTACAGCCACAGATCGAGGCAGCCGCCCCGGCTGTGAGGGAGGGATCCAGACAGCTGTGGCAATGGAGAGTAAAAGGCCTACTCTTACATGAATTTCATGTATTGGGCCACTAGTTTGGTTATAAAACCCTAAAAATCTAACAAATGACTATCATAGAATCTTAACTAAAGGACACATGATATATGTGAAGGACAAAAGATTTAGCTATTAAAAAACTATAGTAATTAGCTTTAAATTCCTTGGCAGCTATGAAAAAACTCGAGGCCTGGTGCATGAAATTCGTGTACAAGGAGGGTGGTGGTGAGGTGGTAGTGTGTGTCTGCCTTAGCCCAGCCTGCACCCTTTCCAATTGAGATCCTTTTCGCTATCTGACACCGCTGGCTCCTAACCACTTGCCTGCCTACCACCTTGATCACCGCCTAACTACTCCCCTGCTGGCCTGATGGCCCCCAACTACCCTCCCCTGTGGGCCTCGTGCCCCCAACTGCACTCCCCTGCTAGACTGATCACCCCTAACTGCCTGCTCCTTGGCCCTCATCACTGTGGCTTTGTCCAGAATGAAGTCAGACAGTAGAATGATGTCCAGTCTCCTGGTCTAATTATAGCATATTACCATTTTATTAGTATAGACAGGTATTTTTTAATCACCGTGCCTGTACATTAATGGAGAAAAAAAACAGGTTTCTCCACAATAGCTGCTATTTCCTGATTCTTAATCCCCTTTATCTCACTATCTATTCCTTTTAGACAAAAAGCTCTAGATAAAATGCTCACTTATCAACAGTGAGAAACTCAAGATCTAATTAGATGCAAGGGACTACTTCTCAAACCAGATGAGAAAAGGGAGTGTCAAAAAGCCAATATTCTGTCAAAGATTGGTAGATATCATTTGATTCAGGGGAGAGATAATTAGATATAACATACCCTGATTTAAACTAATATTGAAATTGTATTAGCAATAGCAACAAAAGTTTAAGTTTTAATTAAAGATACAACTTATTTATATTATTCTCAAAAAAAGAGGGACATAAAATTTTACAACAGCAGATACAAATTGTTTTAACTGAATTTCCTCAAAAAAATTATTTAATAAATCTTGAAGTTCATCCCTATGATGAAACAATGTCATTTCTAGACAGAATTATCACAACTGTTTTTCCCCCCACACTACATGAGGATTCCAGTAGTTTCTGAGGCTGATACATTTCTATCACCTCAATTATTTTAGCAAACCTAGTTCTCCTCACTTCTGCAACATTATGCAGTTAATGATTGAGTTTGCACCACAATTGTTTGACAAAAAAGGACTATGCTAAATTTAGAAGCATTTTATTACAAAAGACTTGAAATGGCTATTTATCATCTGCTACATAGAAATAATCCCCAATGTCTTTTAAAAGGTAAAAGGCGCTCAGTTTTAGCTAAATAAAGATAAGAACAGTTTGTGATTACAAGTGCTTCATAATGTAATGACAGCTTTAATAAGTATAATCACCGTTTCTCAAATGTATTTTCCTACAGCTAAACTTTGGGAATGGAACCAACCTTCATAGCTTGTTCAAGCTTAACGGATAAACTCGCCACAGCTTTCTGTGCACGTTCATACTCCTCACGCTGACGTTTCAAAATCGGTGCTTTGGCTTCAACTTCTTTCACAATTTCATCTAAGTATTTATTGATTCTTTTATTCTCTAGTTTCTCCAACAACAACTGATCCTGAGTTTCTACATAAGCATTATACAGCTGAAAGTAGAAGAGGACTCATTTCAAATACAAGCATAACAAGAGAAGTACATAGTCTGGCTATCTTCAAAATAAACATTCAGTAGCACTCACAGAGGGAATATTTACTATATATTACACAGAACTAAGAATCAAGAAAACCTTCCTCAGAAAATGCATTAATCCTCAGATGATTTTAAGGTTAATTTTTCTGAGGACTATGTTACAGAGAAATATGAACACTTTTGATGAAGGAAAATAACAATATTTAATATCTTTCTTACCTCAGTTAATTTCATGCCAGGTTTCACGATCTTAGCTACAGCTGCTGCAGTAGGAGACATGGCTGCAAGCTCTTCTTCAGATAATATGGCTCCTGTGTCAACACATAGAAATCTAGTATATTTTTGTAAAATTTGTAATTTAAAGTACTAATAAATTTTTTAAAGTAAAATGTGACACCGTGTGTCACTTTTATTTATACATATAAAAGCCTAAGCAACCGAACCACCAAATGACTGGTTGCTATGACACGCACTGACCACCAGGGGATAGACGCTCAATGCAAGAGCTGTCCCCTGGTGGTCAGTGTGCTCCCTCGGAAGTGCTGCTCGGCTGACAGACCCATCCTGGTGGTCTACCGGCCTGGCAGCAGCCACTCCCTCAGTAGTTTGTATGTCCGATCTCAGGAGAATGGCCAGGCACCGATATGAACTGGCATGACAGTGCTGCCTGGCCTCCTGGAAGTTGGCCTCGGCCGCTTCCCCTCCCTAGACACCCCTCAAAGAATAAAGGATTTAAAAGCAGCCGCCACATAGCTCCCGACAACAGGCACGAAAGGTCCGGATTCCTGGCAAGGGCATCCCACTGCCTGCCCAGAGGGCCAATCGCATACTGGCGCCCCACTGGGACCCCACTTGTGCACGAATTCACGCACTAGGCTTCTAGTTACATACAAATTCCTACGAACATTTAAAATTATGACATCAATGATTTAAAAAAATCATGCAGTAATTATGGTTAAAACGATTTTGAAAATGAATACAATTATGGCGTGACCAAATGGTACTTTACAGTAAGAGTACATATAAAGTTCTAATCTTAAACTAAAAGTACATTCTAATACTACAGTTTGATGGAGTTTCTTACATCACATTACAGAGCAATTCTATTAGTAAAATTAAATGAGACCCAGGTAGGGAAGTTCTAGTATTTCAAGCCATTAATAAGCATTTTAATCCATACCTTTACGTTTAGTGGCAGAAAGCAGGTCATTCGCATTCTCTAATTCTTTTTCCAATTTCTGTATTTTCTCAAGCATTTCTTTTTCCATTTTATCTTTAGATTCTTCGACTTCTAGAAGATGATCCTGTATTGCTTTATTTGCTAAAAATATTTTTAAAGACAATATATTCAAACATGTAATTAAAAAGTTGGAGTTTATAAAATGTAACAGTATAGTCATTTTTCCCTCCATCCAACAATATTATATTCTAGACCGGCTGTGGTTGATAGTACCCACTAATGCTCTTGCTCTATGTATAAATGCTAAAGTGAAAGTGTCCCGGCCTGGCAAATCTATTTCTTCTTTTGATGTCTCCTATTCACAGGAAAAATAAAGGAACTCAAATTGTAAAAAAGTGCCTCTAACTATCTCTTTGATTTTAATTTGATCTCTAGTTTAGAAGATAGGAAATAACTGAAAAGGACTATAAAAAAAAACACACTTATATTTCAAAAAAAGCAAGAATATATAAGAAAATAAGACTTTAAAATACACTACTTATAATTTAAAAGTGAGGCTTATCCTATCTAAGAGTAATATGCAAATTAACCATCACTCTGCTACACCCACAAGCCATGCCCATCAGCCAATCTGGGCAGGTTATGCAAAGCAACCCAACAAAGATGATGGTTAATCTGCATATGTGGAAGGAGGGAGAGAGGAGTGAAGACTGAAGACAGTACAGAAGGAAGCGGGAGGAAAAGCAGAAAACAAGGCGACTGCAGCTGCTGGAGGGAAAGCACTGGCAGTGAGTGTGGGGCAGGGCGGCCCGCAGAGGCGGTGGGAGGCAGCAGGTGTGGTGGGTCAGGGACGCGGGGCACACAGCTGTGGTAGCAGCGTGCACAGCCCCAGAGGCTGTGGCTGCAGGTGCGGCGGGCGGAAGAGGTGGTGGTGGCTGGAGGAAAGCCTGTCTAAAGTCTTGCAGGAATATTCCTGCAACAGGTCACTAGTTTATGAATTAAGAGAGTACCCAAACTATAAACTTATGTTCTTAGCAAAGTAAATATTTCATGGGGAAATTTTTTCTATTAGAAATCAGATTATACATAAAATTATTAGCTAAACAAAATAGAAAAATCAGAACTATATTTTAAAATACAGTATTTGTTAAAAAAATAATTTAAAATATCTTAATCCAGGATCTTTCTTCTATACCAGAGCTTCTGTCCATAATAAAGTTAATCTAACTTCTAAACCCAACAATCTACACAGAGGTAAGAAAAAAGTACCTTCTATCTAAAAAGAAAATAATCTTTGCACAACTGAAAATTTACCTTCTCCAGCTTCTTTTAAAAGTTTGTGTAGTTCATCCACTGCTCGGGTCAGCTCATTGCTCTTTGCCTCTGAGTCATCAGCAGCACTCTAAAATGTAAACTTAAAAAGTTACCAAAACATCCAATAATATAACATAAGGACACTAAAATGTGAGGCAGGGTACCTACCTTGTATAGGTTAGAGAGTTTTATGTGAGCATTTAATTCATTGTGGAATTTTTCTTCCATACTGGCCTGCTGTTCCTTAGCCTAAAAAAAAAAAAATCCAAAAAATAAAAATAAAAAACAGTACCAATTATAGCAGACATTTTTGAACTGAATTTAGAAGGCTTATCAAGCCCCAAGAAATAAAAAGTTTTGTATGGTAATATGATAAAATGAAAATCAGTTTTCATGATAAAGATGAATTACTTTAAGGGTAAAATATTGATAATAAAAGGGGAATATTCAAATATTAAATTGACACTCATTTTTAAAAAATATATTTTATTGATTTTTTACAAAGAGGAAGAGAGAAAGAGATAGTTAGAAACATCAATGAGAGAGAAACATCAATCAGCTGCCTCTTGCACACCCCCTACTGGGTATGTGCCCATGACCGGAATCGAACCTGGGACCTTTCAGTCCACAGGCTGATGCTCTATCTATTCCCTGAGCCAAACCGGTTTTGGCATGATACTCATTTTTAGACATTACTTTGGATATAGCATACAACAGCTATATCTGATTAGGTAAGGGTCCTTACTATTTTCTGGTACCAGTTAAAAACATAAAATAATTTTATAAAATAAAGTTTCCTAAGTGCTTTATTTCTGTAAGAGACATTTTACAGTGTCACTATACCTCTTTCAGTTTGGACAACAGGTCCTCTACATGCTTTTGAAGATTCTCATTTGAAGTTTTTAAGCTGCTCATCTGTTCTTCCATTCTAGTAACCTAGAAACAAAAAGAAGAGTTGGGTTGGGGGGAGAATGCTACATTAACTGAAATTAATTATATGAAATTTAGCTGCCAAATGCAAAATAATCTCCAATAGCCTAAAAACTTTTTATATAAAATATGGATATTTGAGAAAATAAAAAAATAATAGTTTATGGAACATATTTGAATATATCTCACAAAAATTTACCACCACTTTTTAAAAATGTCATAAATTCTATTTCAAAACAACTGGTTAATTTCCCAGGCAAAATGTTTATAAGTTATGTTCTCCACATGTGACCCTTAATCCTACAATACATTTACAAGTGTTCACCACTGAATGTTTAATAAATGGTCACACAAATTAGGTTGTAACCAACACAAAGATACAGTTTTACTAACATACCTCCTCTTTTTTGTTTTCAAGATTACATTTAAGCTCTAGTATCTCGTTTCCTTTTTCTCTGCCGAGAGCCAGGAGTTCATCAGTTTTGGTTTTCAACTCTGTATTCAGCCATGTATTCTGATTATGCAACAACTCCTTTTCTTGCTCCAAGCGTTTTTCTCGATGCTAAAGAAATTTAAAAAAATTTTTTATAGTAAAACATATGTATTTATAATTTTTGTCTGTAGCCATGAAACAGAAGCAGAATACCTTATAACAGAAATAAGTATCTGCAAGGATTCTTAACAGAAAACATAATCAGAAAAAAATAAGACATTGAAATATAACACAACAAGTACAACCAATGAACACAGAGCTCTGGGGAGGGAGGGCATAAATGGGAGGTGAGGGGGGGCAATGGGAAACTATGTACACAGAAAATACCTTAATAAAATAAAAAAATAAATAAAAAAAAGAAATATAACATAACAAAAACAGTTCAATTAAAGCTACCTTAATTCCCTGACATTAAAAAAACAAAACACAGCTTTAGTTACTTTATAGATATGTTGCCTTAATTTAATTTAGGTGAGTTTTAAGCAAAAACTGTATTTTATATATTTAGGAATTATTTGTTACTTGCCTTAACAGAAACATCAGAAGCTTGAAGTTCATCCAATTTTAACTGAAGTTCACCTTTTGTTGCATTGCTTTCTTTAAGTTTTTCATTTAGGCGTTTAACATCCTCTAGAAAGGTCAGAAGAGAATTTGAAAGTAATAACTAATTATTGCTTAGAGGAATCAAACATCAAAAATGTCTGTCTAGGCCTCAGCGGGTTTGGCTCAGTGGATGGAACATTGGCCTGAAGACTGAAGGGTCCCTGTTGGATTCTGGTCTATGACACATTTTTTGTTGCTGCTCCATCCCCAGTAGGGGGCGTGCAGGAGGCAGCAATCAATGATTCTCTCAACATTGATATTTCTCTCTCCCTTCCTCTCTGAAATCAATAAAAATATTTTTTTAAATGCTAGGAATATAAGCATTTAATACTAAGTAAATAGTTTTCAATTATTCTATTTTAATTTACTTCTGAGATACTTAATACAAATTTAATTTTAGCAAGCAGATGATAAAAAACCAAATTACTGCACCCAGACATTTAAATTATACTGGTCATTTTATTTAAATGCAATACTTAAAGCTAAATATACAAAATTAACATTAATTTTTTTGACATATAACCAAAGTCCTATTAATATTTCACAGCTACTTGCTAAGTTAAAAAAAAAACCAAACATATAAAGACCTCCTATTCAAAACCAGAATACATACTTACTTTCCTTTACATTCCTTACAAAAGTTTTCACAAAGAAAAATTCTTTTAATTTTACCTACTCACCAACTAATAAATATCAACAAATAATTTGAAGTAACTTTTTTTCTGAGACTGGAAATGTCTAATTAAATGTTATATGGCAACATAAATATTTGAAATTTTGACAATTCTTTTAATAGAACTAAAACTTTTCAAATCGCTTACAAAAAGTAAACAAAGGGAACTTGATGCCAGTAAAATGCATGTCATATTTACCGAAACATACCAACTGTCCTATACATTATAGCCTATGTTTATATACTGTGTACTCCTGCCTCCCACCTACACTTCGGTGTCTGTTTCTAAGTACAGGCTCCTCATTTAGCTTCTTATATGAATGCTCGTGGACAGCTTATATTAGAAAGGTGGATATGCAAAATAAATGATTTCAGCCTCTAGAAACATTTAAATTACTTCCAACTCGATATTATAAATAACATTCTATCGAGTATCTTTGCATGTAGATCTTGGTCTAAATTACTACTTGAGATGTCTTTGGTTTGCATACATGTCTGGACATTTCTTTAAATACTTGGTGGTGATCTAAAGTACGTGGGAGAAACACAAGGAACTCTATTCTGAGCTATGATAAACAAACAATAGACATGAACAGGAGAGTAATTCCTAGCACTGTTAGAAAAGAGTGGAGTTAGAGGCTAAAACACTTCTTCATACCTGTTAAATATTCAAGTTCTTGAGATAGTCTCTCATTGGTTCTAATTAAGTCTCTTTTCTCAGCTTCTAATTCTTCCTTTGTCCTTGTAAACTGGCTCTGTCATACAAAGGAGTAAGCATAATACATACATTAAAAAATCAAGCTGATCAATACAGGAACCTGAATATGAAATTGTCACTTTAGTTCATGTTAGCTGTGATTTAAAATGGTTGGGGTTTTTTCTAGCTCATATAACAGAAAGTTTAAAAATTACCTATACTCTCAACATTTCTGTTCACACTTTAGATTTTTAAAAATTATTTTTCCTTGGCTCATGAAAAACGTCACTATCATTTGAAAGTGTCCTACTTAAATACACTTTCGTAGGGCATTTACTCATTTTTTTGCTGTCACCACATTTACACCTCATTTGAAATTATCCTCTATATAATAAAACCCTAATATGCAAATTGACCAAATGGTGGAACAACTGGTCGCTATAACACACACTGACCACCAAAGGGTGGACACTCTGCAGGAGCTGCACCCTGGTGGTCAGTGCACTCACACAGGGGAGCACTGCTCAGAACCCAGGCTCCCTCTCCCCGCTCCAAAGCAGCACCAAGGAGCAGCTAGCCCGGCTTCTGGCTACGTGATGCTCTGGCAAGCAAAGTGAAGTTGGTGGGAGCCTCTCCTGCCTCTGTTGCAGGCGGGGGGTAAAGAGCGAGGGTCCCAGACTACAAGAGTCCTGACTGCAATAGGGATGTCTAACTGCCAGTTTAGGCTCAAACCTGGGTGGGGATGGGGGAGCAGGCCCAAGCCAGCAGGCGGACATCCCCTGAGGGGTCCTAGACTGCAAGAAGGTGCGGGCTGGACTAAGGGACTGCTCTGCCTCTCCCCCCAGTGCATGATTTTTGTGCACCGGGCCTCTAGTTTCTTAATAAGAGATCCTAGAAATGAAGTTACTTAAAAATCTTAACATATTTAGTCATAGTCAAACTGCTTTTGTAGTAGGACAACAGCAATTTATATGCTTTTGAGTCATAAATATCAATTCTCCGGTCACCCATGTCAAAGTACAGATTGCCCTTAAAACAAAAAATAAATTACTGCTAACATGGAAGGTGAAAGATAATTATGTTACTGTTATATCTGCATTTTTCTGATAAGTGAAGTAGAGAAACATCTCACATTATTATTAACCATTTATGCAGCCTCTTTGGTTTTGCTTTTTTTAAAATTCCCCTGCCCATTTTCCCTCTTGAATTTTTTGTACCTTTCAAACTCAAATCAAATACAAATTTGATTAAAAAAGCAATGGAGTCTAAAGTATTTTATGGGTATGATCATTTTATTAAACAAATTGGTCAACAATCATTGTAATCACATTCAGTATGTTTTTCATATCACTATTCTAAGCAAATGATCAGTAACTGAAATAATGCCTGGGCAATAATAAGCATTAAATAGATAACTTCTAAGAGAAAGGAAAGATGGAAGGCAAGTAGGTAAGTGGGTGAGTGACTAGATGGACCTATGAACATCCACCTATCCTACATCTAACTCTCTGGCACTTTACTTACAATAATTTTTAAAATCACAACTTAAGAGCACTTCAGAGCTAAAAAGCAAGCTTTTTTTTTTTTTTGTCAAGTACCAATATATGTTCTAATGAGTAAAATGTCCAATCTATCAATAAAACATAGAGATTCAATTAAGAAATTTATGCCAAAACCGGTTTGGCTCAGTAGATAGAGCATCGGTCTACAGACTGAAAGGTCCCAGGTTCGATTCCGGTCAAGGGCATGTACATTGGTTGCAGGCACATCCCCGGCAGGGGGTGTGCAGGAGGCAGCTGGTCAATGTTTCTCTCTCACTGACGTTTCTAGCTCTCTATCCCTCTTCCTTCCTCTCTGTGGAAAATCAATAAAATAAAAATAAAGAAATAAAGAAATTTATGTATATGCTTTTGCTAGTAGCTTCTTCTAATAGAACAACTGTTTCATCTTTCCATTGACTAAATAACTAATTGAATAGAAAACTTCCTCAAGTATCATGTTTATAATTAGTTTTATTCATAGGAATAACATTTACCTGAATGGAAATGTTGCGATCTTGAGCAAATTCAAGTTCTTTGTTTTTCTCAGTTAGTGCCTTCAGTTGACTGTCTGGATAAAAGGAATTTTATGATCACACACAGGCTTAAAATTTGCAATGAACAGGTTTTGTCCAACTGCCACTCATATACACTTTAAAATTAAGAAACTGAGTTTCAGAAAGACTGGGTTATACATTACAGTCCAAATCATAAATACATCCCAAATTTACTGTATTTCTAGACCAAATTTTAAAATATGCTATCCTGTCTCCAAAATTCCATGTGATCATTGCAGCCAACATCTATAGGTAAAAGCATATGCAATTACCAACTTCCTTATTTTTCAATGACATCTTGCAAGTCAAACATAAAAAAAGTGAAATTTACAAATAAGAAAACTGAGCTAAAACATACCAAAATAGTTAATAACATTTAACTTCTTTATAGAAGAATGTATACAGAATAAATCACAATAGACACTGTGATTGTAATTCAGCTTATTAATCACTGTAAAGAGAGACTTTAACAGGGAAGAAAGGAAATTATACTTGATATTCAATTATCAATCCTACAATGTCCACATATAATGAATAGGCTATCTCTCCTTAATAGTTTCTCTGCTAAACACATGAAGGTAATTACGACAGAGTTAACTGCAAGTTTTCTTCAATTAAAATATTATGTGCTAGCAATTTAATGAGCAAATACTTTATTACTATCTCTAGTGTCAAGTTCTATTTAAACAATTGGCTGATTACAAGAAAAAAACCTACAAAATTAGTCTAAATTTTCTATTTTGCTTTAAAGTTACTTACTGCTTTCCAAACTTACACATTTAGTAAAACTAAAAAAATATAAATGTAGTTATACACCTCAAATGTCTGTTTACATTTCTTTACCCCATCTTCCCTTCCCTGTCCTTTTTCCAGATCTAACATGAGCAGCTATAATCAGTCATTTTCCTGAAATTCTTTAGCATCAGTACTATATAGACCAGGGGTGGGCAAACTTTTTGACTCGAGGGCCACAATGGGTTCTTAAACTGGACCGGAGGGCGGGAACAAAAGCATGGACGTAGTGTTTGTGTGAACTAATATAAATTCAAAGTAAACATCATTACATAAAAGGGTACGGTCTTTTTAAAATTTTTTTATTTCAATAGTTTAGAACAGCCATCCGGCCAGCAGGCCATAGTTTGCCCACGCCTGGTATAGACCTTCTTATTATGCCAAGGCAAAACAACGTATAGACAATAAACTGGATCTATTTACTCAATATGTACATATGCTTTCATTATAAATGTATCCATATCATACCATCATATGTATGTCATGTTTTAAAAACGAGTAGTGCCAAAATTAGCTGAAAAAAATGTATGACCCAAATAGCCAAAGGGCATGAACCCGGTTACGAAAGAAGATTGATGTTTTAACCATTCTCCTTATCATTTGCTTCATGAGTTCTTAAATTAAAATCCATCTGTATCTAGTAGCAAATATTATGCCCCATACTCTACCAGGTATTTTCTGACATTTGCTTTTTTCTACTGTAGACAAAGCAAATACACATCATCTTCCCAATAAATATCAAGACCTTTAATTAAAATCTTGTGCACTTTTTAGTACTTAATGATGTAAAAAAACTAATTAAGGAAATTAGCTACTCTTCTCTCACCTGAGCTAGGATTAAGTAGGAAATATCTTGAGATTAATAAATATTTATAACATAAAATTAAAACAAATAGGTTTTAAATTTTTCAACAACAAAATAATTAAGCACTCTCTTTACCTTTTCAGTTACCTAACTTTTTATTCTTTTCAAAATGCTTTCTAGTATCACATTTGATCTGTATAGTAAGTAGATGGGCATGTGGTTCTAGCCATTTTATAAACAACAGTCAGGCACCATTATGAGTTACATATGGCAAAAGAACATTTTAATAGCACTCAAGAATTAGAACCAAGGCCTCCTGACCATTAAACACTATTTTCTTTTATAGTCTTTACCACTGAATGAAAAATCAAAATATTACCATTAATGAAAACAGTATTTTCATATAAAGTAGATGTTTCCAAAGTATACAAAAGTGTCAGAAGATCTCAATACTCCACGAATATGATAAAGATGTAATTAAGCCTTAGCTGGTTTGGATCAGTGGATAGAGCATCAGTCTGCAGACTGAAGGGTCCTTGGTTGGATTCCAGTCAAGGGCACATACCCAGGTTGTGCGCTCCATCTCCACTAGGGGGCGTGCAGTCAATGACTGCCTCTCATCATTGATGTTTCTCTCTCCCCCTTTCCCTTCCTCCTGAAATCAATAAAAATACATTTTTTAAAAATGTAATTAAATACTTACTGAGCTTCTCTAGCTCAAGCCGCAAGCTTTGGCACTCTCGGGTTTCGTTCACAAGTCTCTCCTGACTGTGGGACAGCCTCTTCTCTACCTCAAAGTACTGTTGTTCTACAGAAGAGCAGAGAGAAAAAACAAAGCACACATGTGACCTCAATTTCGATAAAGCCACTTATTTTTAATAAGCTTCATTTTATAATTTAAGACATAGTATTGGAACTGCACTCCAAGTAAGAAAACTTGAGTAAAAGGTCAATACTTGTAGCACTGAAAATGACTTCAAAGAGAACTTATGCGGTAAGTATCTGACAAAAGAAAACCAGGCCTGAGGGGGATTTTGCAAATTATTTGTGTCTATCACACAAGATTAAGAACTTCTTCAAGGCAGGAAACTTGTCTTATATCTCAGTATTTTCCCCACACGTCAGTAGATATCTTAGCACAGTGTTTCCCAAACTTCTCTCATGATGGGAATCACCTGGTGGAGTTGTTAAACTAGAGATTCCCGGAATCTGTGTTTTAGTTAAGTATGCAATTTTACCTATATGTTCCCAGATATTCTAGTTTAGCACTTCTTAGCTGGGATTCAGGAATCTGTATTTTAACAACTCCACCAGGTGATTCCCGTCATGAGAGAAGTTCGGGAAACACTGTGCATAAAAAGCAGCCAAATAAGCTTTATTAAATGGAGAGAAAAAAATAATTTCCATCAAAAACCACCTGCTTTCAAAGGCTAGTATTAAAACAGCCAAAATACACCCCCAAACTATACAATTACTACACTTAAGTAAAAACAAATGTGTTATCACGGGAAGGGCTTTGAGCGAGTCCCATTCAGGGCCGTTCTCGGGCACATCAAAGACCACTCAATGTTTTGGGGTCACTTCATGAACAGGATGCCACAGGGTAGGTACCACGTCCACCTTGGGGACGCGGGAAATTCATTCTCAACGTCGATTCTGCAACCCTTTCGGAAGTAAAGACTTAGTAATCAGAACTTTCAACCAACTGAGCACACAGAACCCAGGAGCAACCCCCGCGGACCACTGGTCCACAGGAGCACACAGCAGGGAGTCTGTGTTTGTGTTACTCATGGTGAGCCTCTCTCTCATCAAGGACGTTCAAGTCGCCATAGTGGGTAACCTTGCTCTTGCTTGGAGGGTCCACTGCGGGCTTGGCCAATAGGTCGTAACGTTATTCTCTCTTAAACTCCAGCTTTCAGAGGTCGAGTCCGACACGGCCAACGCACTGACCGCACGTCCACCTCGCTGCCAACGCCATCCTGCATGCACCCACGCAGTTTTGCGAGCATCGAGTTCCTCCCCCTGGACCTGAGCGAGCCCCACACACGCTCACAACAAGCGCACGAGGCGGTCAATGAGGCAGATTGCGTGCAGGTGAGCACCCAACATCACCACGGCGGCCGGGGCCACCGACATCCGGGGCGCTGTCGGCTCGGCGGGAGGCTGTAGGCTCCGCAGCGCGGGGTCAACAGACCCCCGTGGTCACCTTCCCTTGTTCTGGGACAAAGAAAACGGTCCCCACTGCGGAGTCAGATTTGCAAAGGGAAACGAACAAAAAGGTTCCTGGGTTTATCAGACAGTGAGAGGGGCCGGCAAGACAAGAGCGAAGAAGCGATGCTACGAGGGAAGTCGCGGCCAGAAAGAGAGAGAAAGAGAGAGAGAGAGTGAGAGTGAGAGTGAGGAGAGAGCGCGAGAGAACCTAAGCGGGAGCCGGGCCCGCGCCCGCGGGCGGGAAGCGCGCCACTCACCGCTCTCCACCTTGAACTTCTCGTGCCGCCCCTTCAGGCCGTCGATCTCGGACTGCTGGTCGGCCAGGAACTTTTCCAGCTTGTTCTGCACGGACTTGGGCAGCTTGTTCAGTTCCGGGCGCTCCAGGACCTGCTGCAACACCGCCGCCATGTCCGCCAGGCCGGGGGCCGCCGCCGGACCGGAGGCGGCGAAGGAAGGCGAAGACCAGGACGAGGAGGAGGAGGAGGACCCGGCAGCCTGGGCGGCGGCCACGCCCGCCGCCTCGCTCGGGGGCTCGCGCGCCACGGCCCGCCGGAGGCTCCCGCGGCGGGACCCTGCGAGACCAAACCCCGCGTTAGCGGCGCCACCCCCCGCGCTCGGGCGCCCGCGTCCGCATGCGCGCGCAGCCGCCGCCGCCGCCGCCGCCGCCGGCAGCGGTGCATCCTGGGAGCAGGTCCGAGGCGGCCTTCGCACCCGCCCTCCGACTTCCCGTTTTCACCGGCAGCCGGCCCCGCGGGATTCTGGGAAATGTATTTTTTTCCCCCTCTCACAAAAATGCCTCGCGGAGCCCCGTGACGCAACATCCGGTCAGCTTCCTCCTGTCAACCCGGGCCTCCCCCCCTCCCGCCCCCGCCCCTCCCCGCCCCCCGGCTCTCCTCAGCGGGCCGCGCGGCCGCTGTCCGCGAGGTGGCGCCACGCGGTGCTTCCTATCCCACGTCCCTCCCTTACAAAGCAGGGCCCGCTCACCATCAAAGCCGCGCCAGGCCATGGCCGGTCCTCCTGGGCGGCTGGCAGCCTCGGGGCCGCTAGAGGGCCTCGGCGGCGGCCGGGCCGGGGAGCAAGCGCCGGGCAAACGCCCAGCTGCGCGCGGAGCCCGGAAGGGGGCGGGGGCGGCCCGCAGGCGCTCTGGCGGAGGAACTGCGGCGGCGGCGGCGGCGGCGCGGGCGGAGGCGGGGGGGGGGGCGGCGTTGCGTCATCAGCCTGCGCCGCCGGCTCCCGAGACCCGGGGTGGGAGTGGGGGGAAGCGGGGAGCGAGGGGTGGGGACGGGCGTCGCCTGCGGATGAATGATTGGGCCCCGAAGGAAGGCCTGAGTCGGGCCCTGGTCCCCGGAGGCTGGTCCTCGGGCCCCCCGCTCCCGGACAGGCGGCAGGTGAGGGAGGGTGCCCGCCGCGCGGGCAGGTGACTCAGCCTTAGACTGTGTGTGTGGTGTGTGTACGTGTGTGCGTGCTGTGTGTGCGTGTGTGTGTGTGTGTGCGTGTGTGTGTGTGCGTGTGTGTGCGTGTGCTTGTGTGTGCGTGTGTGTGCGTGTGCTTGTGTGTGTGCACTTGGACAGGAGAACTTCCCTTCTTTAAGGAAGAAACAGACAGACGGTAGGACACGTATGGACAGACACGGTGGCACCACACACTCAAATCCCACCCGGACAGACTCACCTTATTGGAAAGAGATTTATTTTATTTTATTTTATTTATTTTTTGGGGAAAGAGCTATTTAGATGCCGTTTGTGTGTGCATGTGTGTGTGTGTGTGTGAGAGAGAGAGTGTGTGGAGTGTATGTTTGTGTGTGATTGTGTGTGTGTAGAATGTGTTTGAGTGTGTGTGTGTGTTGGGGTGGGTCACAGGGAGCCAAACAGGAACATAAGGAAGCCCTCCCGGTTCATTTTTTCAGGACTAAGATTTTACTATTTCAAAAAGGAAGTTCCGGGGCGTGTTGGAGTGTCACCTCTGCGTGGTGTGCTAAGGTAACGTTGCAGAAAAGGGGACCTTACATTTATATATATTTATATATATTTTTTTAAATGGAAAAACTGCCCTCACGAACGTTTTTCAGCACATTTCTTATAAACCGCTCCCCCTCCGCCGCCTGCAGACAGAACTGCTTGTTTCCGGGTGTAACTCCGGCCTCTTAAGCGGAATCTAACGATGACGTCATGCGTGAGCGCTCTCCTGAGATAACTTGTTAAGTTCTTTTATTGAACAGAAAGCATTGCTCATGTCCTCCCCCCTGCGCTTCCCACAGCAGTAGGCCTCTTTCCAATGTCAGTAAGGACTTAGGGGTTGATTTTTTTTTTTTTTAATCTCTGAAATAGTTTATGTAATCACTTTAGGGTTGCAGATCTGGGCAGTGCTGCACTGTGCCCTAAGTACACAATATTATCGTATGGTTATCGACCATTTGGAAAGGGCAGGCATTTTGTACATGAACTGGCATAATCCTGAACTTTAGACAGGTTTTTCAGACCTGCTGGGATCCTGCTCGGATTTATTTTGTAGACCACTAGGTCATCAGAGTGCAGAGTTGTCTCAGGTCACAGCGTTTGGACAACGTGGAAAGCTCTTGCTGACGCACAGTTTTTCAGGAAAAATTGAACTGTAAGCCAAGGTTCACCTTTTTAGTAGTGTCCTTTGTAAAGCATCACCGGCTACATTTCAAAACTTGAAAGGAGCACTAAACAAAACAAAAAATAAAAATCTTACATTCAACCAGATTTCACAGCCCAATACATCTTCCCCTTCCTGTCGCATTCAGTTTCTTACACATCAACTTGGCTAATAGGTGTCTCCTTGGGAGAAATCAGGTTAGACAGGTACATCCCATAGCTTTGGCGTCACTGTCACTGCTGTTTCTTGCAAGCTACAGGAAATGTTAGGCCAGAGGGAAGGGAGTGGAATAGCATGCTGAATGAAGTAGAGGAAAGTTTAACACCCAGAAATGCATACTTGAAGGCACTGTGAGAGTCGAATGCCCTTACCTGTATGGAGGCATTCGTGATTTAGACAGGCAGTTCTAGACTTAATCTAAACGAAAATGCGTTGGGTAGCATTGAGGTAGTTCCACTTTTCTCTCTGTACCGCCACCCCCCAATGAGGAAAATGTTGCAAGTTATATTTCCCCCCCCTAAAAATACTATATTTTTTTCTTGTAATTTAGGAGATTGAATTAGTTCTCGATAATGGGAAGAACCTACATTGTGGAAGAGACTATTGGCCAGTATCTCTCAAACCTCGGTCTCCAAGGAAAGTCTTTTGTCTCAGGTCTTTTAATAGGACAGGTATGTATCTTGTACTGGGCATTTAATTGACAGGACAAATTACCTGTTTATTTAAAGTTGATCCATGCTGTTTGACAATAAACTCAAGGTTCTGGGTGGAGGAATGGAATGTAGAAGTAAATTTAAAATGGATTTTTCAGGAAAAATGTGGAGCAGGATGACAAACCTAGTCCACGTGTGCTCAAGTCAGAATACATTCTTGTTTGACGATGCAAAAATAAATTATAATGTGGAAACTTCAAAAATAATAATTTTTACTGATTACTATTTTACATTATTTGTGTGTGCGTGTGTGTGTGTGTGTGTTTTCAAAGTGTTTTGTTCTTCTAATCTTTAATTCCTCGTGGTTCAGTTTTTTTATAGAAGTAGCTTTTACAGTTGTATTCCCATTTTCATTTATCTGATCTCAGTCTTAGAGCAACAGTCAACCTATATTTTGTTACATAGTATAGTACTCATCATATTAATTTTAAAAAAAATGTCAATTCAATGGAGAGGGAGTGGGAAGAGGTGGGAGAAATTTGAAAATTATACACATTCTATTTCCCCCATAAAGTTAAGCCTTAGAAGTCAACACAAAATGGAATAGAGATTTGGACAGTTACTTTAAAAAGCATAAGCACCAACTGACTTATTATAGTTGAAGGAAGACTGTGTTAATAAGCAAGGAGGACTCGTCAGCAATACAAAGCAGCAACGACAACTAAGAAAGAGAGTAACAGAGGCAAACACTGTAGCCATCTGAACACTGGTTAGGGGAAGGTGCACTGTGGCCCAAGGGCTTGAGTCTGAGGCCGGTTAGCAAATGAAGCTCTGTTGTGACACAGCTCTAGTTCCGGATATTTCATCACGATGCCTTAGAGTATTCAAATTGCATACCTAACTCCTTGTTCTGATGCTAGCCCATGTTCCTATGACCCCCCTGGTCACACCTTCATGGTCACAAACCTGACTCTGAACTTGTAAGACAGGGCAAATCCTGCACTGTTCCCCCAGGTAGCCCCGTCCTAGGAGGCCTCTCATTGGACGGCCAGCCTGCCTCCCTTGGCAACAATCTGAACTTCTTTCGTATTCTGGAAACACAGTATCTAATATAGGGTTCCTTCTGCTAGGAACTTTTCTTTTTTTTTTTTACTCTATATGTTAATTTTTTGTGTTAAATGGTAAATCTTTTCTGATTCTAGTGTTTGTGGGGTTTTTTTCTCCATAGCTTTTCTCCCCCTTATCTCCCTATTATCACCCCCCCCAAATTCCACCCCCCCAAATGCCCTCACCCCCCTGTTGTCTGTGTCCATTGGTTAGTCTTATACACATGCTGCTAGGAACTTTTTATTTAAGGTTCTTTACTTCCCATTATTATTTTTTTCTTAAATATAAGAGAAGAAGAGTTTTAGAGAAAGTGGGTTCAGTAAAATAAAAGTCTAGTGAGAAATACTCTCTTCCAAACTTGCGTTAGTGCACACAGATGGTTTCTCACAAATGCGTCTCCCAATTTAGGGTGCTCCTTCTGGTGTTGCTTCGTGCTGCCTTTTAATTCCGTCCACGCTTCTACCCGTTCTTTCTTCCTCTTTGTTCCAGGGTTCATGCTTTTCCTCTCCTTCCCGGTACGCTTATCTGTTTCCTACTTCTAGGGTCATTTTCTTTTCAAAGTCAGAGATTTTATGAGAAGAAATGGCTTTCTTAATCAGCACCTACCTTCTCCTGTGTACATTTGAATATAATTCTCTGGAAATAACTTGTATAGAAATAAATTCTCTTTCTTTTCTAGTTCAAGATGACACTAAAGATGGGAATTTCAGGTCATGTCTGAGGATGACCAACATACTAATTTGTATTATCAGTCTTATTTTTATTCTTTCTTTATAGGAACCTGCCACTGTAATAATACGAGGCTATTAAATGTCCCTAAATTTATATTTGGGTTTCCCACCTTCGATTACCATTTAATTGCTACTAAAACTGAGGAACATAAATCTGATACCATTTCACTTATGTGTCCCCTTGTTTTTCTGTGAAAACACATATGCAAGTTTCCCACTGTCATTTTGTGTGTTTTTGTTTTTAGTTTCTGTTGATATACAGTAGTTGTCGTTTCAATGAAAGTCATTTGTTGCTTTATGTCATTGAACCACCAACATGTCCAAATTATATAGGAAATAAACATAATAACTAGATAATTGACCGAGCATATTTGCTTTCTTTTTATTTAATGTAGTTCATTTACTTATCTAGCAAGTCATTTTTAGTGACCACTGTGTGATTCCTATTTGGATGTCCAAATAAATAAGAGGCTGATATTAAATATATTAAAAGATGACATGTGAGGGAAGTGTTGTAAGCATGTTTATGAAAATTGATTTCTGTATAGATTCCATTATAATACAGACATTAACAATTAAAATTGTTATAAATATTACTATTTTTGTATGTCATAAGAGAATTACATTCTTCAGTCAGGTATCACTCTCATAAGTTTTTCTAATTTGTTTTTAAGTGTTCTCCACAGAAGGATTATGTGATTCTTGCCACTAGAACACCACCGAAAGAGGAAAAAAATGAGAACCTCAAGCATCCCAAAGATCAGCTGGAGAGCCTGGATGAGGAATGGGCCACAGAACATGCTAACCAGGTCACCACAGTTTAGTTTGTGTGTATTGACTGACACAATAAAAGCAATTTATCCTCAGGTTACCAGAGTAGGATTTCAGAGTACTCATTCTTAAATTTTCCCAACTTGCGTTTTCTCGCTGGAAGTTAAGTAACCTCCCCAAGATTACAGAGTAAGTAGTGGAGCTGGGATCTGAACCGAGGCAGTCTGACTTTTAGATCTTATATACTATGCTCTTCCGTTGTTAATTTTTATCTGTTGCACTTTTTAAACTTATCTCCTACTATGTTCATTTAGCTTATTTTCAGATTTTCTTTACTTTAAAATAATACTACTTATTGATAATATAGTTTCTGGTCAAATTGTTTTAACAATTTAATGTAGGCACTGAGGCAATAAAATGACAGTTAAATTTTTTAAAAAATCCTCAGAATTTTTGTTTTAACCAATTAAAAGACATTACTCAAACCATTTATAAGAGAAATGAGATAAAAACAAAGTATTACAGAAATATAGAGGGGGAATAACTAACTACCTGCCAGTGGCTAGATTCAGACAGTTCGATAGAAGGCTCTGAACTCGAAAAATGAATAGGACTTTGCCAGGAGAAGTAAGGGAACAAATTCAATGTCTAAAGGAAGGTATTAAAGCTAAAGGTATGTTAGGAAAATAGCATAATTGAAATACAGGATATATAAAAGAATATAGTTAACATAAGGCTGTAGGGGTCAGTTATGGATGGCTTTGGAGTCCCATCCTAAGAAGGAGGAGTTTGTTTGGTAGACAGTAGCTCTGTGGTAAAGTTTTAGAACTCCCTATTTTGAGAAGGAGGTAATATGATCTGTCAGTAATTTAGAAATTAATTTTAACCTTTTGTACGCCATAAGCATCTATAGGTGCTTTAAAAAAATCATTTTTTGTGAGAATTTTCAACTCAAAATAATCAAGAATACCCAAATTGTGAGTAATACATTTATTTTTATAATATTCATTGCCAATTGATTTTTTAAATTAAATTCAAACTATTGTGGCGTGTGGGTTGGTTTCCGTTTTGGACACGTGGCAGTTTGATGCCTTGGTGCAGTGTAAATGGAGAGCAGAGAGACTGGAGACAGAACAAAATACATATAGCAATCATCAACAAAAAGGTGATTAGCCTCATGAGGAATAGGGTTTAATATCTGTTTTGTTTATGGCTATATCTTCTGTGCCAAGCACAGTATTTTCATAGTGTATAAAGAAAACTTCAAAATACTGGATAAATGAATGCATGAATAAACTAAAGCAGTGAACTAAAACTTGATTGCCAAAACATTTCAGAGAGAGCTAGTATCAAAACAATTTAGTGAGCAAGTAGATTGGAAGTGGAGAAATATTGTGAAAGAAAAAGTAGCTCAAGATTACTGAGATTTTTAGTCTGGGTTTCTAGGTAGATAGTGTTGCTATTATATAGCCAAGAAACTAATTTGGGGGTAGGCAAGGAAATAATGTTTAAATTAATTAAAATTAGGTATTGAATGATTTATACCATCTAATAAAGAATGTTAGAGTAAGGTAAAAGTAAAATTATTTCTTTCTCCACTGAACTTTAAATCTTTTAAACACACACATTTTTGTGTGATAGAGGTGTATGGTATCCTATCCAGGCTTGTGTTACTATAATAAATAGAATTGACGAAGCCAGAGGGAGCCACCAGCAGGGGCTACACCAATCTATTAGGGATTATATTATGGTATCTAATTTCTGAAGATTTTGTGATCAATTTGTTCATATAGTAACTACACAAAGGATAACCTAACTGAGTGTAGATGGTAGAAAGATATCCATATGGCATTAAAAAGTACTAGCCGCCACAGTTGTGTGAAGGAAAATAATAGATATTACAGAATACAAACTGGTAGTATGTGTCACACACTTTAAAAATATGCGTAACTTCTTAAACTAGTAATCCACCTCAAGAGAATTATCCTAAACAGATAATCCAGTGAACACAGAAAGACTTGCTAGGATTTTTAACCAGTATTATTTTAGGGTAAAGAAAAATTACAAAATACATAAATATTCAGTTATATCAATAAATAGGTTTTAAAAACAGGTAAACCTAAGTAATAGGAAACAGTGAATTTTCAAGTCAGACTCCCTCTGATCAAATTCCAGTCTCTAGTATTCTAAATATAGGGATATAGTGATAGTTGAGAATTATTTCTTCCCTTAAGGACTTCCCAGACCCACTAGTAAGGTACCCAAAAATATAAGAAAAAGTCAGCTCTCAGCCTGAATAAAGTTTTAGCATTAGAAAGCCTAGGCATGCTGAAACCAGTTTGGCTCAGTGGTAGAGCATCGGTCTGTGGACTGAAAGGTCCCGGGTTCGATTCCGGTCAAGGGCATGTACATTGGTTGCGGGCACATCCCCGGTAGGTGGTATGCAAGAGGCAGCTGGTCGATGTTTCTCTCTCATCGATGTTTCTAGCTCCCTTCCTCTCTGTAAAATATCAATAAAATAAAATAAAATAAAAAGAAAGCCTAGGCATATATATGGAGAACAGTGAGAAGTTTTAACTGGCATTTTGACATTTCAGAGTAAGTAGTGTCAAATCAAGGGTATCTGATTATCCAGATTTGAGTCTGAAATAGCAGTCTAGGGAAAAAATGATACTTTATTTAGTGGAAGCCATTGAAAAAAATCTTACAAGATATTTCAGTCTTTGATTTCATGATAAAGGGCTGGTTTATTTTTGTAGCTAATGGGTTTCATTATTTAATGGTTTTACTTATAAGGTTATTTTAGGGTAAAAGTTTAGGGTACTGTAGGAAAATTCTGTTCATACTGATACCCCATTTATCTTGGTTATCATCCATTTCTCAGTATTTTAACCTGTTTCTCAAAGCTCCTACCTCAGTGCTATTCATATAGTTGGTACTCAGTAGGGATTTGATGATTAAATATTTAGTTTCTCAGACACAAAGGATTGCATATAATGCCAAATGTTTATGTTGTCTAATACTATATTTCTATTTTTAGGTATCCAGAATGCTACCTGGGGGACTTTTAGTTCTTGGAGTATTTATTATTACAACATTAGAAATGGGAAATGATTTTCAAAACACCCTGCGCAGAGTAAGTCTGAAATATAAAAATTCTTAATGTGATCAAGCTACATCTTATTTTAATGGATACTATTTGTATATATGTATACTTGTGTATACATATTTGAATTTCTTTCTCATAATTCTTTATACTAGAGGCCCGATGCACAAAACTCGTGCAAGATTAGACCTTCCTTTTCCCGGCTGCCAGCATTGGCTTTCCTCCGGCACCTGGGACCCAGGTTCCCCTTGCTGCCCTGGCTTCCTCCTGAAGGTCGTCTGTGAAGGACATCCGGAAGGACGTCTGGTCTAATTAGCATATTATGCTTTTATTGCTATAGATCATGTTGACATAGCTTTCCCACCCAATTGCTTGGTATCTTGTGGATAATGTCAATATTTATATTTTCAGTCAAAGCTGCAGGTGTTAAAATAGTCTTCATTTAAAGATTTTTTTTATTATTATGTAACAAGTTATAATGATTTAACTGTTTCTGTTTACAATAGTAGTATTCTCTTAGACCTTTCATTTAGTTCCAAGTGATTGCTATAATGTGAAATTAATAGGCTTTGCGATTCTTCTGTTTAATTCTCTCGGTATCCTGAGAGTAAAACATAAAGTCATTACAATAATCAGATATTTATTCTTTATTCCTGGACTGAGTATTATGAATTCCCTGTTTTCATTTTATTTCCACATCAATGAATTGGGTAATAAAGTCTACATGTAAATATGAACTTTCACAACCTGTTACCCCTGACAACCTAAACTAAACTCTGCAGCCAGCTTTCATCTCTTTAAAAAGTTATTTCCCACCCACATCAGTTTGGCTCAGTGGATAGAGCATCATCCTGTGGACTGAGGGGTCCTAGAATCGATTATGGACAAGGGCACATGCCAGGGTTGCAGGCTCGATCCCCAGCGGGGGCGTGCAAGAGGCAGCCAGTCAGTCATTCTCTCTCATCATGGGTATTTCTGTCTCTCCCTCTCCATTTCTCTCTGAAATCAATACAAATATATTTTAAAATAAATAAAAAGTTATTTCCCCATCAAGAGAGAAGCGGACCTCATAATCTTGAAAAGTGCAAAAGCCCACAGGAAGTCCCCAAAAGTTTTTCTAGTAAAGAAGTGTGCAACCAAGAATTCCAGATGCTACAGATTCTTCCTGTTTTATAACCTTACCTATCAAATGTCCACTGTCAAACTTTTGATATTTGTACCTAAGGGAGTAAGGGAAGAAAATGGAGATTTTTCCCTCCCCTGGGAAGTTATTCAACCTTCTGCTGTCTTTCCCATCTTCTATCTATAAAAAAGGCTAATATGCAAAGTGTCCCTGCGGGAGTTTGACCAAGAGACCGGGCGTTCTGTTGCTCACTATGACATGCGCTGACCGCCAGGTGGCGGTGCGGAATGAAGGAAGGCCCAGCCTGCAGGTGGAAGGCCCTGGTCGCCAGCCAGGCCTAGGCACCCTACCCATCCACGAATTTCGTGCATCGGGCCTCTAGTTTTTAATAAATGTATATTACAGTTACTCAGTCTCAATAGCATTTTGGAATATGATCTAAACCTTTATGTATTAATAACTTTGGTTGTGCATCCTTTTGTGTTTGGTGCTGGGTTGAGTGGGGGTAAATGTGTACTCAGTGGTAAAGAATTATAGTCAGATCCTCTTTAATGTTGCTTTTGTATCTGTTTATGAGAAGCATATGAGATTTTAGAAATGCTGTATTTCAAAAATTATTGAGTTTGAATTATCTAACTTCGTTTCCATTGGCCAGCATTGAGGAACACTATAAGAAAGAACATTATAAAACTGGACTGTGTCTCACATAAGATCATTGTTAAGAACTTTGTTCATTATATCACATTATATTGTCTTTGAAGAAATTTCTTTTGATATCATTATGAAAAAAGTTGTGCCTCTTCTGATCAGTTGTTTTCAACTGATTTGTGGACCATGTGCAGTAGGTAGCAAATTAGGTTTCATTGTACATATTATTGTTAGAAAGCTTAGAACCATATTATAACTTCTCTATATATCAAATATGCCCTTCTATAATTCTTATTTCTGGTGCAAATGTCATATTTCTCTTTTTTTGTCACTTTAAATTTATTTTGCTACTATATTGTATGTGTCCTTATATATTGCTTTAAATCTTTTGTGACATTTAAATAAGAAATGCCAAATGGGTGACATGCTCCATTTTTATAGTTTAAAAATAACTTATCCTTTCTCACTCTTATTATAATAAAGCCTTTATTCTGTATTTCACTTAAATGTTTGCCAAACATTAATTTTTATGTCCAGTTGATTCTTAATGATGGATTACATTTTCTGTTTTAGAAAAACAGTTGTGTAAATAGAACCCAAAAGGTTAATAATCAGTTTCACTCTTTCTTTTGAAGAAAAGACAATTTAATTGTAGAATCATGAAATTTTAAATAGATTGAGCTTAGGGACATTATAATTGTATATTTTTCTGCATTCACTTTTCTTCTTTCACTTTGCGTTCAATTGGTGTGTGTTTTCCTCTATTTCAGCTAGTATTTGCTGTGGAAAAATCTATGAATAAAAAGAGACTGTGGAGTTTCACAGAGGAGGAAGTCTCAGATCGAGTGACACTTCACATTTGCTCTTCTACAAAAAAGTATCTTTTATTTAGGTGTTTATGTTTTAAATGTATATAATACCAAAATAATGTTCTTATAAGTTTTCCCCCCATTTACTTAAATACTTATTTAAAAAATAACCTTAGTTTCTAAGTTTTTCTGTAAATAACACATACTTAGCACAATAACAACTACTACTGCTACTACTACTACTAATATCATCATGCCTCAAGGTTGCAAAGAGTTTGACAGAGGTGTCAAGGACTGGGGATTTAGAACTGTTTACCAGGGCGATAGATCCCCTACAGAGAAGTAGATACCCCAGCTGACAGCTTAAGCAAAGTAATGCCTTTATTATGTTAAATTTCTACCTCCAATTGCTATTGGTAAAATGTTCATTTCAAAGCACAGGTGCACTGAGCTGGACAGTTAGGATATCTAAGAAATTTTTAGGACTTCAGCCAAGATCAAATGGCACTAAAAGCCAGTTATAGGGACCCCTTAGCTTCTTTTCTATACATCTTGCCAGGGCAAGAATGCCTCCCAAGCAAGTGACAGCCGTAGGAAGAGAGTGAAGCCATGCAAGGGCCCAATGAATCAGGATTTGGAAAAGACAAAATTCAAACAGTGGTCACTCCTGCAGAAGCTGGGCTCTAAACTCCTGTGTATATTTAACTAGAACGTTTCATGCACAGGCTTCTTGACCCAATAAAGATTCTCACGCTTGACTCCATCCAAAACAGCACACCTATTAGTTGCACAGGGTGTGTATTTGAGCAAGTGCTTTCTATTCATTATGATTAGCAGGATTTATAAGCCATAAGAAATAGTTTAAAGCACCACAACTATAGTCATATATATATATATATATATATATATATATATATATATATATATATATTTGTATAATTACATATGTGTATATATCGTTAAGTGTGTAAAATGGTATAATTTTGTAAAAACTCTTGGATGTTTATAGTTGTTTTGTTTTTATTTTTTGATGGTCTGGGTCATTTTTATCCTTAATTAGTAAAGAATACTTTGTCGAACTTATGATATCCATGATCCAAAGGTAAGAAAAATTGCTTTTTCAAGATTTTTCTGTGTTGCAAACTATTTTAAAAATACAAAATTGCTTTTTCAAGATTTTTCTGTGTTGCAAACTATTTTAAAAATACAATTCAATTCTTTATTTGGTTTTAAAAATGTTCAGTGCTGTTCCCTCCTATTGATGTCCACGACCACCTGTATTTTTTTATTTTGAAATATTTCATTACAGACAAGGAAAATTTATGTGTGTGTTTTTGTTTTTAGTTGTTAGACTAAAAATTTTCATTATTAAACTCCCCCTGCCTTGTTTATGTGTTTAGTATTATATTTGAGAGACTGGTAGTAAAAGTATGTGGGCTTTTGGTAGCTTAGTGCCTAGTAAGGAAGATATTTGCACTCAACAGAATCCAAACTAACATTTACTAAAAGTCACTCAGTGATTATTTGTTTCACATCAGCAGCTTCAGAATTACCATTGTCGAAGCTATAGATGGGAGCTAGAGGACCTGAGGACTCCTCAGAGTTCTAAACATGGACCACCTGGTTTTTGCCAGCCAACCGCTGGAGGAGGGAGTCACCTAGTTCAGTATTCTGAAGATTACTAAAATTAAGTGCATGCTTTGTTTTTATTTAGTTGTAACCTATTGCCCTTTGATGAAAGAATATGGCCAAATATATTAGCTAAAAGGTTGTTCAAGTTATTAGGTTGTGCATATGATGACCTAAAGCACATATTTTATGTTTTTACCCCTCTCTCACTAAAGAGTTCAGCAAAACCAGCAGATTGGAAGTATCAAACTGGACTATCAACTTCATGGCTTCCTTTAGAGTGCACAGTTCATATTAATATTCACATCCCACTGTCTACTACTTCTGTCAGCTATACTCTGGAGAAAAATACAAAGGTATCAGGGTAAAACGAATTTTCTGTAGTGATTACTGAATAGATAATTTGCTTTTATTCTGGTTGTCTACTGTTCATTTTATAATACTCAAAAATTGCATTCTAATTGTAACAATATTGTTAGGGATAACTAATTTATTACCCCAGATTACAAATTTAGAGGAGGGACAATGTCATAATACTAACATATTTAACATAATAGGTGCTCCATAAATATTTGTTAGGTAACATAATTATGTACATTGTAAAATATAGTTATGTAAGAAGGTATACTATTGGGTCTTTTTGCTTTTGCATGATTTTTAGTTTTGTGTTCTCTTTTTTAGTCCCTTTTAAGAATTTTTGTATCATTCTTTTGTTTATATCTCATTTCTGTTGGAGGCAAATATTGCTTTATATATTTGAGGCTTTTTTTCTTTTGTCACATTTTTAAAAGATAATGGGAATTGTTGAACTTATTTGACTATAGTCATGTGGTGATTAAACCTTCTAATCAGTGATGTAAATGGTAGTTTGAGATAACGATTAGAAAAACTATTATTAAATATCAGAGGCCTGTGCATGAATTCGTGCTTGGATGGGGTCCCTCTGGGTGGCCTGAGGGGATTGGGCTGAAACCCACAGTCCAAAGCCGCCTGCAGGTCCTACCGCCGCTCCCGCTCATCCTGGCCCCACCGCACCTGCCACCGGCTCATGCCCAATCAGACCCAACCTGGAGAGCCCCACGCCGCTGCAGCAGCGCTTATCAGCTGTGAGCCCTGTGACTGGTGCCCTCCTGAGGGGGGTAGCCTGTGGGATCGGGCTGAAGCTGGTTCTCCAACATCGCCTATGGGGTCTCGAATTGCGAGAGGGCACAGGCCAGGTTGAGGAACCCCACCAGTGCACGATTGGGGCTGGGGAGGGACTGCGGGAGGGATCCAGGGCATGTCCGGCCCATCTTGCTTAAACCTGATAGGCCAGATAACCCACTGGTTGGACCATCTGCCCCCTGGTGGTGAGTGTACATCATAGCGAGCAGTTGAGCGGCCTTAGCATTCATTAGCATATTACCCTTTGATTGGTTGAACAGTTGACTGATCACCAGATGATTGGACAGTTGGCATATAAGGCTTTTATTATATAGGATGAATAAGGAGCAAAAAACTGTTACATAGAGATTTTTACTATGCCAGTGAATTAGGAGGAAAAAGTTGATTGTGGGGAGTTTGAGATGGCATCATATCTGAAAGATATCCCTGTTGTGTTTCTTATAAGAATGGACTTGCACGCTGGGCGAAGCAAATAGAAAATGGTGTTTATTTGATTAATGGACAAGTTAAAGCTGAAGATTGTGACCTACTAGAAGGACAGGTGAGTTCAGAGAAAATCATCTAATGAAATTATTTGTGTTAAGGAAAAACAAAAGATGACGTACCCTTAGTTCTATCATTTCCTTCATGAAAACAGTTGTCACCTACTTCTTATTTCTAAGGCCTTTTGAAGTAAAGGGCAGACGTTTTTCTCATAAAATTATGAGATTATTTTGGAAATAATCAGAATCCTGCTCTTATGGCAGTTTGAAGACTAACCTTTGCCATTATAAAGAAGGGACTATGTGGGCTCCAAAAACAGCTTTGATCTGAAGAGAAACTTTGTGATCTCTCCTTTCAGAGCAAGGGCCAGCAAACCGCAGAAATAAGGACCGTGTGGTCTCTGTTGCAGCTGTTCAGTTCTGATGTTGTAGCATGAAAGCAGCCACAATACATAATGAATGATCTTAGTGTGTTCCAGTAAAACTTTATTTATAAAGGCTGGTTGTAGTCTCAGTTTGACCTGTAGACCATAGTTTGCTAGTCTTTGCTTAGAGCAGTGTTTCCCATAGTGTGGTACGCGTACCCCCAGGGGCACGGGAAGAGTTTGGTGGGGGTACGCTTTGCACCGGAGTTTGGTGGGGATATGCACTGCACCGTGCTCAGCTGCGCCTAATTCTACGTTCTCATGAGTCAAGTCAAGACAGTCTTGTGAGGCGTGAGATGGTCCGGTGTGCAAATAAATGTTATTTATAATATAACTTTTATTTATATTTTATTATGAATAATTTTATTTTTCGTTTATTATTATTTTGTGTATGTACCAAAAAAAGAAAAAATAAATATATTTTGATTGTTATTAAAATACATCCTTTTCTTTTGACGAGGGGTACTCAGCGTTATGAAAATTATAGAAGGGGTACACATATGTCAAAAGTTTGGGAAACACTGCTTTAGAGGAATAAAAGTAGGGAATTAATGGTTTGTATTTTTGTTTTTATCAACATATATTGATTGCTATAGAATATACAAAGTAACATATCTATAGAAATAGCTAAAATAAAACAAATAATAATACTTTTTTCTCTAAGTTACTTAGTATGTGTAAGATAGTTCCTAAATTGTCTTTTATGTTCCATTCTGATCTCAGTAATCTAGTTTTAACTTTTTCCCCCCTAGAAAAAACCTCGAGGAAATGCTCAAGCAAGTAGTTGTTCTTTTGATGTCAGAGTGTTAACGCAATTGGTAAATATTTTAAAATCCTTCTTATCTAAAGTACATTATTTCTAAGAATAAGCTTAATGAAATTGTTTCTGTTTTTATGTTTATAATTAGAGAGTCAAAGAATTTTAGAGATGTAAGAGACTAAAAAATGTCTAGTTCTAGGAAAGTTATTCAAAAGAAACATTTTAATAAAAAACATTATTTTAATATTTGACTCTTTGGGCCCAAAACTATTAAAAGTTTACCATAAAGTATTTGACTATACTCAAAAAATACTTAGCAAATGATATATAACTTCTATAAGGAGAAATATGAAGGCCTTTTAATAATTTATGGAGAAAATTTTCAAATACTTGGTTCAGTCAAAACTTTCTTCTCACTTTACGAAATGGCTTCTGTAATGTTTAAATGTCTCATGTAGTTATTAATGTAGTTTATATAGTTAATATAATGCTAGTTACTAGAAATTAAAGTGACTTTTGTCTTTCAGCTTCTGAATTCAGACCACAGATCCACAGCCACCGTCCAGATCTGCAGCGGCTCTGTAAACCTGAAGGGCGCTGTGAAATGCAGAGCTTACGTTCACAGCAATAAACCCAAGGTTAAGGATGCTGTGCAGGTACAAAAGGAATAATAACTGGTTCATGAAAAGCAGAAGCGAATTAACATGACTATTCAAAAGTCCTAAGTTTTCATTTTTTCAATATCAGCTTTCATTTTTATTAATTTAACTTTGACTAATAAAGGCCCAGTCGAGTAGGCAGTACAATTATACCATGTAATTGATCACAAGATTTTCATATGTAGAATGTCTATTTTTTTAAAAATATATATTTTATTGACTTTTTACAGAGAGGAAGGGAGAGGGATAGAGAGTTAGAAACATCGATGAGAGAGGAACATTGATCAGCTGCCTCCTACACAACCCCTACTGGGGACGTGCCCGCAACCAAGGTACATGTCCTTGACTAGAATCGAACCTAGGACCCTTCAGTCCAAAGGCTGACGCTCTATCCACTGAGCCAAACCGGTTAGAGCTAGAATGTCTATTTTATGACTTCTTTAAAGTGATGATTATACAAGTTCATTAAGTGTTCCATAGTGTGACTTATTAGTACATTAGAAATTATTTCCTTTAAAGGAAATTGGACTTTTTAAATAGGAAAAGTATTTACTTGGAAGAATGATTAAGTAGTATTCTATAATCTCTGTAATTAAGAAAAAGTGCCATGATTAGTGCTTTTTTCATAGTTATTCATTTTCCAGTTCAAAATAGTAGCATTATGTATTTAGATGCAAAACTGCATTTCTTTATTTGGTTTTAATTTATTATTTAAATGAGGCAGGCAAATTTGCTTTTAAACTGTTAATGTTATTAATAAGGATGTTAAGTGGACATCTGAAAAGGAATGATGTATCACTTATTTTAGTGGATGTGATTATACAGGGAAACCAGTTTTGTAAGGGTTACTTAGTATTAAAATAATGTAAATCTAAAGTAACAGATTTTATTTCTTATTGTAATTTGTTTTGTTTGTTTTTCCATAGGCAGTGAAGAGAGATATATTGAATACAGTTGCTGATCGTTGTGAAATACTATTTGAGGATCTGCTTATGAATGAAATTCCAGAAAAAAAAGTTATGAGTATAAAATTAAGTACTTTTTTGGGGCATGTTTTCAGTAGATAGGATGTCAAGATATAATAGATAAATCATTTTTCATACTTATGTCTATCTTTAATAACTATGTCATCTTTTATTGTTTTCATTGAATGAGGAACTTTCAGTTGCACAAAAAAATAGTTTATATAGTTATTATATAATTATATATTATATATTATAGTTTATATAGTTAATATATATTAGGTTTTTAAAATAATTCATTCATAATCAAAACATGTATTAGTGTTGAATATTTATATAATAGATTATTTAATAGGTATTAATTTGTGTCTATATGCAATTGACATCTTATTCTAACCAAATTTTTTGTGTACCAATTTATATACTTCTTACCAATTACTCTAATATACTTTAATTAAATTTAAAAAGTTTGGGCCATGGTGTCATAACCTAACTATTACATCTATCATGAAATATAAACAATTTATACAATTTTGTAATTTTAAAAAAATATATTTATTCAAAAAGAAAATTAAAATATTGAGAATGCTTGTTAGAGCATCATCTTCACCTTGCTGCCATTCAAATGTGAGTAGATTAGGAATTCACAGTTGAATATACATATAATTGAAACATATATTAGCTTGTTGCGGGACTATTTTTATATTTATAGAAGAAAGCATAGCTCCTCTACAAAATTAACTTCTTTTAGTAAATAGTATATTAGGTTCAGTAGGCGAATCATCTTTATTATATTGCTAGTGTGCTAGGTTTCTGGAAGTGCCAGATTTCACACTTGTCCTTGCTGTGCTTCACAGATGACCCCGAGATTCTCTCCACGGATAGTGAAATGTATAGTTGTGCTGAGACATGACTTATGTGCAGCAATTAGATTGAGATATTTGTGTGAAACTTGGTCACTTAGCCACCCAATCAGCCTACCAACCTCACCTCATTATAGCTTTGTTTTTGCTGCTTGGCTTTGTGGATGGTATAGCTCTCGTGGTGTTAAATACTCACTTTCTGAGCAACGGTATGATTATAGGTGAACAGTGAATTTTGAGATTTTCAGAGATGTGGACATATATCCATCATTAATGCCAAAGATCTATCTAATCACACATATTATTTAATTACTCTGTTTTAAAATGCTTCATAAAAAATGGTATTATATGACTGTCTTGGTAACATTTTATAAGTGAGTATTGAAAATTTTGATGATGTCCATTCTGTACAATTAATTGCTTCAAAGAGCAGTTGCAGTAGTTACAAATTAAATTTTTTAAAAATAAAACACATTTTTCACTTCAATTGAATATCCTTTAAGGCTATGTGAAGAGAATAGGCATTGTAGTTTGGCGGAAAAAACAAATTAACTTTTTAATTTGAAATTATAAGAGCCTTTTCTTTTTTAGTGAGTAATTTAAATTCATCATAACCAATTCTTTAACATGTGATTTTATGACATATTTATCTCTTTTTTAATCAAAATCAAAATGAATGCAGTTTGCATGCCAGTTATACATACATATTATAGCCATCATTAAAAGTTTTGAACTTCACCTATTTCAAGAATCTGGCCCCAAATAAAATAATAGATGCCTAACTATCTGTGTGGACAATTCACGTGCTGCAAAACAAATTGTAGTAATATAATTTTACAGATAGGTGGCAGTCTGTTCAAAGAGTAAAACTGTTTTCCCCTTCTCTTATGAAAAGCAGATAATTATGGCAGAAACACATAATTTAAGTAATTACATTTCCCCTGACATTCTTTGTCTTCTGTTTGCAGTTATATAAAGCTACCACTAGTTTCTTGGCAAGAAAAAAGGTTGCTATAAATGTGAGCCCTGCTTTTCTACTTGGCCTGTACAGTGGTAGATTTAAAAGTCATATCCATTGCTGAAAGAGTCCATTCTTTACACAAAATCTTGATCTGTGTTGATAGTTCACTAGAATCATGGTATAGAAGCAGTTATGTTTTTTGGACCAGTGATGATGTTAGAAACGGGGAATATATTTTACTTTGTGAGTATTCAAAGAAGAGTGAAACATAGTTCTTCATTATTTATTTAGATCCAGGTTATTTTTCAAATATTATTTAATGCTATTTATGACAATATGTAGCACTAATTATTGTCCCAGGAGTATTACTTCTAGTTTATAGCATTTAGTATGTCTATTTATTAAATGTCCATTAAGCATTTGTTCTGTTCAAGGCAATGTGATAGAAACAAATCAATGACCAGATTCCATTCCTCAAGAAGCATAATAACTTGATGTGAAAAACAGAATATGTATGCATTATTAATTATGCACAGCATGTAATAAGGTTCTAGGAGTAACTAAGAACTTAATAAGATTAATGATCAGAATAACAAATATTAGTAATAAGAATGAGACAAAGGGGAAAAGAAAGCAAGATGCAGTTGGTAGTGAGGTTAGTATATAAAACATAACTTGCTGTCACATAGGCTTGATAGAGGGGACCACTAGCACTTTGCAGATGATGTGAGTGGTGAGACTATTTTGTACATACATGTATAAAAATGTATGCTGTCATACACTCTATACTCCATATAGATGGGCCACTAATTTGGCTCCAAACTTGCATGAAGAGGGGAAAATTATTTTTTTTTAAATATATTTTATTGATTTTTAACAGAGAGGAAGAGAGAGGGATACATAGTTAGAAACATCGATGAGAGAATCATCGATCAGCTGCCTCTTGCACACCCCCTACTGGGGATGTGCCGCAACCAAGGTACATGCCCTTGACCGGAATCGAACCTGGAACCTTTCAGTCCGCAGGGCGACGCTCTATCCACTGAGCCAAACCGGTTTTGGCGGGGGAAATTATTTGTAAAGTTAAAACACACAAGAAAAATAACCAGAGGCAAAATTTTCTCCCAGTTATTCTTTCATAGAAAGGTGTTTAATACAAGAATATATAATCAACAATATCCTTATATGCCTTAAGTTTATAATGCAGTGATAAGCTTATATTTCACAGGAATGTCATTTAGATCCCTTGCAGAGGCCAGAGATATTGAAATAAAACAGGATTCAGTAATAGCAACTTTATGTCAATTCAATTAGAGAATAAAAACTTTTAGGTTTTATTTCTATTGGTATGTACATGATGCTTTCATTTACTTACAAAATTTATGTCACTCATACCAGTGACCGACTTATCTAAATATTGATAATGTTTATTCTTTTAGATTCTGAAAAAGAGTTTCACATCCTTCCTCACCGAGTTTTTGTCCCCATTCCGGGATCCACGGTAATGTTATGTGATTATAAATTTGGTGATGAGTCAGCTGAAGAAATCCGAGACCATTTTATAGAGATGTTAGATCATAGGATTCAAATACAAGATTTGGAAATTACAGAGGAAATAAACACAGGTAATTCCATGGTGTTATTTAAGAATCTGATTAGACTATTGTAAGATCACCTATGAGACATTAGTTTAATATGTCTTTTCCTTAAAGCTAGTTCTGATAGATAACTTCTGAGGCACTTAAAAAGGTGTCTAGTTTCTGCATATATAAACATGCAGTCAATTTTTGTGGGAAATTGTATCAACATTTAAGATACTTCAGGGTTTTTTTAGCCTAACAAGTAGATCTGGAAACAAGAGTCGCCTTAAGTAGGTGGAAATATATGGTTTTGAGGTAGTTCTTTTATCATAAGAGTTTTCTCAAAACCCATTATTTTGATTAATTATTTGGTTAAACATGATGTCACAAAGTTTTTAAAAATACTTTATTATATGTTTTCTTCATACTATTTGCCTTTATTTTTTTTTACCCCCTTTATATAACTGGATATTAAGCTGAAATAAGCAGTTCCAAAAATTATTTTTATGGAGTATAGATTTGCCAAACTATCTTAATTGTGTGACATTTTCTTCTCCTACCCATCATTTTTACATTTAACCTTACATTTTGGAAGGCTGTTTTTTTTTGTTTTGTTTGGCTCTGCTTAAGTTTTGTTTTTCTTTCTAGTGAAAATAGACTATGAAAACACGTCAATAAATAAATGTGTATAGGCATGTGTGATAGACTTCCTGAAACATTAAAAAAATATGCGATGAAAATAGTTATTTGCAAGTATCAATGAATATTGCATACATAGCCATGTATCAATCTTGAAACTTCTGATATACTAATAAAGTCTTTAAGTTGCTTTTGAATATGGATGTTTATGAAATTAGAATATAGCAATTTTTAAGTCCTTTTTCTAATTCTAATTTTTTAATTTGTTCCTCTGTTGCTTACCTAATCCCCACCCCTCACAAAGTCGAGTGTTTGATTCAGAGTTCTCTTGTTAGTATGATGTCAAGTAGGTGTGTGTTTGGTGAATTACAAATCTGTCAGTAAAAGCCTCAGGTTAGTTGAGACTACCAGGTTGGATTTTTAACAGCTCCAGGTTAGTATTAATCATGATGTGGAATAGTAAGTTTGTTTTAAAGGAAAACAATAACAACACTCCAAATTGCTCGCTACGTGATGTTAAACAGCAGCCGTGTTTCAGTATTTTGAAAACAATTTTCAAATAGAGATTTTGAATGTAGACTAGTTAAAAAAATAATTGCTACTTTTCAAAATACGTTTTCCCACATTAGTGACTGTGATATCCCTGCAAACCAAACTTAGAATCATGAGGGTGGAGGTTTTTATTTGTTTTGTTTATTTCTTTCATTAATGCCTACCAATAATTCTAGACCCATTCTGTTGTTGATATCTGAATGCACTTTATGTGCGATCATTAGAAGTGTCCTGGTTCATCCTCTGTCTTATAATACTGAATACTGAGTCTATATTGCTTGCAAATGGGTGGTTAGACTCTATTTTTTCTTATTCCTAATACCAGTCTGCCTTCCTGTAATCTTTACTTTGTTCAGTAATCTGCAGCAATAAAACATGAGTACTGTTTTTCAGGGTTCATGCTTTAAATTTGAGGGTAACTGTTATGTTCTAAATACTTTAAAGCCAGCTATTCCCATACGCCTTTCACTATTGTCTTTATTATAGTTTTCAGAGTTCATCTTGTCTTGCCACTTTGGTTGTCTTTCTCCAAATTAGGAATTTTTAACCTGTGGTGTCCAAAACCTTGGCACTCATTTATTCACTTACTAATTTACTCAAAAATGTTAGATGCATAATTTTTCCAAGATAGTATTTTAGCTTAGTCCAGGTGTGCCACTTGCAGCTGTGTGACCTTAAACAAGTTCCCTCTGAACCTCAGATTCTCTTGGGGTTGGTATGAGAATTTAGTAAAAATGTTAGGTAAAATGCTTTCTAAACATAAAGGCAGCATGATAATAACTAGCCTTAAAAGGCTGTAAAGTAATGATTTCTGAATTATAATGAAAAATATTAATGTTAAAGTAGAAAGTAATATTTTATAGTGTGCATAGATTTTCCTAAATAAATTAATATTTTTATATATAATAAACCATAAAAATGGGGTTCAAATATTTAAATTTATAAATTGAAGTCAATCACTATATAGTTGGCATTAAACTTATAAGTATCTAGCTTGATTATTATTTATTTCTGTCCTCTATTATGCTGCCAAGTAGTTGCTATGTTTAAAATACATATTTGCCAAGTAAATATCTTAAAATAACAGTTTTAAATGACTTAAGGGATGAAGAACAATTTGTCAAAATGACTCACTTAAGGTTAGGGATAACTTTGGCTTTAAAATTACTTAGATGCATTAGTCACCTCCTAGTAGATATTAACTTAATAATTCAGATGTGCTTTATCCACAGTATCAGCTAAAATTTGGAGACACACCTTTAAAATTGGATGAAACTCATTTTACTAATTCTATTTTGCTATCTGAACTAAAATTAATTTTTGCTGTTTCCTTAAATGTTGATAATTTAATTATGAGGAAAAAGTAATACAGAACATGTATTTTTTTTTGGCTAAATCACTGACTATAGTGAAACCTCATTAATTTAGGATTTAGAGATGGAGAAGAAGACAACTAACCAAGGGAATTCAAGTCCTAATGTTTCATTTTAAGCCTCTAAATAGTCCTGTTAACAACTTGGCGTGAAATGGAACACCTAGACAATTAGAATGTATTCATCATGGCCCTTGTTTTCTCTTCGGTTAACAGTTGCTCAAGAAAGTTGTTTTCTTACATGATTTGTCTGAAGTTAAATTATTTGATTTTAAGGAATGGTTACAATCTAATTTCTTATTGGACATATGTCATTAGCATTTAAATTAAAGTTTTGGTAAAATAACATAGTACCTGAGATTTGAATTAAAAGTCTACATACCCTCACAAAAAATAAATCATGACAGGGCTTTATTTATTCTTGAAAAGAGCTGTTTCTGTAAACTTATCTTGAGTTTGTATTGAATCACAGGATTCTGACTGATTTAAAAAATGGAAATAAAAGAGCAATAGAATGGCCTTTTTTAAAAATAGGAATAAATTACTTGCTGATTCCCATCTTTATTACTAAAAAATCTTCACATATAACAATTCAATATTAAATATATATCATGAGAAATAGAACCATTTTTGTGTTCTTTATATATGTGTTTAAATAAAAAAATTCCTTTAGCAAATAGATATAATTCATGCTTTATCCAATATTTTTGTTTATTCATTACCTGATACAAAGATATAGTGGCCCAAAGAAAAAGTTTTTTACCAGTGATGTTTGCTGATAGAAAAGCCAAAGATTGTGTGTGCGTGTTTTACCATGAATAAAATGATGATTTCCATTCCATTTTTTTAATTGAATTTATTGGGGAGACACTGGTTAACAAAATTATACAGATTTCAGGTGCGCAGTTCTACAACACATCATCTGTACACTGTATTGTGTGTTCACCCCTAAGTAAACTCTGTTCAGCGCCCCAAGTCAAGTCTCCGTCAGTCTTCCCTTTCCCCACTTCATCTTCCTCCATTCCCACCTCCCATTCCAGTTTTGTCAGATGAAGTTAGGGGAAATTGGAAGCCGATAGGCTAATGTCGTCTAGAACTAAGGTATTATGGCCCTTTAGCAAACAAGAAGCTGTAGAAATATAAGAGACTAAATAGTTTTAGAGGCAGCTCATATTAAGGATTTGTTTGCCTTTGTGACAACTTGATATTGGAGTAGGAAAAAGGAAAAATATATTTGTTTTTAAAGTTCTTTAGTTATATGTTAAGAGGATATAAACAAGAATGGGGCTTCTCTTGATTCTCATGAGGTAGTTACTAAGGATTATTTCAGAAAATGACAGGAAATTTTTCTTCATGGGAAATTGAGGAGAACTAGGCATTTCCCCCTTTTTCTTTCATCCATTTTGGTGCGCCAGGTATCTATTTCAATAAGCTTACGTGCTAGTATATTGGGATACACACGTTTATAAGCACATTTTAAACCCATGTACTAGGCTGTTTTACTTGGAATTTAAACAGTAGTATTTATTGTCTCTCACTGTGGTTTTCTTCTTTGTAAGTAAAGGGATCACTATGAAGTAGTTGCTTTCAAACATAGTTCCCCAGAGTTCTGTAGAACCGAACTCCACTGCCCCCTGAGAGGAGGAAGCGAGTCTGGCTCCCGGAGCCACCCATCCCGACTTCAATCAGAGCGATTCTCCTCTCACTGGTTGTGCATGCTTGGCGTTTTTGTCAGACCCTTTAGCACTAGGAGGAGAGAGGTTAAAACCACTGCTCTATATGATCTCTAAGAATGTTTTCTTTTCAAATACTTTTAGTTGGTGTTAAATAAATTCAGCTAAGCAAACCTATAAAAATTATTCTCACCCATAATTAAGAAGAAAAAAACCTCGTATCTGAATCCTCAATCTGTTGCCCATGACCTCAGATATGCACTAACTTCCCAGGTTTTATATTTCATCTGTAAAATGAGATATTGTGCTTGCCTTGCTTAACAGTGATTTTTTTTTAGAGGTCACGCTTACCATATTTTGTTTATATAGTTCAAATTTCAGATTAGATCAAGAGTCAGGACAACTTTTCTGTTTGGGTTCTGATAGTAACTATTTTAGGCTTTGTGGAACACATAAGGTCTGGCCAACCCCTGCAAATCTGGCCCATGGGTGTCTGACCAACCCCTGCAAGTTTGGCTCAAGGGCTGCAGTTTGCTGATCCCATCTTTATTACTAATATATAATTATTTGAAATTATTAATTGTCAAAATCACAATAGGATTCATTATTATTATCCTCTTGCAGCTTTTCTGAGTTCCTCTATGAATTCTGAAGCTCCATTGGACAATAGAGATGATGAACAACCAAAGGAACCAATGCAAACTACAATAGTATCAAAAATTCGGCAAAACATGGGTATTATATTTTATTTTTATAAGGTTGAAAAAGATGATATTTTGGACTTCCGTTTTCTTGTTACTTTACAATCACTGGGTTTTGTTTTACTTAAAGGTACTAGATTAAGCCAATATTTATTGAGAATTGTGGAACATGCTATGACCTGGAGATGGAAAGATGTACAAATGATGCATTATTCCAAGGGCCCTCAAAGATGACACTTCCTACTAATTTTATTGGTGCTTTTAGAAGAATAGCATGTTGAACTTGGGGAATTGACTAGTATAGTAGGACCAATACTTTCCAAATTGGTTTTCCCAGGATTGTTATTGCAGATTTGATATCTCTTATGAAAAAAAGTCAAATTTGAGACTGAAAATTTGTAATGCACTTCAATATTTAAAAGGTTCCACGATAGTATGGCAGTCACTTTCACATTTTTCAGACTTATTTGACCAAAGGACATGTACACTATTGTTTCATGGAAAGTATTAAGGTTTTTGACAGCCAGAAGTTTTAATTGTTTTTCTTATCACTTATTTACTAGATAAACTTAAGTTAATTTCATAAATTCTTTATGTGTGTGTGAGAGAGAGAGGTGGGGGAAGAGAAAAGAGAGAGAGAGATTCTCTAGTCTTTTTTTTTGTTTATTTATGTATGTATGTATGTATGTATGTATGTATGTATGTATTTGATATTTTTACAGAGAGGAAGAGAGAGGGATAGAGAGCTAGAAACATCGATGAGAAAGGAACATCGACCAGATGCCTCTTGCACACGCCCTACTGGGGATGTGCCCACAACCAATGTACATGCCCTTTACCGGAATCGAACCTGGGACCTTTCAGTCCGCAGGCCGACGCTCTATCCACTGAGCCAAACCGGTTTCGGCTGTTTATTTGTTTTTTAACTTAATAATCTAGGGGCAAAAATGAGTTACTAGTTCCTAGATTTTAGAATGGTGATCTGAGTTTCTGTGGTTTTCAACAGCTATTCAAGTGACTGTATTTAATGATTGAGAACCACTGCACATTGGAGCTGTCTTTTTGGTTTAAGCCTAATTGCATGAGACAGCTGGAACTTCAATGTAAATAGATAAGACCCTTTTAAATTATGTGTTTTTCTCTTAGATGTGTGTGAGTGTATGCATATATAAGACACTATTTTTTGTTGTTTAAGGTTTCATTAAAGTGATGAAGAACATGATTACCAGTCTAACCTTTGCAACCTACTTTTTAAAAAACTTATTGCTGTATTTCCTCTAGGACTTTGTCAGCTTTTAGGAC
The DNA here is from genome assembly GCA_963924515.1 of Vespertilio murinus. Classification (NCBI taxonomy): domain Eukaryota; kingdom Metazoa; phylum Chordata; class Mammalia; order Chiroptera; family Vespertilionidae; genus Vespertilio; species Vespertilio murinus. Next base: position 24,664,360 of record OZ004719.1, read on the forward strand.
ATGTCTATAGGTGTGTAAGAATATGTACTTGTGTGTGTGCTGTTATTGGTTAGGCCCATCAGTTACCTACATTTCAGAGGCTAGAGTCAAGTAACCTTTTACCTTCTACTCACTCCATTTCCATTTGTTTTGTGTTTATTTAATTTTAGGTATGATTGCAGCATTTGCAGTTGCACTCCTTGCTGTGGGTATCTTCTTTCACTACTTCAGTGATTAGGGTGAAGCACAAAGAGCTTCCTGATCATCCAGAGAACACTGACCAAAATTATGAATATTAAAGATGCAAACAAGCTGCTTTTAAGACAACAGCAGCCAGACCTGCTGCCAAACTCCTATTAGGTGTGTTTCTGACAAATGAAATCACCAGCTGCCTTGTTTAGCCCTGCAATAAAATTATTTATCTAGATGGAAGCTTCATGTAACAAATCATTATTATTTATTTTTAAATGTTCAAATTGATGGTTTATTTTCACAGATTTTAGTCCTCTTGATCTGGATCACATATTCATCAGGACATTGAGAATTTGAATAGTCAGGGTTGGCTGAATATCTTAGTAATAGAACAACAGGAGAAATTTCTGCAAAGTGGGGCAACAACCTATTGGGTAAGTTCATACTGTAGGACCTCTCTAATGTTTACCCAGTTCCAAAATATTGACCAAGTTCTGATCAAGTGGTAGGAAACCTTTCCAGATTTGAATCAGTAAAGATTGCCATAAATCATGTGCTTTCTTGTGTTTGTATAGCATAATTGTTTTACTGTATTAAATAAGATTTTTTTCTTCTAGCATTACATTAGACTAGGTACTATGAAATACCTAGATCCTGAATAAAAATGTACCTTTGAGTGCATTAATACACCCAAGGGAAGTAGGGGAGATCTCCAAAGACCATACCTTTACTTTCCTTTCGCCACAAAAATGAATACATTTTGAATTGGAAGTCATGAATACTGTATTAAGTATATGGGTGGGCTGTGGTTGCTCACATGGCAGATACCAATTGCAGCACTGCCTATGCAGTTTGCCTCGGACCAGAAATAAGGAGAGTAATCTGAATCTGAGATGCTACCCTACCCAGGACAGTTGGAGTGGTCCTCAGTTTGTAGTCTCCTATAACTCCTGACAGAAGCAAGGTAGAGGCTGAAGATTCTCATAGGTTAAAATAAAGCAATATTATTTCATGACTAGAGCTCACCAGTCACAAGTTGAAACTAACTAGCATGAGAAAGAATCTATAGAAATAACCATCTTCACATTAAACGCTCCAAGGTCTCATCGCCAATATACATGAAGGATTGAACCAGTCAGATGTGTAAAAATAAAACAAATAGAACTGCTACAAATGAGAACTGCTACTTGAAATTAAAAAAATATATATCCTTGGAAATGTTGAATGTCATATTAGACTCTGCTGAAAAAGACAGTAAATAAACTGAAAGCTAAAGCCAAAAAATGACTCAGTGCACAGCCAGGAGAAATGAGCTACTGGAAGATGAATACTAAGAGGTATGGAAGGAATAATTTTGAGGATTAAAGTACTAGGGGGAGAAAGAATGAAGAGGTTGGAGGAGTGGCAATATTTGAAAAAAACAATTTTCTGCATTTGTTGGAAAATATGCATTCATAAATTCAGCAAACAATATATATCCCAAGCACATATAGCTGAAATTCATACCTAACCCCAGTGAATGTAACTGCTAGATACCAAACAAGATTATAAAGGCAATCAAGGAAGATGAGACAAATACTGAGTAGGCTTCTTTATGGCAACAAAATACCCAAAATATGGTAAAATAACACCTTCAAATTCTGAAACAAACTAGTCAACTTAGAATTTGAGCCAAGCAAGACTGAAGGACATGTTCAGACATGACCATAAAGACATGCTTACATGAAAAATTGGTTTTACCATCAATAGACCTTTATTAAAGAGACTGCAAAAGCATGATCTCAAGAAGGAAAAGGATTCCAAAGGGGTGTTTGGAAATGGAATTGCTAGTGAGCAAATAAAATAATAAACATGGAAATCAAGTGTTTATAGAAAAGAGCTGTAATGAAAGAAGTGTTTATAAGAAGGAAAGTTGTAAACAAATGTAAAACTAAATATTTTATGCAACATTAATGTGTACTTTTACTAGTAAAATAGGATATAATTGAAACTGAACAATGACTTATAAGGTGAGAGGAAGGTGAATAGCATTAAAGTATTCTGAGGTTCTTTTATTGAGAAAATGGGTAAGATATTGTTTAACTTTAAAATTATGTTAAATATGTATAGTAAAATGTTCAAGTATAACTGCTAAAGATAGATAAGGGTAAGTCATTGTATAGGAAAATAAATTTAACATATGGAATAGGAAGTCAATAACTCAGTATAATAAAGGGGAAAAATTATTGATGGGAGGAGGAAAAAAGTAGATGATAATAAGACATCAGATAATTAAAATAAATAGAATAGACTAAAATAAATTAACCAACAGTTTAATTTTTTAAAAATTTTGCTGGGTTAAAAAAATCATTAGGCAAATAGCAAAAGAGAGTATGTGTAGTTTTCGTGATCACATAAAATTAGACTTTATGATGTGTAAAGATGGAGGTTACTAAATAATTGGAAAATGATCAATTCACTAGGAATATATAACAATTTTAAATTTGTATTTCCTCCATAAAATGACCTCATATAATGTATGAACTATGGGGCTAAACCAACAAATTGAACAACATATGGGAGATTTCAACAGCTCTTAATTGATAAATCGGGCAGACTGAAAAAATTAGTGAATACAGACTTGAGTAATTTAATTTTCACTATTGAGTCAATGAACATATTTAGAATAATCAACAGAGAATATTCTTCTTAATCATTGTATATCAGCAAAAATTGACCATGTGATAGACATGAAATAAGTTATAGTAAATTTCAAATAGTATTAAATAGATAATCAGAAATAAGTTAGAGGTCAGTGATAAAAGTTAATTCTTAAAAATCTTATATTTACAAGTTTAATAAAACTTTATAGATGAAAGAAGAAAACGTACTTAGAATCTGTAAGTACTACATTTGGAAAATTGGGCGATGCCACAGAAACAGCACTTTGAGGGACATGGTTTTAAACTAAGGGACGAGACTAAGTGTAACGTAAGGAAAAGAACAACAGAATAAACAATGTAGAAGCGAGGAGATACAAGCAATGGAAGAAATGAATGACTAAAGTACCTATAGATATAGTAAAGATAAAAATGATAAGAGACTACCAGGAGCATCTTAATATATTTGCAAACTTAGACAAAATAGACCATGGTCTAGGAAAATGTAGGTTCAAAGAATAAATAAAGGATACTCCAGCTCATTTATGAGGTCAGTATAACTATGACTGTACTGGAATCAGACTCATTCAGTAGGAGAAAATAAAGTTCCAGATGAATAGCACTGACGAATATAGATGTAAAAGGCAAAATCCTATTAAGGGAATTCAGCTTTATGTAAAAGAGGATAATGATTAAGTTGTATACATAAGAAACCAGGAACACACAACAACAATGCCTGTTATCTACACTTACATTCATCATTATCCTGTGTAAAGTGAGCAAAAGACAGAAGTCAGACATTTTCAGAGGATATGACAACATAGAAAATATGTTTAATCTCATAAGTTATTGAGACTACAATGAATATACCATTTTAGACTGAAAAATTAAGAAATGATATGGCTATGTGGTTGGGTGTCAACCTAGGAACCAGGAAGTCACAGTTTGATTCCTGGTCAGGCACATGCCCAGATTGTAGGCTCCATCCCCAGTAGGGGATGAGCAGGAGGCAGCCAATCAATGATTCTCATCGGTGTTTCTATTGCTCCCTCTTCCTTCCTCTCTGAAACCAATTTTTAAAAAAAAGACATCTATAGGTGGGATTGTAAAGTGGAAAGCAATTTGGCATTATCATGTAAGGTTAAGCGTTCACATATTCTAATGCCTAACTATTCAACATACATACCCTAGGAAATTCATGCATGTGTGCACAGGAGTACAAGTGAGAATGTTCAAGGCATCAGCCAAATGTCCATCGATAAGAGAATAAAAAATAAATTGTGGGGTTTGTATTCAAGATCTGATGTTTACTGGCAGTGTGACCTTAGGCAAGTTACTTAACACCTCTACCCCCCCCCTCCCCCGTGTCTCTGTTTCTCACTATAAAATGGAGATAATGGTATCTATCTCATAGAATTGAATATTAAGTTACTTTGTATATATCAGGCAGGCAGAGCAGTGCCTGATGTAAAGCAAACATTTAATAAACGAACAGCTATTGGAAAAAATTGTGGATTTTGTAATTTTATTTAGCAGGTAAAATTACATGAAAAATAAAGTGATAATTAAATTCAGTCTCAGAAGCCTATATGTAGTGTGATACAATTTTTACAAAGCTTAAAAACAAGCACATTTAACCCTGACCAGTGTCACTCAAAAGTTAAAATGTCACCTTGTGCACAGAAGGATTGTGGGTTTGATCCTGGGTCCCAGTCCAAGCACAGGCAGGAGACAACCAGTCTCTCCCTCTTCCTCTTCCTCTCCCTCTTCCTTCCTCCCTCCCTTTCTCTCTTCCTCTCTTCCAGCCCCCACCGCTTTCTTTCTTCTGTCTCACTTTCTCTTCCTCCCCCTCCCACCCTCCCTTCCACTCTCTCTAAAAATCAATGGAAAGCCTGGCTGGTGTAAAAGTCAAAATCCTATTAAGGGAATTCAGGATTTTGGTTGAGTGTTGACCTATGAAGCAGGAGGTCACAGTTTGATTCCTGGTCAGGGCACACGCCTAGGTTGTGGGCTCAATCCCCCGTGTCATAGGGCTGCAGGGTTGACTGGCAGCTATTTCTATTTGCTTTGCCCTGGTGATTCCCTGAGACCCTGCCTCATCCAATTTACCATCTCGCCCAACCTGTGTGAATGGCTTTTGGATATGAATGGTCTATCCTTCCTTAGGCTTCAGACTTAGCTAAAATCTCTCAAACAAGCAGCAGCTGGGCCAAAGAGCCCCAAACCTATCAATACAAGGCCTAAGATCCAGCACTAATGCCAGCCTGCCTTGCTTCACAGCTGGGTCTTGCATGGACACTTCCAAACCTGATACAAATAAAGGGAATCTGCAGATTTCTCTACAGCTCCTGCCTGGTGGCCCCAGGCAGTGGCTGTCTTTGTGCCTCCCTGAAGACCTACGAGCCAGTGCACTCAGTGGTCAGCATCAGACCATAGCAGGTTACACACTCAAGGGGCTGACTCAGCACCAAAGTCCCACTGAAGCAAGTCCTGCTCCTTAGGAGTATCTCCTGCACAGCAGCTCTTCCACTATAGTTGCACCTGGTCCTCACAGCCAATTGGCCTGGAGGTCATTTCCTCCCAGTGACACCAATCAAGTCTCAACTACAACAAAACTGCACACAGCCCACAAGGTGCACCTAGAGTGCCCAGCTCAGGTGACTGAGGAGGCTAAGCCACTTGGACCTATAGGATACCTACTACACAAGATCACTCTACCAACTCAAGGAGACAGCAGCTCTACCCAATACACAAGAGACAAACACAGGGAAGCAGCCAAAATGGGGAGGCAAAGAAACGTCATAAGTAAAAGAAATAGAAGAAAGCTAACTACTGGATATAGAGTTCAAAACCACAGTTACAAGGTTACTCTAGAACAGTGGTCAGCAAACCACGGCTCACAAGCCGCAGTTTGCTGCTCTGTTGACTAATGAGTTTGCCAACCACTGCTCTAGAATCTTCATGAGACCTTCAAGGGACCTACTGAGACTTTCAAGGATTTTAGTGAGAATGTGAATGATATGAAAAAGGCTAAGTCAGAAATTAAGCATACACTAACTGAAATAATGAATAATGTTCAGAGATTTAATAGGTGATTAAATGAGTAGATGATTCTGAGAAATCAATGATTTGGAAACCTATATGAGGTTTCCCCTACCTGGTGAAAGAAATAGACTTACAAGTTCAGGAAGCACAGAGAGTCTCAAACAAGAGGAGCCCAAAGAGGACCACACCAAGGCACATCATAATTAAAATGCCAAGGGCTAAAGACAAAGAATATTTAAAACAGCAAGAGAAAAGCAGTTTTACTTATAAGAGAGCACCTATATGACTCAGCTGATTTCTCAACAGAAACTATGCAGGCCAAATGGAAGTGGCAAGAAATATTCAAAGTGATGAATAGCAAGGACCTACAACCAAGATTATTCTACCCAGCAAAGCTATCATTTAGAATTGAAGATCAGATAAAGAGCTTTACAGACAAGAAAAAGCTAAAGGAGTTTATCACTACCAAATAAGTATTACATGAAATGTTGAAGGGTGTTCTTTAAGAATAGGAAGAAGGAGAAGGGGAGAAGGAGAAGAGGAGGAGGAGGAGAAAAAGATAAAAAATATGAACAATAAAAAGGTAACAAATACATATCTATTAACAATTGAATCTAAAAATCAAAATAAATGAATAAGATATTTAATGAACAGAATAAACGTGAATAAAATAGAACCAGAGGCAAGAAAACATGGAACAGACTGATGAATCTCAGAGGGAAGGGGGATAGGGATGTGTGGGAAGAGATTAGCCAAAAATCTTACATACATATATATGCATTACCTATGGATACAGACAATAGGATGGTGAAGGCCTGGATTGGGGCAGGAACCAGGTGGAAAGGAGTAATGAGGGGGGGAAAAAACGGACATTTATATACTCTCAACAATAAAGATTTTTAAAAAATGAACTGGGGAATCACATGGTTGGCAATATATCTGTTTCTCCTTCTCATGACCTGGCGGTTGAATTCCAAAAGGAGGAGCCTCAAGAAACAGTGTTCAAAGAAGTGGAATTTCTTAACCAATTAAGGCCTGGGCTCAGATTTTTCTGTGTTCTATTCGTCAAAACAAATAAGGCCAGACAAGTTTCCATGGAAGGGGAAAAAGAAGCGCATTACTCAATGAGGGAGTAGAAGCACATGCATATATAGAGAGAAATAATTGATGACATTCATCACTGGAGACTTACTATATGTATATTTAGTATATGTCAAATTTAAAAAATGACAAAAATACAGGAGAAAGGAGAGACAATTAAAGAAGTTCCCTAAGACAAAGCCAGCATGGCTCAGTGATTGAGCATTGACCTATGAACCAGGATTTCACAGTTGGATTCTTGGTCAGGGCACATGCTTAGGTTACGAGCTCCATCCCCAGCTGGGAGTATGTAGGAGACAGCCAATCAATGATTCACTTGCATTATTGATACTTCTATATCTCCCTCTCCCTTTCTGAAATAAAATATTTTTAAGAAAAGTTCCCAAGGGAAATAATTACTATCATTACTGTAAAAACATACTCCACATATGACCTTTACCACAGTCTGCTTTTTACTACAGCACCTCTGTTTCCCTCCGTCCTGTTGTGACATTTTGGTGGATATATGAAATGTATTTTCCTTTTGCCTGTTTTTATAAATGCTCAGAAGTCAATAGGTTCTTAACTGTATTACAAAATAGTTGGGGGAAAATCAAGCTCTAGTACAATGTTTGTTGACCCTTATCTAAATGATTCAACTAAATGTAAATTAACCTAAGTACAATAAATACCTAGTAAATTATTCTTATATTCTGACTTTAATATAGTAAGTAACTATGTTGGAAGTATCACTATTTTAATGAATATTCATTTAAGGAAGCCAAGAGTTCTCATGCAATTCATAACCTATTATAAGGTAACTTTATACTTTAATACATTTTTATTTATTGATTAAGGACAAGAGATAAGAGTGTAATTAGAAATCACAGACACTTGTCTCTACTTTTGCCATTTCTAAAGTGTTGTTATAGACTTTATCTCTGGGTTTTTATAACGCGTGTAGTAAGCAGGGCAGAGATTTGTTGAATGTGTTCAAATTTGATGGATACAATTGAAGGGCACATTGATTATTATTGTATCCAAAGACCACATAATTAGGAAGAGTAGACATTTGTTTAACTATTATCTCACTAGTTGTAATAGATTATTCATTTTTCCATCTTTGCAAAAATATTTTATAAATATTTAACATACTTAGCACCATCAAGTGAAGTTAGACTTTATACTGTACTGTGAAACCTCTGAACTTTTGATCCCAAAAGAGCCTTCCACAAAAATTCTTAATTCAAAAGACGATCCTTTAAGGAACTATTTTCCACTCAATTTGTTCAGTTTGTTAAGGAGATCTTTTGTTTACAGAATTGTGGAGGGGAACTTAATGATAAGGATGAAGGTAGTTTAATCGGCTCTTAGGTTCTATTTTAGTCAAATCCAATTTAGTTGTAGATATACCGCAGATGCCTGTCCTCAGGATTAAAATTCTGAATGTCAATAAGCTAATGTATTAGACTGCAATATCTGTATTTAAACAAAAGTAGCAAAGTTTTAAAATATTCCGATGCTTTTAACTTGGCACTATTGAAAATATTTTCTATCTTCTAATTATAAATGAAATAATAGCTAATGGTTATGGAGAATTGAGTAGTTGTATACCCTTAGATTTTTCAATGAAGAAATAATAAAGTCTTGGGAATTTGCTTAATTCCTTTGATTTTTAGGTAGAACAATTTTTAACAATATGAAACTGACTCATTATATAGTATAGGGCTTTACAATTTATGATGAAGTATTTTTATTTTTATCATGCTCTTTTAATACATAACTGAGGTCAGGAAAGTGACTTGCTAAACCTAGTAGCTAGCGGGGAATATACATAGAAGGATGTGGTGAAAAGGAGTGATAATTGGATTAGTAGAGCAAGAGGGATGACTGTAGAAGGAGTAAAAAAATACAACAACACATGAATATAATATCCCTGAGAAAGGGAGAGGGGATGGTTTCTAAAGCATTAGCAGCTAGTGACCATGGGAGAAGGAATGTGTATATATAATTGATTTTTTACCGAGAGGAAGAAAGAGAGATAGATAGTTAGAAACATCAATGAGAGAGAAACATTGACCAGCTGCCTCCGGCACACCCCCTACTGGGAATGTGCCCACAACCAAGGTACATGCCCTTGACCAGAATCGAACCTGGGACCTTTCAGTCCGCAGGCCGACGCTCTACCACTGAGCCAAACCGGCTTCGGCTGGAGCATCTAATATAAAGCTTAAAGAGAGGAGAAAATTGGTGCAGGTGTGAATGGGCTTGTAGGTTTGGTAGTGGAAAGCTGAAGATGATTTCATCTGATGCCTTCAGATTTCTATGAAGTCAGCAAGGTCATCTCCTGATAGTGAAGAAAGAGGAGAACAAAGATTTCAAATAATTGTTGCAAAGAATGGGAGATCAAGTTGACCAAAGAAACATAGTGAGATTGCCAAACAGTGCCAAAGCCCCATTTGAGGTTAGTAATAATAAATAAATGAAACTGTGTGATTTTCCCCTGCCCCAGGAGTCTTTGTCTCCTCATTCTTAAGAATAGAAAAGTTGAAGAGCAGTATTTGGAAGTGTTGTCTAACAAGTTGAAAGCAAAGAAAGGCTAGGGAATTTATTATATTGGCAAGAATATTGTTTAAAGAATATTTAAATAATAAACTGAAATCTAAGCTAAATAAAAAAGGGAGGAAGAGGAAGAGAGAGAGAGCGAGAGAGAGAGAGAGAGAGAGAGAGAGAGAGAGAGAGAGAGAAACATTTGAGGAATTGTAAATGTCATGTAAAGGCATCAATGCAATGAAAGAAATCAAGGACCCAAAATTGTGGTAATAGTTGACCAATAAGGAAACATGATCGTGATTGAAAGTAAGGATGCTTGGGGGAAAAAAGAACATACGATGATAGCAAGTGAAATGAGTGGCCGAGGTGAAGTATGTTACCGGAGGTCAAGGAACAGAGTCCAGATTTTATATGGCTAATTTGTACTTAATTGCATTGTGGCCCTAAAATGTAATCTGTTTTATAGTGTCTTGGTTGTTAGCTTTTAAAATCTTCTTTTTGTGCAGAAGGAGGAAATGATTAGTTCACTAATTATTGGTTGCAATGTTTTATATTTCCCTTAGATCAAGCTGTTTAAGTGGCTAGTATCTACATTGATTCTACATTTTTTTACTTGATCTATTAAGGATCAAAAGAACCGTATTGAAATCTCTGATAACAGAATATTCACTTTCCCCCTGTATTCTACCAGTTTACTCTGTATAGTGAATGACATTTTATTAGATATATAAGTTTAAAACTGATAGATCTTGCTGCTGAAATTTTATTATTATGTAACAACCATTTATGTATTAGTAATAGTGCTTTTTCTCTTTAAGCTTCTTTGCTATTAATTTAGTGATAATTGCTTATAAAATGATTAGTTTGTTATAGTTTTTTCATCATTTTACTTCCAACTTTTATGTATCCTGATGCTTTAAATGTATCTCATAAACAGTTCGATTTTTAAGTCTAATTTGACAATATGTGCCTTCTAACTAATATGTTTATATCATTTAGTTTCTTGTTTGTTGGTTTGCCTAATTTTTTTAACTAGACACTAATTTTTTTAAATTAGACACTGAGTTATGTTTGGAACAATTTCTATTTTAATTTTCACTGTAAAACTGAGAAGAGTAGTACAATCAACCTATTTTCAACTGCATAACAATTCACTGCTGCTCAATCTCAGAAAAAGTCAAATGGAGGTTGAAAAGTTTTTATTCACCCACCAAAACAGAAGCAAAAACAAAATAAAATTAAAACATCCTATTTATCCTTAAATGCTCAAAGTAGGAAAAATGATGGGCAAAAATGGTATCTGTATTGCTTTTCAATAAAACATAAATGTAATGTACAGTCGTAATCTTATGCTTCTAAACTTCTGTAGGACTTAACAGAATTTATTGTGTGAATCACTGTAATTTCGAGTTACCTGGCAAGTTCAATTTCATGCGATTAGTATGGCCTGTTGAAAGAGCATTAATTTGTTAGAACAAGAACCATGTATGGGAGATAATTATGTGTTGTCAGTGATGAATAAATGTCAACCTTTAAAAATGAATTATTGCTTTTGAGATAAGATGAATAAATCAAGCTAGTTTGTGTTGAAGGATTGGGAATAGGGAGTGGACACTCTGAGAAATAAAATTGCCTAGGGTGAAACACCTGGCTTTATGAAAACTAATTTTTGAGAGCATTGTCTTGTGTACTACAGCAAAAAAAAAAACAAAACATAACACACACATACACACACACACACAAAAAAAAAAACCTGAAAGAGAAAAATATTTTGATACTTGTTATAGCTAAGAGCCTCAAGTAAAGATAAAATTTAATGTTTTCCTTAAATGCTATTGCCAAAAAAGGAAATTCCATAATTGAAAACTGAGATTACTGTATACCTAGCCTTGTTCTCTCTGCCAGGGTTATGGTCACTACATTAGTTGTTGGAGTTATGAAACTTACTGAACTTTGTGTGTGTGTTTTTCTAAAGCCTTTATATATATACTTGAAATATATTAAGAAAGATCTTCTAATCTTATGAAAATCCCAAATTTGGTTATTAACGTATTTTTTTTGTGTGTAAGGGTCTGCTAGGTAAGGAGAATGACATAAAGAACGTAGGGACTAGGATTGGGAGACCCAAGGTTAAGCTCAGACTCTGTACTTACTAGCTGTATAAGCCTGGACAAGACAACTAACCAGAAACATTTTATCCTCTGTGTTACTTAACTGGGAAGGGGGTGAAATCCTGGTGAAACAACCGGTTGCTATGATGCACAGTGACCACCAGGGGGCAGATGCTCAATGCAGGAGCTGCTCCCAATTTGCAGGCCCCAGGCCAGCCAAGGCAGGGACCAGCAGGGGGCCCCTGATCACCCTTCACCCTGCGGTCACTCCACAGAGGGAGGTGACCTGCAGCAGGGGGGCGGGGGAGGAATGAGGGGGGCAGGGTTGACAAGCAGGCAGTGCCAGGCCAGCCCAGGCAGGTACCAGCAGCTCCTCTCCCCCCCAATTGTCCTGCCAATTGCCCCACAGATCATCCCTGATTGCTGGCCAGGCCTAGGGATCCTACCTGTGCATGAATTTCATGCACTGGGTGTCTAGTTCCTTAATAAAACTGGGGAAAAAATCTTAATTCTTGAACTGGATATATTAAAACCATTGCTCTGTCTACCTCACAGAGCAATTGTGAGAATAAAATGAGATAATGCATGTGAAATTGTTTTAATACTAGAAAATGTTATTAGCTATGTTGTTTGGGGTCTCCAAAGTCACTGTTTTACAGCACAGATGGCCTTGCCTTCATGTGAATTCTTTAATAATCATGACTTACATAATCTTTTGACTTCATCAATGTTTCAGGAATTTAATATTTAACTTTTTCATGAAGTCTTTTATTTTCATAACAGTATATACAGACATCTGCCCATAACACATGTATTTGTTCTTAAATAACTTTTCATAATTTTCTCACTAAAAGCACTGGGGTTATTAAAACAAATCTAACTGCCGTAAAAATAACAACTTTTGTCATAAAACTACTTACCTTTTTCTAAATTTATGTCAATACCATAATAATCTTTGTGATCTTTTCAGGTTTTGAACTTCCAAAGATCAAACTCTTGAAAATTGATTATAGAAAGATTTCTGTTAAATTTATGGGGTTTTTTTTGAAAATACATTTTTTAGTAATAGGAGGTACAATATTTCTGTACACAGCCACTGTACTCCCACAAATCACAGCTTATTAAGAAATGTCCATGCTGAAACTGGTTTGGCTTAGTGGATAGAGCGTTGGCCTGCGGACTGAAGGGTCCCGGGTTCGATTCTGGTCAAGGGCATGTACTGTGGTTGCGGGCACATCCCTGGTGGGTGGTGTGTGTAGGAGGCATCTGATCAATGTTTCTCTCTCATCAATATTTCTAACTCCCTATCTCTCTCTCTTCATCTCTGTAAAATATCAATAAAATATATTAAAAATTTTAAATCAATAAAATATATTTTTTAAAAGAAATGTCTATATCTACAAATGTTTCAGAGTATATATCTAGAATATTTACAGGTCTACTTCTTCTTATTTGTTTCACAGATGTTCCAAGATCCCTGAAAACTTTGGTCTTTTCTTACCCACCCACTACCTTTTATGGAACATAAAAGATCCATCTTTTATAGGTAAAGGTAAGTAGTTATTGAAATGGGAGTGATTTTGACTTCCAGAGGACACTCAGCAGTGTTTGAAGATAGTTTTATCTGTTGCAGCTGGAGTAGGGGTGATAACTGGCATCTAGAGGGTAGAGATTGGGATATTGCCAAACATCCTGCAATGCACAGGGCAACCCCCAGAAGGATGAATTATGTAGCTCAAGATATCAACAGTGGCAAGATTCAGAAGCTTTGTGCAGGTGGTACCTGAAGCCATCAAGAGTGAATAATAGAATACAAAGGGCCCGGGAAGCTAATCCTACAAAACGTCAGTATGCCAAGGTAGGAAAACCAAAAGATAAGACGGAGAAAGAATGGTTTCAGAAGCATAGGAGAACCTGGATGGTAGTATTGTGAAAACCAAGAGAAGAAAGGATTTCAATTTGAGAGTGGCCATCAGTCAAAAATCAAGTAAGACATGGACTGCAAAGTCTAGTGGGTTTGGTGATAAGGTAGCTGTGTTGAATAGCCTCCATTTGCCTTTTAAGATCCACTATCTCTCCTGCTTTGTGCCAAAGAAGGTTGATTTAACATATTTCATCAGCAACAATTTCTTGCCTTCTGTTGTCCAGTTGGTTTTGGGCAATGGGAGACAAAGAAGAGACGGTAAAGAACAGGAGGAGAGAGAGCTCGTTATTTCTGATCTCTCTCCCCACTGGGCGACAGATTGGCAGGGTCAGTGTTCTCTCCAAAAAACTAAAGCTCCTATTGGTCAGCTCTTTTCCAGTAGTTACAAGTCCCAAAGCCTGAGGGGTAGTAGTCATTTTTACCTATTGCTACCCCTGTGGTGTTCATTCATCTCTTGTTAGTTTCTTCCCTACACCTTTGTAAACAGCCTCTTTATCAAACTCCCTTCAATCATTCCTTTTTTTTGTTTGCACTCCGTTTCTTGTTAGGAACCTGCCTGACAGGGAGACCATTGTTGATTTTTATCAGAATCACTTTCAGTGGAATGGTTGAGAAAGATGGGTGGAGAAGTAAATGGAAAGAAAGGAATGAAAGATTGAGGACATTGATTTAAAAAAAAATAGAATGTCAGTGAAGGAAAGGGAAATGCTAGACAGCATTATAGCTAGTGAGAATTGTGAAGAACCAGAGACTTGTTTTTAGGTTGTGAATAAGAAGCTGATGTAGAACCAGAGAGTAAATTATGTAAAACTAGAGGCCCAGTGCATGAATTCATGCATCCGTGGGGACCCTCAGATTGGCCTGTGAGATCGAGCTGAAACCAGCTCTCCAACATCCCCTGAGGGGTCCTTGATTGTGAGAGGGCACAGGCACAGGCACAGGCCAGGCAGAGGGACCCCACCTGTGCACAATCAGGGGTGGGGAGGGATGCCAGAGGTTGGCCAGCCAGGGACAGACTGTGGGAGGGCTCCAGGGTGTGTCTGGCCATTCCTGCTCAGTCCCAATAGACTGGACCCAGCAGCAAGCTAACCTACCAGTCAGAGCGCCTGCCCCTGGTGGTCAGTACACATCATAGCGAGTGGTTTAGTGGCCTTAGCATATCATTAGCATATTATGCTTCGATTGGTTGAATAGATGACTGGACACTTAGCATATTAGGCTTTTTTATACAGGATAAGCAAAAAACTTCTGAAATTTGAGTGTGATATATCTGATTAAAGTATAGATGCCTGTCCTAGCTGATTTGGCTCAGTGGATAGAGTGTCAGCCTGTGGACTGAAGGGTCCTGGGTTCGATTCCAGTCAAGGGCACATGCCCGGGTTGTGGGCTCTAAACCCAGTCGGGGGTGTGCATGAGGCAGTTGATCAATGGTTCTCTCTCATCATTGATGTTTCTAGCACTCTCTCCCTCTCCCCTCCTCTCTGAAATATGTATTTAAAAGTATGGATTCCAGAAATTAGCCTTGTATAAAGAGACATTTTTGAGAACAATGAAATAGAGAATTGATGGGTTAGTACACGTGGAGTAAATGGAGAATGTCATGTTGTGTGGGTTAGTTTTTCTTGTGATGTTGAAACCAAAACCATTTGTTCAGAGTGGGGATGATTTAGAAGAAGACTGAGGAGAATAATAAAGGTTTGAAGTAGTGGCTGTGGGAATGGAAGAGGGAATTATTTGTTGAACAAGTTATGGACTCTAGTAGAGATGTTGGGATATTTGGAAATTTCAAAGAGAAGTGTTTTGGAAGAATGAGGTGACAAAAATAAGGAACATGCTATCAGGAAGGTGATTGATGTCATCCACCCAGTATCTAGGTTGCATAGAAAGGGTGGAAGCAATGAAAATGGAGAATGTATTAATTGTGGAAGGCTGAGAAATTGGAGTTCTTAAGGAATATGTGTATTGGGAGTGAAGGGCTGAGAGAGCTGAAGGGTAGATGACTATCATCAGAGAATGGTTCATTGAAATTTAAGATTTCAAAAAGGATTTGGTAGTGAAAGTAAGAACTGAATGGAGTATGACAGAATATGTTTGCTAATCAGAGGGACACGAGGGGATGACAGTTGCTTCCCTGAAATCCATCATCAATTGGGTTACAGAATATGAGCCCTTAAACAGTAATAAAAAAACAAAAATAAGTCCCCAACTCTTTTAATTTCAGGAATGTGTGTGTTCCCTTCCTAGACTGTAAATCCCTTGGGAAGAAGGAATGACTATATCTTACCCATTTTTATCACTCCTCCTCTATTATCAGACACAATTCCTTGTATATATTAGACACTCAAACTTGGTAGAATATTTGAAAAAGAGAACAAAGAAATATAAATCCATGAGATAATTTTCACCATAAGATAATAGTGTACTAGATCTATTTGAACAGGTAATTATGTAATCATAATTTTATTCTGCAATAAATTCAGTACGGAATTTTAAAAAATTCTATACATTTCTTATTTGTGTTTTAATGTTTATTTTATACTTCTAGTTTTTAGAACTAATTTAATTTATATTTACGGTGGTATCTACAGTCAAATTTATTTTTTTAAATATATTTTTATTGATTTCAGAGAGGAAGGGAGAAAGAGAGATAGAAACATCAATGATGAGAATCATTGATTGGCTCAACCTGGGCATGTGCCTTGACCAGGAATCAAACTGTGGCCTCCTCCTGGTTCAAAGGTTAATGTTCAACCAATGAGCCACACTGGCAGGGCATCTACAGTCAATATTAAATGGCATGTTTTTAGGATCACTTTCTTACAATCCTAATATAATAAAGCAGTAATATGCAAATTAGCCCTCATGCCCTTACAAGATGGCTGCCTATGACCAGGCCTGCAGGGGAGTTCGTGAGGGATGACCAAACAACTGAACAAGTAGGTTGTGTGGGGTGACCAGGCCAGCAGAGGAGGCAGTTAGGGCAATCAAGCTAGCAGGAGGGGCAGTTAGGAGTGGCCAGGCAGGCAGGTGCGTGAGTGATTAGGAGCCAGTGGTCCAGGATTGTGAAAGGGATGTCTGACATCCCCCAATGAGTCCTGGATTGGAGAGAGTGCAAGCTGGGCTGAGGGGGACCCTTCCCCCGCTACCATGCACGGATTTTGTGCATTGGGCCTCTAGTTCAAATATATAGAATTTTTAATAAGGTCCTATTTAGAAGAATGTGAATGTTTGTGTTTGACATAGGTGAGTTGTACCCCAGCTTCTTAAATTACCTTTTTTATGTATATTTAAGATCTTATATCTATAAAAGTTATGCACCATTTTGCTTTATATATATCTATTAGTAATAATAATCAAAACTAACATGTGAGTAAGACATTATGTGACAAGCACTATTCTAAGTAGTTTACACAATTTACTTATTTTTTCTTCCTAACAACCCAACGAGGCTGAGCCTATTATTTATAGATGAGGCAACAAGTACAGAGAGGTTAATTAATGTGCGATAGGTCACAAAAGGAGTGAGTGCATTTAACAAATTTTTAAAATATATATATTTTATTGATTTTACACAGAGAGGAATTGAGAGGGATAGAGAGTTAGAAACGTCAATGAGAGAGAAACATCGACCAGCTGCCTCTTGCACCTTCCTACTGGGGATGTGCCCGCAACCAAGGTACCTGCCCCTGACCGGAATTGAACCCCGGGACCTTTCAGTCCGAAGGTCGACGCTCTATCCACTGAGCCAAACCAGTCTCGGCAGGAGTGAGTGCATTTAAACCTAGGGTGTTCAGGATATCAACCACCACTGCTAATGCAGGCATAGACAGAGATACAAGTGTAGGTGCGCTTACCACCTATTGCTTATGTGCCTGTGTCCTTTACCTTGAGCTCCTTAAGGTCAAGGACTCTTCCACTTGTCAATTCATCTTTTGTGAACAGATGAAGGAATGAGTTTCTTTCCAAGATAATTTTGCTATTCCCTACAGATTTGTTTTTTTTTATTCTCTTATTATTTTATAAAAGTAACACTTTTGGCTGTTATTTGAAGTCTATTCCAGTATTATTTGGGTGGTTTGTTATGACATGTTATGACACTTTAAACCTTTACATTTAAGACGTCACTGTTTTTGCTGAGTCAAAAATGAGCTCTTCCTCTCCTCCGGCCTAAAATAATAGCAGATTAAGTGTTTACAAGAGGTGAGTGTGTAACCCAGGATTTCTGCAGCCGCGGGTTTCAAATATTCTAGTCAAATCCTGCCTTTTGTCCGATTCTTGCTGATGAGTGTTACCATCAAGCTTTACTCTGGTATCCATTAGTCACCGAGTACTTATTTTGAGAATGGTTGCTATCATCACTTATTCCCTACAGAGGTGCCACCTAGTTACTTTTGTTTTTGGCAATTATGGGTTAAATACATTCCTGGGGTTAGTCCTGCTGAAGTTTGCATTAATTTCAAATTAATGCATGGTAGATTATCTCTCATAAGAGTAAAGCTTTGATTGAACAGAAAAAGCTCTTGTTACTTTTTTTCAATTGATGAGAGCCTTCTTTCACTGTTTAACTATAATTTTCTACCCCTACCCTATAAAGCTGTATTATATTGTGATTAATGACTAGTGATTAAAAATAACTTATATTTTTCTTTCTGAAGTATTGTTCTCTTTGGAGATACCCACTTGACTGTTCTTCACTGCTTTGCTCTATCTTTTTAAGTACTTGCTACCAGTCCGTGGAATTAATGTCAATCTAAACAATTGTTCTAGTAAAGAGTTTTAAAATTATAAATATCTCATATAAGGCTCCTGATTTCTCTTCCCTATGGTTTCTTTAAATTTCAGTAATTCCCTAACATAGGACTCTATAAGAGATTAATAAATTTGATAGTAATTAGTTGATAGGAGAAAACATGTCTTTAAGCTCCTTGTTTTATATATCTATATTACCTTGCATGTCTCCATTCTAGAACTTTTCCACTTTGTGTCTAGAATTCATCAACCATAGGGCATTTAAAATGCATTTCTCTGTTAATAAAGAGGAATAGAAGATGGAATTTTGGATCCATGAGTAAAAACAGTATCTATTGCAGAAGTCAGGGACTGGTCAATAATAAGGCTTGATTGAAGTGGGATGAAAAAATGGGAAATGAGGAATAAAGATAGTGACTTTGGATACTTCTTTCAAGAGACATGATAATAAAGAAAAAGCAGAGAAATGAGGGATGGCTGGAAACTTTAAATTATATATGAGCATATTTAAAAAATAATTTTATTGATATCAGAGAAGAAGGGAGAGGGAGAGAGAGAGAGAAAAAAAATATCAGTGATGAGAGAGGATCATCAATTGGCCAGGCTACGGATGCACAGTTTAGACTGGTGATGAAGAGATGAGGTAGGACTCATCTGATAACTTCTACCTTCTCAATGAAGTATGAGCAAAGTGAAGTGTTTAGATTGGGGGGAAATGTTATTTTCCTGCTCCAGACCCTGCTCCAGCCCAGATCCAAGCCCCAGCAAGCCCAGTGACAGTCCCCCGGCAGGCCCCAGGGGATAAATGTCTGATAAAGGGTAGGGGGAATGTCTGGTGAAGGTGTTCAGTGGCACAGGGGTGGGGGGAGGGGGATCACTTAAAATGATACAGGAGGATCAGAGGGGACAATCAAAATGACACAGGAGGATCAAAAGGGGTTACTAAAATGGTAATCCCCCCTCTGATTCTCCTATGCCATTTTGATTCCCCCCTCTGATACCCCCCTGTGTCATTTTAAGTGATCCCCCTCCCCCCACCTTGATACCCCAATTCCTTTTTTTTACCCCTAGAAATGAGCACAAAAAGAAAAAACTACTTCGTGGAGTATAAGAAAGGAATCGTGGAAGACTCTTGGGGCCAAAATCTTACTGCTTTCTGCAAAGAGAAGACGTTGAGTACTCGATTGGTCCGAAAATGGCGAGCAGAGTATGGTAACCTCATTGAACAAGTGGACAAGGGAAATGCTAAAAAGTGCAAGTGTGGATCAGGTTGACAACCATTATTTTCCGAGCTGGAAGACCTGATCTGTGAATGGGTTATTGATAGGAGAGCAAAGCTTTGGTTGTGACTAGGGCTCAGATTCAAGAATTTGCCCTTGCAATGGCACCACAGTTTGACATAGCCCCCGAAGACTTCAAAGCATCACAACACTGGCTGGATAATTTCCTTCAGCAAAGTGAACTGTCTTTAAGAAGATCTACAACATTGTTTAGGTTGGAAGATACTTAAGTTATTAAGCGAGCACTTGCATTCAAGTCCTTTATTGATGATGCTGACTTCTCTAAATACAATCTTTCCAACACGATTGCTATGGATGAAACTGCAGTGTCGTCTCAAACAACAATTGAACAGTGGGGTGCCTCCTTAGTGTACATTCCCTCCACTGCTTACCAAAGTGCACGTGTTTCCTGTATTTTGGCAATTCGTCTGTATGGCACTAAAATCCCACCTTTAATCATTTCTAAGGGTAAGAAGAAAAAGATTGAACGTGTTTTGGGCATTTTTATTCTTGAAACTGAAAAAGCCTGGGCCACACAAACAGTTTTAAGGAAGTGGGTCGATTTAATGCTGCCTCTTGTTATTCCAGGGAGCCAAAGAGGTCTGCTAGTCTGGGATGCAGCCAGCACTCACCGTACTAAAGACATGAAGACATTTCTTCACGAAAGAAAAATAGATCAGATAATGATTCCCGCAGGAAAGACAGCCTATCTCCAAACTCCTGATATTGCAATAAACAAGCCATTCAAAGACAATTTGTGCATGGAAATTAATGACTACATTGAAAATAGAATGGAGAGAAATCAGCGTGGAAACTTTGTGAAACCTAAACTGCAAGAAGTTGTGACTTGGGTGAAGAATTCATGGGAGAAAATCACTGACAGTTGCATTGCAAGTGCACTGTGAGCAGGCTACCTTGACAAGAAGTACTCATTTAAAGACAGTGCTATTGCTAAACATGAGAGATTTGGTCCACTGATTCTGAAAGAAATGGAGTCACAAGAAATTCACCAGGAAATTCAGGAATTGGATTGTTATGATGATGTTCCAGAAGATGATGACATGATTGTCATTGAATAAATAAGTAAATTCTTGATACTGTAGGATTCACAGTTTGTATGCTTTGTGTTGACAACTACCGTACTGTATACAGGTAATAAATTTCCTTTATTTTCATTTAACAATAAATGTGTATCGTATTCTTCTTCATGGAAAAATAAGACATCCCCTGAAAATAAGACCTACTGCATCTTTGGGAGCAAAAATTAATATAAGACACCGTCTTATTTTCGGGGAAACAGGGTAATGTTATAATACCTGAGAAAGAATAGGCTTCTAATAGAATATTTCCTCATGAGACTTTATTCTTATTATGTAGGCAAAATGATAATTAATGCTAGATATATTTTTTTACATATCTTTATTGATTTCAGAGAAGAAGGGAGAAGAAGAGAGAAACAGAAACATCAATGATGAGAGAGGATCATTGATCGGCTGCCTTCTACATGCCCCATACTGGGGATTGAGCCAACAACCCAGACATGTGCCCTTGACCGGAATCAAACTCGGGACCCTCAATCCACACGTCGATGCTTTTTTCTACTTGAACCAAACTGGCTAGGGCTTACTTATATATTTTTGAAAGTCCAAATAATAACATTGCAGAAAAAACAAGGAGTAAAAAAGTTAATACATAACTTGAAAGGGATTTTTGAAAACTGTCACAACATTATCCATTTTCTCTTTGTCTACTAACATGTTTCTGAAGACTACAGTATTATTTAATAAAGCATTTATATCAATTTTAGTAACTAATACTAAGAAATGCTATTCATACAACCTTAGTGCTAACCTGACTTTATCACCACATTAGACTAGCCATGTCCATACTTGGTCTTCTCTAAAAGAATATGGATACTACCAAATCACTGTTCAATATGTAAAAGAGAAATATGAAATACTGACATAGGGGAATCTTACTCAATATCTTCTTCCATGTTTGTCTGCTCTAGGGCATATATCTCTCTTTCAGGCAGTAACCCATATTCATTTAGGAAAGACTCCACATCCCCGGCAAAAAATTCTTCAGCAAACTGGTCAGCAACACTAATGAAATTGCTTATGAGCTCCCTGCCCTTGTAGACGAGCAGTGTGGGGAGTACCTCAGGGGAAAAGCGGTCCCCGGCTCCTGTGTTAGAAGCTTTTATCTTACAGAACTTGACTGTAGGGTATTCGGCTGCAAGGCACGTTAGGCTCCTGTTTAGAGCATCACAGCCCCTGATGCCCTCTTCATAAATGTGAACAATGATTGTGGTGATTTTCTTCTCCTTTCCAATGGTCTCCAGGAATTGCTCCCCAGTTTCCAGCTCATACACAAACCCATATCTAGGCCCAAAGCTCAGCTTCTGGTGCATATCCTGCATACACTGTCTGCGGTATTTACGAAGGCAACTTTCATCTTCTTTGTCTTGGTGGATTAGTTCATATTCTTGAATGCTCATCTGGGAATAAATAAAAATAATTATTGAAACCATTTGGCCAGAAATTCAATTCTTTAGACACACCAAGCACAGCCTTGCTCAGTGAGTTTGCATTTGCTATCCCCCCTCTCACCCCCGAAGTGACTGTCTCCTTTACCTCATTCAAACTTGTTCAAATGCCACCTTCTTAGATTACTCTGCCTCAAAGAATCCCTTCTATTCCGTATGTGGGTTTAGTTTTTTTTCCACAGCAATAAACACTACCTGATATTGAATTAAATATTTATGTACTGAAGTGTTTAATATTAATAATTGTTTTTTCTAAATGATACATTCTGTGAGGGCAGGAATTTTATTTGTCTCACTCACTACTCTTCAATATCAGCTATAATGTCTGACACAAAGTAGGGGTCCAGTAATTATTTCATGACATAAATGCATATGTAAGGATTGCTAAGTATAGCTGAGTATAGATAGGTGATCACAGTCTCAGTCATAAATGTGCCACTTCGCTGCCCCTCACTTCAGGTGAGAACAAAAATTCACATACAAACCAGTGGGGTCTACTCTTGAGCGACATTCATAAAACCACGCACACGCACACACACACACATGCACACACACACTTGTGTACACACACTTAAATGTGTCCATAACGAATGCCTTTGGACATTAGTGTCTTCCCCACGAAAGTTGTTAAAAAGGTCATATCTTATCACTGACTGATTTTTTTTGATATCTAGTCTAAGATCCAAGACAGTTTTACAACTATTTAGCGTTCATCAGATTAGCCAGGAGGTTCCTACTATACCAGCCTCAGCATCACCTGAGAAGTGCTGGGAAATGCAAATTTTTGGGCACCGCCCCAGATCTATCAAATCAGAACCTGTAAGAGTGAGACTGGGTGAGCCTTATAGAAACAAGCCCTCTAGGCAATTCTTATCCACTGGTTTAGGCTAGAGCAAGAAATGGCCTTTCATCTTCTAACGCAGCTACTAATCACTGCAGATGGAATATAAAATTATTTGCAGAACCTTTCTTAAGAGCTACACATTATCAACTCATTCAACAGAATGGTAAAAACCCATCCCCCACAACTACCTTTTTTATTTAAAAAAATATATATATATTATTGATTTTTTACAGAGAGGAAGGGAGAAGGATAGAGAGTTAGAAACATCGATGAGAGAGAATCACCGATCAGCTGCCTCTTGCACACCCCTTACTGGGGATGTGCCCGCAACCAAGGTACATGCCCTTGACCGGAATCGAACCCGGGACCTTTCAGTCCGCAGGCTGACGCTCTATCCACTGAGCCAAACCGGTTTCGGCTTTTTTTTTTTTTTTTTTTTTTTTTTTTTTTTTAAATAAGGGGGAGGAAGTAGAAGAAGAAAGGGTAAAAGGAGCAATAAAGGGTCTAAAGAGCTGTGGAGCAGCCCAGAACCATGGAAGGTGGGCAGTTCCCAAGGGAATCAATCAGCCTTCTCATCAGCATCCTCTCAAACAGCAACTGCTGACAGTATATCAAGTAGACAATTGAGAAGACAAGAAGGGGGATTTAAGAAAAATCTTTATCTTAAACATCTTATATAGATCATTTTACTTAATCCTCACAACAAACCTATGAGGTAGCTGTTAATACATCATTTTACAGAAGGTACCGAGGTTCAGGTTAAGTAAAAGTATCTGATGCTTTCATACATTCTCTTGTTTCTGCCTCTTATATTTGTTTTTCTAATGCCCTCATTCTTTTTTTTATCATATTTTTTTTCTGCTTTAAGATTACTGTCTCAATTTAATTTGTTTAAAAAATATTTATATATATTTCAGAGAGGAAAGGAAACAGAGAGATAGAAACATCAATGATGAGAGAGAATCATTGATTGGCTGCCTCCTGCACATCCCACACTGGAGATGGAGCCCATAACCCAGGCATGTGCCCTGACTGGGAATTGAACTGTGACCTCCTGGTTCATAGGTTGACACTCAACCGCTGAGCCACACTGGAAGGGCTAATCAGTTTTAAACCTAAAAATTGTCAAATATGTTGTATAATTTTTAAGTTGCTACTATAATTATGTTAATTTAAACAGAATAAACCACACACTGAAACATTTGAGCATTTTTTGAGAACTTGTTCCATTCACATATTCAAGCATAGAAATATTTAATGATTAGGTACATTGCTAAAGCTTAACCTTAGCACAGCTTTAACAATGATAATGTCTCTTGTTTGTGTAGCATTTTACATTTTTTAAAAACACTTTTACACCTCCCAAAACCGGTTTGGCTCAGTGGATAGAGCGACGGCCTAGGGACTGGAAGGTCCCGGGTTTGATTCCAGTCAAGGGCATGTACCTTGGTTGCGGGCACATCCCCAATAGGGGGTGTGCAAGAGGCAGCTGATCGGTGATTCTCTCTCATCGATGTTTCTAACTCTCTATCCCTCTCTCTTCCTCTCTGTAAAAAAATCAATAAAATATATTAAAAACAAAACAAAACAAAAAAAACACTTTTACACTTATTTTCTCTTCCCATCCTAAAAAGCAAGTGGAGGAGGTATTACAGTTCCTAAGATGGGAAAGTTTAATTGTCTCACCCACATCACATAATGACTCAGTAAAGGAAACAAAACCAACATCTTAGACTTTTATAGCAGCCAGAAGCCTGGAAGCAAATATATTTCTGAAGTGCTGCCCGTTTAGAATCAATATACAAGAGACTCCATTAAAGTGATTTTTCCCACAGTGAAAATCACTTTACGGTTTATTTTATTAATGTTGTTGTTGCCCGACAGGCGTGGCTCAGTAGTTGAACATTGACCTGTGAACCAGGAGCTCACGGTTCGATTCCTGGTCGGGTACGTGCCTGAGTCGTAGGCTCGATCCCCATTGTGGAGCATGCAGGGGGCAGCCCATCAATGATTCTCTCTCATCATTGACAGAAAGTTTCTGTCTTTCTCTCCCTCCCCTTTCCTCTCTAGAAGAAAGTTTCTGTCTTTCTCTCCCTCCCCTTTCCTCTCTAAAAATCAACAAAAATTAAAGGAAAATATTGTTCCATGTGTCCCAGGGGGCCGTGTGCCCTGGGTGAGCCATGTCTCCCAAGAGGGCTGTCTGCCCCGGGTGAGCTGTGTGTCCCAGGGGAAGCAGTGGGACCCAGGGGAGGGGCGGTGTGAACCAGAGGAGGAGCGGACTCTATTCGTGTGGTCCTGAGATAGTCACCATAAAACAAGCAGCTTGTCAGATGACAGCGGGGAGGGGAAGGAGACCTGGGGATGGGGGGGAGATAAGAGAACAACCGAAGGACTGGTATGCATGAATATAAGTACAACCAACGAACACAGAACTCTGGGGAGGGAGGGGATGAATGGAGGTGGGGGGGGCAATGGTAAGCTATGTACACATATAATACCTTAATAAAAATAATAAAAAATAAAAAAGGAAAATATTGTTTTGTTATAGAAATTAAAACATGCTAAGTATAAAGATTCAAAAATAAACAATAACCTAAAGGCAGAAAGTAATGTCACTACTCTGATACTCTGGGATAATCTCCATTTTCATCGTAGAGATCATCTTCCAACATATCTGTTCATGCACACAGACATACACCTTATATAACAAGTATATAAGTAAGCTTAAGAAACAGTGCTGTAAAAAATCCATGACTCATGTTTACACATTGTAAATTATTTATTGTTTTTTCCTTAGCTTACCTTTCTGCTGAATCTTTCTTTTGAGTCTTTGTCATCCCTACTCTGAGGAGAAGACATTTGTCTGAGAATCTCCTTCTTGCTCGGTGGGACTGAGTCATTATCTTCACTCTCTAATTTAAACTTTCTCCAATCATGTATTACTCCTTTGGGTCCTGAAATACAATTAAAAAATCAATTGTTTCCCTTTTTATTTTTTTCAAAAGGACTTGATACATTGACATTCGTGTGTCACCATGGGAATAGACTTGTCATGTTCTGGATCAAAAACAAACATCTTGTTTGGGCTAGACATTTCTGACTATCATCCTCATAAAAATGTTTTCTCCACATTAATCCTGTTAAATAGGGTTTGGCGAAGAATCTTTCTGAAACATCTGCATTGATGAAAATGCAAATTATGGACTTTGAACTATTGTCAAAAGTTGGGGATAAATTTAGAGTGTAGAGAGGAAACTAGAATTTTAGGAAAACAGCATTTTTATTATGTAAGAGAGAGGCTTCAGCAATAAACTAAAATTGGCACCGCACCATAACAAAGGAAACTAAGGATTGTTGGAGAAACAAATTAAAATATATCAAGATCCAAAATAAAAATAGCACGTAAAAGAAAACCAGTGAGAGGGAGGACTAACCTCGATGAACAAAACTAAATGGCTTTTAAAAAATCATTATATAATCATTTAATTACTTCTAAGATTCTAAGAATCCTTTATAGATATAAAAGGGTAGGATTTGCATATTTAAATCAAGAATGATCCAACTGGAACTCTGATGTTCAGTTGCCCTGATAAATAACAGTGTTTGAAAGAAGGTCTAAATTCTTGAAAATATGCAGTTGTACATATTCTTCACTAAAGGTTAGCCATATCCATATCTTTAATATTGTATTATACATGTAAACATATTTTCTTTCTCCACATATTTTCAAAGAATAGTTATTTATATAATTTTAATATAAATTTATTTATGCTGTGTGGGGGCAAAAATAGATTTACTGTTGTGAGGACATGAAACAGTGTATTCTTGTATTGTATTATTATTTATTAACTCGAGGCCCAGTGCACAGATTCGTACACCAGTGGGGGTCCCTCAGCCTGGCCTGTGGGGATCAGCCAAAACAGGCAGTCCTACATCCCCTGAGGGATGCAGTAGTGTGCAAAGCAGCAGGCAGCCAGGGAGGAGCCAGAGTTCGGGCTGAGCGCTGCGCTGCTCCCTCTCGGTAATGCTGCTTTGGAGGTAGGAGAGGCTCATGCCACTGCAGCTGTGCTCGCCAGCCTTGAGCCCCAGCGTCTGGTGCTCATTGGTCAGCTGAGCGGCGCTTCTGCTGTGGGAGCACACTGGCCACCAGGGGGCAGCTCCTGCACTGAGCACCTGCCCTCTAGTGGTCAGTGTGTGTCATAGTGACCGGTCAAACGGTCGACCAGTTGATCGGTTGACCAGTTGCTTATGGTTTTATATATATAGACTAGAGGCCTGATGCATGAAATTCATGCAAGGGTAGGCCTTCCTTCCCCTGGCTGCCAGTTTTACAGCCCTAGCTTCACATCCCTGGCTTTTGTAGCCCTAGCCCTGCCCCGTGCCCGCACCCACCTGTGCCTGCGTCTGCCGCCACACCCCCCACCCCTAGTTCCTCAGTTCCCCAGAGCCCCCCTGATTGATTGCCCAACAGAAGGTGGCCTGGGCCTCACTCTTTGGGGCGATCAAAGAACCTCCCAATCAATCACCCTGCCAGCTTGTGGCCTGGGCCTCCCTTTGCGGGGCGATTGTGGGGCGATGGCAGGGCCCTCCAACCAATCACATTGCACACGCCTTGGCTGGCTTGGCGCCAGTGCATGTTATAGCGTGGTCATCCAGACGGTCGTTCTGCTGTTCGGTTGTTCAGTAAATTTTATTATGCTTTTATTATTATAGATCACTTTCCATATGAAAAACTGTAAACCTACTGCTGCCCACCCTTGCATTCATTATCTTTAGGCAATTAATGTTTTTTGTTTACTTGTGTCATCATTGTCTTCCAGGTATGTTTTACATATATAAAATATGTACATTTATAGCATGTGTTTATATGTATACAAAAATAATTTTTCAACTTGTTTTTAAAAATGGTAGTATATTATACGTACTTTCCCTAACCTTGCTTTTTTTAAAAATCTCATAATGTATCTCAGAGATAATTTTCACATACATACATACAGAGATGCTTCCTTTTTTAAAAAACTGGAATAATGGTATTTCATTGTACATATATTAATTTACTTAAGCAATTTCTTTGTTGCTTCCACATTTTTTTTCTGACAGTCTTGTCAGGTTTTTCAGGAGGAATACTGATTTAAGAATGTTTTGTCATTACCTTTACTTTTTACAGAGTAACAAATTTAAAAAAAAACCTTTATTTACTTATCTGTTGATCTACTATTGTTTACAATTGCAAAGAAAGTCCATAGTGGGGGGTTTTAGGAGAGAGGATAGTACATAGGTCTTATGAGTGCTGGCAGCAAGAAATCCTCAATAGCTAGTGTTTCAAATTAAAGTTCTTATCCCTTAACTTCTAAGTAAAAATTTTTTAAAGTACTTGATTTCACATTAATGTACCCACTCAATTATTTTTAGATAATTCCATTAGACCACTCAAAAATATAACAAATTTCATACTGAATAGTGGCAATAAGAACAATGGAGATCTTCAGGCTTAATTTTACTTTAATAATTAATTTTATTCCTATTGCTTTGCTTACCTGTATGTGTCGCCTGTCCTTCAAAGTCTTCTTCCAAACTTGGGCTTTTGGCTTCTTCCATTTTAGAGATTAGCTTTGATATAATCTATAGGATGAGCAAAGAAGTAATGATAGATCAGAAATAAAAAGATAGATAAATACATAAATATTCCTCTGCTGTCAGGTTCCATCGAGGCTAAGGATTATCACCAAGTGACGAAGTGTTTAATATGTTTCTATCTGCTTGTAAAAGAACATTAATATTTGTATTATTAAAGCTATTTGGACCTAACAATTTTATGTAACTCGTAGTTTGTCTTTTACTTAAAAAGCCTTCAATTTAGGTCTATGTACTCAGGGAACATTTTTTTTAACAGATTTTTTTATTGACTTCAGAGAGGAAGGGAGAGGGAGAGAGAGATAGAAACATCAACGATGAGAGAGAATCATTGATTGGCTGCCTCCTGCACGCCCCCTACCAGGAATCGAGCTTGAAACCCGGGGCATGTGCCCTGACAGGGAATCAAACTGTCACCTGCTGGTCCATAGGTGGACGCTCAACCACGAGCCACACCAGCCTGGCTCAGTGAACATTATTTATTATTGATTTTCTTTTTTTTATTAGTGTTTATTACCAAATTTGTAGAATTATATCTCAGTATTTTATATGATATTTTAATTCATAATAATTATATACTTACTTACTATGAACATTTACTCTATACCAGGCATTGTTTCAATTATTTTAAGTGTCAAATATCATTTAATTCTCACACAGACGTATGTGGCTGGGCTAGTTATTAATGCCACTTTACAACTGAGGAACCTAAAGGATGGAATTTAAGTTACTTGCCATTTTTTCTCAATACAGTTTGACAAATTCAACTTCCGAATTGGCATTCAAGAATGATGTAGAACCTATTTATTCTTAGTTCACACTCACATCCAACCTATTTACTTATTTATCTTTTCATTTTCTGGAAAACTCTGTTATACATATTAACACATTCCCTAAGGGGCCCATATAGTTGTGATTTTCTTGAAATTTCAAGACCTGGAAGATATAGTATATTAACAGCAGATACGAGTACACCATTTTTTCACCCTTATTTCTTCTACCTTTGCCCTTTGTCTCTTTCAAAGTCAGTTTTAAGCTATGATCCCTCTCCAAAAGTATTTGGTTTATACTTCCTCTTTGGACTTGGTCTATTTGGTGCTTTCCTGAGGAACGGAATGGTAAACAGAACTCTTTGTTTTGATTAAATCTTTTTTGCTTTCAGTTCTGCTCCCAATGTTTGAACTGGTCTCATAATTTTATTGTTTTTCTCTCTGCAGTCCCTGTGCAGAAACACTGGGGATGCAAAAACCCCAGAGTGAGTTGATTATACTGAGGTCAGAGTTCTTTGCCAATTTAATTTTATTTACTTGAACAGGAAAGGCTTTTATGAGAAGGCTGTTAAGGGAATATCTATCCATCCTTCAGTGTATATGTAACTTTAAATGTAATAAATAATACTAAATTAAATTTGAAAGGATTTAGTAATGAAAAGGAATAAGAGACAATGGAAATCAGGGAAAATGGAAATAAGTAAATCTTGTTGGGCAAAAGCTACTTAATGACTACAATTATATAAAAATAATTTTTGTATCTAAGCAAAATGAGTATTATTGGTTTGCTTCAAAAGAACATTACAGAACAAAGTAATGGAAGCTTATTTGACAACTTCAATAGCTGTTTAAGTCCCTAGAAAAGTAGAGACTCAAGCCAGTGTCTTTTATTTGACTATTAGATAGTTAATCTGGGGTAGTTACTATTTGCAGTAAATATACATAAGGTTTTTTAAAATATAAAAATAAAATTTATTTCAAATATTGAAGAGACATAAGCCTAGCTTGCTTCTTGCCATCCTAGTTGGCAATCTAGTGGGGAGAAAAAAAGAAATTTCATTTTACAAAATGACTTATGACAATTTCAAAGAAATCCCTTTACTAAAAAGATAATTCAGTTACTTGGGGGAAACATGATTCCTTGATTATATTAGTATACTAGGGACCCAGTGCACGAATTTGTGCACCTGGAAAGGAACTGTGAGCCATGAGACTGCAGTGGGCACAGGGGCAGGTCTTGGCCCATCCTCCGCACCCCTGCCTGGACCCTCCACCACAGCCTATGATCTCCTATCTGCTGGTAGTGCTGCTCCCATCCCACCACTCCCACATGCTGACAGAGCTGGCCCTGCTTGTACCCACTCATGGCATGGAGCGATTGGGGCTGGTGCCAGCAGCAGGTGCAAGCAGGGATGGCATTGTCAGTGGGTGCAAGCCACAATTGCCGCCCTAATTGCCCCTCAGGAGCAGGGAGAGGTGGAGAAACCCTCAGGAGCAATCAGGGCCAGAAGCCGTTGCTCACACCCACTGAAGGCGCCAAACATATAAAATGCTTTTTCCTATACATACATAACTCTGATAAAGTATAAATGAGAGATGAACAAAAATAGCTGATAATAGAATAATTATAACAGTATACTGTAATAACAGTTATCTAAATGTGATATATATATATATATATCTCTCTCTCAAAATATCTTATTGTATTATATGTACAGCATGGAAACACAAAACAAAGGGATGATTCATGTTCCAGGTGGGACAGAGTAGGATAGCATGAGATTTTATCACACTATTTAGAACAGCGTGCAATTTAAAACATATACGTGCTTATTTCTGGAATTTTCCATTTAATATTTTCGGATTGTTGCATTTGAGAATAGATAATCAACATCTGAATTCTTAGGACTACAACTCACTCTATAGCACTTGGCTTTGACTTCTGTAAGATTACCTAAATTATGTAGATTCTGGCCACTATGTGCTCTGGATTTTGACATAGACTGCCTTTTCCTCATTTTCTAAAGCTTTGGTGACTCTGGATTTCTCAGGGTCCACTTTGATCCTTTAAGAATTACCATTGGGGAAAGGAGGCTCACCTAAGATTAACTAGTTGATTTTTGGATTCTTCCCTAGTTCTTCCCTTGCTCTTGCACCCACATTTGGATGCTGCAGAAGAGTCTACAAAAATATGGGCCAAGAAGCCCCTGTATATTAGGTAATACACAAGCCAGGTATTTCCTTGGCTGGGGTTGTTCTGATGTCCTAGTAATAGTTTCAATAACTATTATTTTCTATTGAGAAATAAAAGGCATGAATGCCAGGGGAGAGAAGGCTCAGTAGAAATATTCTGTTTTATTTAGTAGGGCCAAGGTTTAGATAAAAATATCTTCATTCCTGTTTTAAAAAATTATCATTATGCCCTGCCAGCGTGGCTCAGTGATTGAGTGTCGACCTATGAACCAGGAGGTCTTGATTCAATTCTCAGTCAGGGCACGTGCCAGGGTTGTGGGCTTAATCTCCAGTCTGGAACATGCAGGAGGAAGCCAATCAATGATTCTCTCTCATCATTGATGTTTCTATCTCTATCTCTCTCTCCCTCACCCTTCCTCTCTGAAATCAATAAAATATAAATAAAAATTGTAATGAAAGGTTTTAGATGGTATTCTAATACTGGCTTCCTTAAGTACAGAGTAAAAAGATTAAACAACCAAACAAAATTACCCTCTTCCTGAAATATGCATGGCATGTTTCCACAGACATAAAAAATAAAGAAAACATAGAGGATTGAAGTCGCTCTAATGTGAAATTTTCAAAATAAGTTTTTTTTTGTGTGTGTGCACAATTTAAAACAAATATTCTTCCTTCTCCTTATACATGAAAGCGTGTGCTTCCTTTTGGAAACAGATAAGCAGCTTTTTCAGAGAAAGCACTACTGAACATGACATTATTGTATCTGAGCACGGCTAGCCATGAATAGAAATAACTGACTAGGCCCTAACTGGTTTGGCTCAGTGGATAGAGCGTCGGCCTGTGGACTGAAGGTCCCAGGTTCAATTCCAGTCAAGGGCATGTACTTTGGTTGTGGGCACATCCCCAGTAGAGGGTGTGCAGGAGGCGGCTGATCAATGTTTCTAACTCTCTATCCCTCTCCCTTCCTCTCTGAAAAAAAGAAATCAATAAAAATGTATTTTTAAAAAAGAAACAACTGCCTGGGAATCCAGTACTGAAGACTTGATTAAAATAATTTTTTAACGCAACTAGAGTGGAATTTAGTAAGTTATCTTTAAGGCCTACCTGAAACCACGCAAGACTGCTAGGTGGGAAAATATGTAGAAATCCCTCTTCACCTGCACTTTGATAGAAACCTGGATCCTGTCTTGATCTGTGCTCCCTAAGGTATCACACTCTCTGTCCCCACCCTTTGCAGGGCTCCATGCCTACCTTTCTCTGCCTCTAACCGTGCATCTCAGGAGGTCTCTGCTCTCCTGCCTTTTCCAAGGTGACTGTGAGCTAATCTGATCAACTAAGCCAGGCCAATGTTCTCACCAAGGCTGACATATTAGTGTCAGATGTTTTAACCCCTGCCAGGACTGTCCTCCCAACGTCAGCCTTTGCTTTCTTATTATAAAATGATTAGGAGTGGGAATTTTATATTGAATAAGTCTGACAGCACCATGTCCTATCATGGGAGTCATCACTGGGCATGTGGAGACTTCCATTATCTCTCAAATCATTAATGCAGCTCTAATGAGTTTACCCAAGCCATACTTCTCCCCAAGGAGGAACTAAGCTTCATGTGGCAGGAGCCATAATGGGACAGCAAAGCATAATGATGAACATACAGGATGGGGCAAAAGTAGGTTTACAGCTGTTGAGGTGGAAATGATACAATAATTAATTATAAATTAATAATACCAGAATACACTCTGTTTTGCGTATTCACAAATGTAAACCTACTTTTGTCCCATCCTGTATAAATAAGCTCACAAATCTAGCTCTGCCAATTACTGGCTATGTGACTTTGAGAAAATCACTAAAACTCTCAGTGCTTTGATTTTCTTATCTGTAAATTGGAGTAATAATAGTATCTACTTCAAAAGACTGTGTGAGGCCGAAACCGGTTTGGCTCAATGGATAGAGCGTCAGCCTGCAGACTGAAAGGTCCTGGGTAAGATTCCGGTCAAGGGTATGTACCTTGGTTGCGGGCACATCCCTGGTGGGGGGTGTGCAAGAGGCAGCTGATGGATGTTTCTAGCTTTCTATCCCTCTCTCTTCCTCTCTGTAAAAAAAAAATCAATGAAATATATTTAAAAAGAAAAAGACTGTGTGAGGATTAAATGATGTAAAATGTATTATGTAAAATGTGTAGTACTTAGTAATAGGAACCTAATAGGTATTGAATAAAAATGATAATTAATAAATAATTGAAAATTTGAAATACTGAAATCAAATGTTTAAAATCATAATAGATGTAGTTAGATTAATATAAGTTCTATTTAGGAATCCATACATATATGTATTGATTATGCCTAATTATCTCCCCCACCTAAAATATATGTGTATGCATTTGTGTATTGTACATAGAAAACAGCAATACCAGGATCTTGCAGGGAATTCAGAACACATACATTGTTTTGAATATCTCTATATCTCATATATACATTATTCCAGCACATATGGTTTGAATTCCATTATAGACATTATTGTTAATGGTTCATTATATTTTGACAACTTATGTAATACCAAATCCAGTTTATAAACATAATATTTAGGCAAAGAATCACCATGATGAGTGATATTATCTCTAAAAAATTTGCTAGCTTTTAATGTTAGGTGATTCTAAGTAACATTTATAGTAGTCAAAAATATGTATTTAAAATGGATACTATAGTTAAAGCTATTTTTGCAGTTAATAGATATATTTTATGGGAAAACAATGAGAAAATCTTACTTCAATCTTATGATGGAAACTGTAAAATTTATTGTTTTAATAATCACCTCTCCCTGCCAGTTTGGCTCAATGGAAGAATATTGGCCTGTGGACTGAAGGGCCCGGGTTCTATTCTGGTCAAGGGCACATGCCTGGGTTATGGGTTCGATTCCCAGTGTGGGGCATGCAGGAGGCAGCTGATCCATGATTCTCTCTCATCATGGATGTTTCTATCTCTCCCTCTCCCTTCCTCTCTCTGAAGTCAATAAAAATATATTAAAAAAACTAATCACCTCCATGTATGCAATATAGCAGCAAAATTAAACCAACTGAAAGAAATATTTCACCTAATTTAACAAATATCAACAAACTGCCTGTGCTCTTTTAAAAACATCATTTCTGTTTCATTAAATTTTGAAGTAACCTTCTGAAGCAAATGCCTATATTATTATTCCCACTTTAAAGGTTAAAACAAAACAACAGAAATACATACTATTAAGGAAAAATCCCGAGAACATACAATTCATTTAGTGCTTGGTTCAGAGATCTGAGAGTGTTTTAGTGTTGTGATATTCCCTCTTACATCCCCGGAGTCAAACCTTCAAATATAAAGTGCAAGAAATCATCACTTCTTTCCTTCAATTCTTCTTTTACTCAAAGGGAGGAATGAAGAATTTAAAATTTTAAAGTTAATCCTCTATGTATGGTTTTATTTTAACTTTCTAGAATTATCAGACTGAAAATTGCATGTTGATCCTGAATTTACATTAGTGAAGATGTCTCTTGAAAATAAATCACTTTAAGAAGGAAACACATTATTTAATTGTCTTTATAGTAAATTATTAGTTAATGTCACTTGCAACATTTTAGAAGAACACATAATAATACATAAACAGTAAAATCATTATTCTTCCCCTGAAGGTAAATTTTTAGAAATTATCAAGAAGACTGTACTCACAGTTTGGTTCTCTGTGCGTGGTGTCCTTGATTATGTTCAGTGGATAAGAATCCCTGGGGACATAACTCCTCTTGACCTTGGACAGGTTTAAGCTCAGATTTAAGATCCCTGGATATTGATGATCCCTGCAGAAATAGCTCTGAATAGGTAATAGGATTGACATAAGAGAATTAACAAGCCTATTCATTGGTAGCAGGGCAAAAACAGACAAATACGCTGAAAAAAGAGCTTCGGGTCCTGTGGTAAATGCAATCTTTGCTTACTTAGTGTATGTTTGAGATAAAAAACAAAATCCTCTTTTCAGCATGGACTGATCTATTTTTGCCATTTCTGAAATAAAAATATTAGGTTTTTTTATTAAGAAATTTTTCTTGATTTAACTATAATAACTATCCTTCTCAACAACATTTGGCATGGTACATTTTCCCTCTAAAGTTCAAACAACTACTTTCATCTCTTTTTTTGGTGCCTTGAAATGTCTCATATTAAAATTTCTGCTGATCCTTACTTTTGTTTGTTTGTGTGGTTTGGGGGGAAATCCTGGAAAAGTTTGGATACAGTCTTTAGTACTGTGGATGACCTCTGCTTTATTGTATCTTTTTTAGTCCTTGTGTGTTCCATTATGTTGCTCATTTCACTTTTCTTCCATGAACTTTCATTCAACAATTTATTGACTACCTACCCTTTCCTTGGAGAAACTTAACAAAACTTATTGCAGTCTTCAGAAATTAGACTTTTGCACTGAGCTGGTGGGTCAGGGCTATCCCAGAGAATGACTATTCTATGAACTAAGAATAGTAGGCTTATTGTTTATAGGATGCATTGAATGGTTGAGAGAGCAATCACATGAGTGCTTAGTTTTGCCAAATAGAAACACTGAAAGGAAAAGCCAAGAAACCAATAAGATTGTGTTAATAATCTACTCTTGTATTGGCTATTTACTAGGAATGAATAGAAATGAAGGATTGGGGGTGAAGAAGTGACTTCTTTCCAAGCATAATTTTTGTACAGTTTGACTTTTGTAATGATGATAACATTTTAATACACAAACTAAACCCACAAAGTAGTGTAAAGCCAGTAAGAATGAGGGGCCTCTAAAGTGGAATACAAAAAGAAGCAAGTGAAACTAAATATTTCAAATGAAAAATATAACTACATTAAAGGGGGCGGGGGGCAATGAGCACAAGTAACTTTTGAATACAATATTTTGAAAACTTAACTTTAGAATAATGACCAAAAGAATTGCACACAAATATTGAACTCTAGTCAGTAGGATTTTTTTTGCAGTGTTGCACGTTAGCATTCTGTTATCTACTTCATGTGGCATGCTCATGAGATTTACATGTGCAGCACTATTTACCACTATAATAGCCAAGATCGAAGCAGCCCAAGTGCCCATCAATAGATGAGTGGATAAAATAGAGATATATTTATACAACGGAATACTACTCAGTCATAAAAAGAAGGACATTTTACCTTTTGTGACAGTATGGATGAACCTGGAGATTATTAAGCTAAGTGAAATAAGCCAGTCAGAGAAAGACAAGTGCCATATGATTTCACTTCGATGTGGAATCCAACGAGCAAAATAAACAAACAAAATAGAAACAGACTCATACATACAGAGAACAGACTGACATGTCAAAGTTGAGGAACTATGTGAAAAAGGTAAAGGGATTATTCAGCCTACTACCAATGTGTTTGGAAAAGTATTATCTCCCCTTCTGATTAATGCATCTTGGACATTTTTTATGAATTGATCATACTGGATTCCATTGCAGGACAGAATAATTATTATTGGCTACTAATATAAGAATAACTTTACAAGGGCTAGATAGAGGGCTATTTTTTAACTGACCAAAATGGTGGCTAAAATTAAACTAAAGGCTCAATTCTAACAGCAACAACAAAATACATTGATATATACAGATTTTGATATATGTTTGGTTAGGAAAGTTGTATTTTTCCAGCTGGTAAAATAAGAACAACAACAAAACCCCACAAACATTGGTAGAGCTCATAAACCAGAATTTAGCATGTTCTATTTGGATTGCTCCTCTTTCATATACACCCTTTTGGACTCTCTTACCATTTTGAAATTTAAATAGTTATTTCAAATAAAGCATTTTTCGACAGAATATATGAAAGGAGCATGTAGAGTGACCTGCCTACAATCTTAACTCCCTTTGGAATAGCTATACCCTTTAATGACTCAAAGTTTGACTAAATAATCTGAAATACAAAGCTAAAAATGATGAAAAGTTAGTAGCACAAAAGCATAACACTCCTGAGTATTTAAGGAGAAAAGTGTATTTTAGTGGGTATTTCTGGTGTTTCTGGATAATCATTTGAGATGCCCGATGAACCAATGAAAATAACTTTGAGCTTTATGAGTAGTTGAAAGGTTTAAATGAAAGCTTTGTCTCAACTTCAAAATATTGAAGTTGGCAGGACAAGTCTCTAATTACCATAATCAGAGGGGCCCTGAAACCACTGTTATGTTACATTGAACCCTCTGACTTCTCTGTCATCTTTCTGCTTCTTTATGTGGTGGAGAAGGGAGAGTTCAGAGATAACAAGGATAAATCCTGAGTAGGCCCCTTCATTGTACAACTTTTTATTTGAGGGAGCAGGTCCAACATAAATATTTAAAACTTAAATTATCCTACAAGGGGTGGAATTTCCAATGAACAGTTATTTATTTACAGGATCATTTTTAAAGTGAAAGCTCAGATCGTAAAGAAAACAACGGTTCATCCAGCTGTGGTGACTCAGTGGTTGATTGTCAACCTATGAACCAGGAGGTCATGGTTCAATTCCCGGTCAGGGCACATGCCCGGGTTGTGGCCTCGGCCCTCACTGTGAGGCATGTAGGAGGCAGCCGATCAGTGATTCTCTCTCATCATTGATGTTTCTGTCTCTCTCTAAAATCAATAAAAACATATTTTAAAAAAAGAGAAAGCAGTGATTGGTATCAAATTAGAAAAAGACATCACCATGAAAACAGCAGTGCAAATATGTAGATGCAAAGACTGGACAGTGTTGCTGACCTGGAAAAAGCTGAAGTTTTAAAAATGCCAAGGGTAAAAGACAAAAAAAAGATCTTGCAAGCAGCAAGAGAAAAGCTCTACCTATAAGTGAGCATCCATAAGACTATCAGCTGATTTCTCAACAGAAACCATGCAGGCCAGAAGGGAGTGGCAAGAAATATTCAAAGTGATGAATAGCAAGAACCTACAACCAAGATCCAGCAAAGTTATCATTCAGAATTGAAGGGCAGATAAAAAGCTTCACAGATAAGAAAAAGTTAAAGGAGTTCATCATCACCAAACCAGTATTATATGAAATGCTGAAAGGTATTACTTAAGAAGAGGAAGAAGATCAAGTGAATTAAAAATCTGAGAAATAGAATAAACTGGTGAATATAATAGAATCAGGGGCAAAGAAATGGAGTGGATAGATAATTATCAGGGTGAAAAGGGTGTGGGGTGCAGAAAGAGACTGGATTAAAATTGTATAACCTATGGATGAGGACAATAGTGGGGGGAGGGGGTAAGGGCAGAGGGTGGGGTGGGAATTGGGTGGAAGGGAGCTATGGGGGAGAAAAAGGAGAAACAATTGTAATAATCTGAGCAATAAAGATTTATTTAAAAAATACCTTATTTGATGCATTATGGATCTGATTTTTATAGAAAGCAAGATAAAAATGTACCCAGAACACATCATCATACAGTCATATGGTACAAAGTTAGTCTGGCCCCCAGTGATGTCATTGCTGGTTTCAGACCATTCTAGGAAAAGACTCTGTGGATAGATAAACATACATGGGACCTTCTGGTTTATGGTATTGGAATTCAGACTATAAAAATTATAATTTGTTTATGTCTGCTCTTTGTGTTGAATTAAAAGAAATTGGATTTCCTAGACAATGAGTGTTTTGCTTGAGTGAGGCTTTAAAAAGAAGCTAGTATTTATGATGTAATGATTCACACTAAAGTTTCCCTTTATAAAAGGGGGGAAGAATCAAAGCAACAGTAGATTACAGATTCAGTGAAACAGACTGAGTGATTAAGAGTTTGGGCTCCACAGTCAGACAGACACACACTTAAATCCTGGCTCTGTCACACACAGCAGGCAATTTTGGGCAAATTACTTAAACTCTTCTTCACATTTTGGTTTTCTCATTTGACTAATAATACCACCAACAACAAAAATAGCAGCAAAAACAACTTTGTAGGTGCTTTATGAAAAATAAAAGAGTTGGTACACATGCACTGCGCAACTGCTCCATGAGTAGTGGTTGGTATGATTATGGTCGCTGGGTGAGCTTTCCGGTACAGGTTCCAAAGACTCCAGGGCTCTCTTCCCAGCAAGGCAGGGCAAGTGTGTGTGTGTGTGTGTGTGTGTGTGTGTGTGTGTGTGTGTGTGTGTGGCAGGGGATGCATTGTGGGAGATGCAGTCAGCCTCAAAAATTTAAGCATGCAAATGTATTTGTGATGTCATCTATGAGACCATCGTACTTTATACCAAGAAATTTTGATAGTGCATTTATATATTTCTATAGCAGATATACTAAGAAATATCTTATAAATTTATGTTTACATTTAAAACAATATTTTCTCTTTTCTGACTTTCAAGACACTATGAATTTAAAGCAAGTGTCCTTGACTTA
The DNA here is from genome assembly GCA_963924515.1 of Vespertilio murinus. Taxonomy (NCBI): domain Eukaryota; kingdom Metazoa; phylum Chordata; class Mammalia; order Chiroptera; family Vespertilionidae; genus Vespertilio; species Vespertilio murinus. The sequence continues at coordinate 24,704,271 of OZ004719.1, forward strand.
GGATTTGATGATTTAGGGAATCAGTTTAAGTATACTTTTTATACTATTCATTCCTGAAAAATCAACAAAAAATCCCCACCAAACTTGTTTGAACTCTTACTGTGTGGCAGGTATTGCCCTAGTAATACATTTTATGTACTTTATTTTATTTAATCTTCATAATTGTCTTATGGTACCTATCAGGCTAATATTCTCGATGTTTTCAGTCTGTATTCATATGGCAGCCTTTTCATCTACTATAGTCTTATTTTGTTTGACTATGAATATCCAGAGCTATATATTAAAGGCAAAAGCTGTAAATTGTAAATGGTTGCAATCCTGATTGCAGACTAGTGTTGACCTTGGGGAAGCTGCTTTCCTAGATTGTATTACTTCAATGAGGCTGATGGTACCTACTTCATAGATTTTGAGAATTAAGTGACTCAGTTAGTATAGTGAAAAATGGACATAGAGCAAGGCACTCATTTAATTGTAGTCATTGCTTTTGATAAACATGCAATGGACTACTGATGGATAAACACATCCATATGGCGATGTAGAGTTTTAATCAGGTGATTAGAATGATACCATTCACCGGGAACAAACCCTCATGGAGGAGGTTAGGGCACAGTGATGTTTCTGGACATAATGAATATGAATTATTTTTGGGTGGTCCAAGGAAATTGTGCCTGGAGCTTTAAGGGAAGAGTCAAGTTTGGATATAGAAGAATCTATGATAATAAAAGCATAATATGCTAATGAGACCGATGTCCTTCGAGACGGACTACCTTTTGGAGGAAGCTGGGGCTGCGAGGGAAGCCCAGGTCCCGGGTGCCGGAGGGAAGCCGGTGCCAGCAGCTAGGGGAAGGAAGGCCTACTCTTGCACACATTTCGTGCATCGGGCCTCTAGTATTGTTATAATTGACAAAGACTTTTTAATTTACTTTGAGATACCTTTGAAAACATCAAGCAGTCTTTTGAATTCTTAGTACAATTCCCAAAATCTGGTGCATAGAACACATATATTCTCTGTGTAACTACCCTACAATGTATTTTAGGTGAAATCCATCTGTTTAATACCAGGCTTTTATTTTTTGTTCTTAGATGGAGGATATATATATTTTTTTGGATTAGAATAGGATGTGGGAGAGTCAGCGATTCTGGAATTCACTTCTACAAGTGCTTTGACAGAACCTGTTTATCAGCTCACATAAACCCTACCCCTTGAGCCTTTCCCTTGACAGGCAGGCTTGTAATCCTCTTGTGAGAATTAATTGGGCAGCTTTATCTATAAATAACACTCATTTTCAGGTGTGAGATACAAAGGGGTAGTCATGGTGATATGAGAGATTATGTAGCCTCCTACCTTTTTAGTTCAGGGTTAATCCCTAAAGCATTTGTCAGGCTTTTACGTTCTTGTCACTTTTCTTATACCTTAAGGCATAGTACACGAAGAAAACAACTTTTCTTGAGTGAATTATGAACCTGTGTTGGAACTTAGCTTTTATCAGCATCATCAGCATCATCATCATCATCATCATTCTGATGCTTAATTAGGCACTATTGGGTTACTTTTAATAATTTATAATACAGCCGGGCTGGCGTTGCTCAGTGGTTCAGCATCGACCTATGAACCAGGAGGTCACGGACCGATTCCTGGTCAGGGTCCTATTCCTGGCTGAAAGGAGTATCTGCCTTGGGTTTTGTTGAAGGGCCGGCTCTCTGCTGTTTTATCTCATCAACACGGGCTTTTTCCATAATCATATTGACGAAGAGAGGATTTAAGTGCATATTTTAAAGTCCATGTTTCCAAGATTCAGATTTTAAAACAGCGGGCCCTGTAAGGTTGTATAATCAAGTGGGTACTTGATTACATACCCCTTTGGAGAAATTTTGAGAATTTTACAGTTTTTAAAAAGATACTTTTCAATTCAATACATTAACTTTCTCTGTTAGCATGTAGAGTTCACAGGAAGAACATTTTGGATACTTCCTACTGCCAGACCGTAAATGTATGTAATACCTGTAAATACATACCGCGTTTCCCCGAAAATAAGACATCCTCCGAAAATAAGACCTACCTACAGGTTTCCTTCTGAGTGAAATATAAGGCGTCCCCCCGAAAATAAGGTCTTCAGGCTCTGTCTCAGAATGAAAATTAATTTACAGGAAACTGGTCGCTAGGGCCACCCCGACTGGTGTCTAGCAACCAGTGACGTTTCGCGGAGTCCTGACGTCGCTGCTGTGTGAATGGAGAGAAATCAGCGTGGAAACTTTGTGAAATCTAAACTGCAACAAGTTGTGACTTGGGTGAAGAATTCATGCGAGAAAATCACTGACAGTTGCATTGCAAATGCACTGCAAGCAGGCTACCTTGACAAGAAGTACTCATTTAAAGACAGTGCCATTGCTAAACATGAGAGATTTGGTCCACTGATTCTGAAAGAAATGAAGTCACAAGGAATTCACTGGGAAATTCAGGAATTGGATTGTTATGATGATGTTCCAGAAGATGATGACATGATTGTCATTGAACAAATGAGTAAATTCTTGATACTGTAGGATTCACAGTTTGTCTGATTTGTGTTGACAACTACTGTACCGTATACAAGTAATAAATTTCCTTTCTTTTCATTTAACAATAAATGTGTACCGTATTCTTCTTCATGGAAAAATAAGACATCCCCTGAAAATAAGACCTACCACATCTTTGGGAGCAAAAATTAATATAAGACACTGTCTTATTTTTGGGGAAACAGGGTAGTATTATAAATACCTGCACTAACTGGATAGTCCCCTACTTTGTTTCTTCTGTGAAAACTGCATTGGCTTTTGAGAATGATCAGAGAATAGGTAGTACTCTCAGCTCCTCAGAGCTGGGCTGCATAGTCTCTGCTAGTCCTTTCTGCTTGCAGTTCACAATATCTATCACATGAGGGCAACATAATCTCATACAGGCCTTCTGTCTGGTTTGATCTTAAATCAGAGAACTTGGTTACAAAGGAAAACCACAAAACTTAAGAACATGTAAATGGAGTAATTTCTTTTTCATACACACTGCTGAATGGATTGAAACACAGGTAACAATATTAAAATTAAAGAAAAATATTTTTCTATGATTAAAAATCTTTATTGCCATAGCCGGTTTGGCTCAGTTGATAGAGCCTTAGTCCTCGGACCAAAGGGTCCAGGTTTGATTCTAGTGAAGGGCAGGTACCTCAGTTGCAGACTTCATCTCTGGGCCCACGTCGGGCTGTGTGTGGAAGGCAACCAATTGATGTGTCTCTCTCATATCCTTGTTTCTCTCACTCTCTCTCCCTTTCACTCTTCCCCAAAAAATCAATGAAAAAATATTCTCTAGTGAGGATTAACAACAACAGGATTAACAACAATAAAAATCCACATCAAAAGGATATGATTTATATTAGGAAAATAATTTATGAATTAAAATTTAGGGTTTAAAAATAACACTACAGAGAGACAGAGAATGATTTGTTTCTTGTTAAGCCATTGGGCATTAATGTCAGATTATGTTGTCTTAATCCACCATAATATTTTGAGCAAGTTACTAACATTTCTCTGCCTTAGTTTTTTCAAATACACAATGGAAGGAATCATAGTGTGCATTTCTAGAGTTGTTAAGGATTAAATGAGAGAATACAGGTAGACCACTTTGAATATACTCTATACATAAGTGCAGCATAAATGTTAGTTTGCATTTTATTCATAAGGTAAGTGCTGATTTTTTTTCAAGTTAACAGTTATGGTTTCAAGTTATGGTATTTTGTAACAAAGATCCTGGAAATTGTTTAAAAGAGGAAAGTATTATGATATTTAATGTTTAGGGGAGAGCCCGACCTGTGTGGCTCAGTGGTTGAGGTGGACCTGTGAACTAGGAAAACATGCCCGGGTTGCAGACTCGATCTCCAGTAGGAGGTGTGCAGGAGGCAGCCAATCAATGATTCTCTCTTATCATTGATGTTTCTATCTCTCTCTCCCTCTACCTCCCTCTCTCTGAAATCAATAAAAATATATTTTAAAAATGTTTTAGGGCAGGGATCTCACACGTGCTTATATAGAAATTTTTCTTCTCAAAGACTTGAACCATTTTATTTTATTTTATTTTTTTAGTTATTAACAGAGTAGCGACTTTTTCTGGCATAGGCACTTAGCCATTGTGTGTGAAAGCCATATTATAGTAAATATGACCTCGGAAAGTCGTTTCAAAATAAGACAATTCAGACTGAGGAAATTCAATCTTATCGAATTCCTAATCCATATCAGTAAATTCTTACCAATTATTTAGAGAGCTTTAAAGAGCTTAAAGTTCTTGGGGATAGAAGAATTACACCAGGAATGTGAAACTATGCCAATGCCAATGCGAATGATGTCGGAGCTTAGAAGGACTGAGTTTTAACCCCCCCCCTCCGAATTCATATGTTAAAGTCCTGACCCCCAGTACCACAGAATGTGACTATATTTGGAGATAGGGACTTTAAAGAGATAAAGTTAAAATGAGGTCATTAGGGTGGGTCCTAATTTAATATGTCTGCTGTCCTTATAAGAGGTGACTTTAGCCTCCAAGATTGTAAGAAAATACATCTTTTTTTGTCTAAGCCACTTCTGTTGTGGTACTTGGTTGTGGTAGCCCACAATGGAGGAAATTATGAACAAAGTTGTGGAAGCAGAAATATGTTTCCTTAAAGGAGGACTAACAAGAAAATAGTGGTTTGGCACTGAGAAATCTGTAGTTGGCTTCTTAGAGAAGCAAGTTGATGTGATTCTGACCTGAAAAGGTGGGACTTAACCCAGCAGGTCTGCTCAGAGATGTGGGCCAGAGGTGGAATTATGAATTCTCTGTCTTTTGAAGTTGAATCTGGAAGTGGTAAGAAAACTTTCACCAAACAAAGACCAAAAGCAAAAGCCACATAGATATTGAAAGGGTGTGGCCAAATGAAGGGGTGGGATCACATATAGGTTATAATTTGAAGTAAAAGTAGATAGTACTTGATGGCAAAGAAAGGAACACCTGAATGCACTAATGTGGTTTTGAGCAAGGTTTATCAGTATAATTATGGTGCCATTGATAATGTAAATATACTGAATCCAGACCCTGTCCCATAGCCTCCTTGAGACAGGCTAAGAATGTTATAAATGATGGAGCTAAAATATTGGGTGGAATCCATGTGAGAGTATTTAAAAGGACAGAGGGCTAACATGGATTTCTAAGGGACTTTTAAGGATGTCTTCTATTTTACAAGTATGCCTACTATAAATATTTATCATTTGCATTTCTACATTGGAAGCATCTTCTGTTGCCCCACAAACTACTATTAAGTTTGAGTTAGTGCTCAAAACAGAAGAGAAAAAGAACTTCCACATAAGACAATAATCAAGTATGACTGAATATTCACTGAAAACATAAGCTCTGAACCAGGGTAACCAGGAGAAAAGTGAGTCTTCAGCTGCCCTTCCCATTTAAGAATCCCCAAAGACAGTTGGAGGAGGTTCACTCCAACATACAGAGAATGGAGTTCAAGTCATAGTATTTAAATCTCAAAAGACAGTCTGTTCACGCTTGGGTTACACGCAAAGGTCAGTATCATGCAGTGTTTTATCTCTGAGTTTTTCTTGTCTTTGGTTAGGCTAGATATTTCATGTGTCAAAATAAGTTCAAAGAGAAGACTTGAGAAAAATAGGGCAGCAGTCTTCACGTATCTGAAGGAACTTTCTGAGGAATACAGATAGGAGTAGGGTAGTGTTGCTTCAGAAGGGGAGCCGATGGAATTAATAGAAAGGTAGGTTTCACTTGAGTATGAAAACTAAAATATTCTAGCTGGCTACTGCTAGTGACTTCTCTGCTACATCATCATCTCCCTCAGCCTCAGGCAAAATTCAGATCTTTCCATGATGGCACTTTATCTTTAAGAAATGTACTACCAGGAGGAGAAACCAAGATGGCTGGCGGCATAGGTAAACACCTAACTGCAGCCTCACACAACAATTTCAAAAAAATACAACTAAAATATAAAGTGGACATTATCCAGAACTACAGGAAAGTTGACTGACTGGAAATTCTACAACTAGAAGGAAAGAGAAAACCAGAAGGAAAATCAGAGGAGCTATAAAAGCCTAAGGTACAGAGACAGTGCACATGTGGGGAGAGGACGGAGCCAGAGAGGAGGGGCGGCTGAGTGCCTGTCTGGGGTTCCCTAGTGGGAAGGAGATAAAAGCTCTGGACTGTGCTGAGCCCCAGTTCCAACTGCACTGAACCCCAGTTCTGGGCAAGATCCTGGGGTTCCAGGCAAATACAGAGGGAATCAGGGCTGTAAGGCAGAAGTTCAGGGGAGCGGCGAAAGGCAGAGCCCCAGAGTCGCACACATTGCACGCAAAGGACAGAGGGTTGATTGAGCCGCTGGATTGCCCTAGTGGGAAGGAGACATAAGCTCTGGACTGCTCTTAACCCCACTTTCAACTGCACTGAACCCCAGTTCCAGGCTTATTGGGGGAGAGACTAAATTGTCTGGTAGCAGGCGAAACTCTAGGGCACCTTTCTCTCAAAGGTGCATGCAGCGAGTACCAAAGGATACTGAGGTACACTAAGACTCAGGAACCTCATAAGGCGGGGCTAATGGGAAGCTAAGGCTGTAGGCTCCACCCTGAAACTCCGCCCCATCCAAGCTGAGCATAGAGGCTTTTGCAGTTTCCCAAGTCTAGTCAAATAAGGCTGACTCCTAGCATAGACACAGCTGATCCTCACAGCCAATTGGCCCAGAGGTCAGTTCCTCCCAGTGATACCAACAGCAATCAAGAATTACTACAATAAAGCTGTACACAAAGTCCTCCCAGTTATCTGAGGTGTACCAAGAGTGTCCACCTCAGATAACTGGGAGGCTGACCCACTGAACCATATAGAACACCTTAACACACAAAGCCACCCTACCAACTCAGGGAAGCAGCGAAAATGCCAAGACAAGGAAACAGATCACAAACGAAAGAAATAGAGGACAAACAGCGACTGGATATGGAGTTCAAAACCATGGTTATAAGGTTTTTCAAGAATTTCCTAGAAAAGGCCAATAAAATAAACAAGACCTATGAGGATATGAAAAGGGATCAACTAGAAATAATAAATGATCTGCTAGAAATAAAGAATACATTGTCTGAAATAAAAACTATTATACAGAGTCCTAAAAACAGAATGGAAGATTGCAAGAATCAAGTCAAACATTTGGAACACAAAGAGCCAGAGGACATTCCTCTGCAGAAGCAAGAAGACAAGAAAATCCAGAAAGTTGAAGATAATGTAAGAAACCTCTGGGACAACTTCAAGCGAACCAACATCAGAATTATGGGTGTCCCAGAAGATGACAGAGAGCAAGATACCAAAAGCATAGAAAGAAATAGTGACAGAAAACTTCCCCCTCCTGGTGAAAGAAATAGACTTACAAGCACAGAACCCCAAACAAAAGGAATCCAAAGAGGACCACACCAAGACACAACATAATTAAAATTCCAAGAGCAAAAGAAAAAGAGAGAATATTAAAAGCAGCAAGAGAAAAGCAGGTAGTTACCTCTAAAGGAGCACCCATACGATTGTCAGCTGATTTCTCAACAGAAACCATGCAGGCCAGATGGGAATGGCAAGAAATATTCAAGGTGATGAATAACAAGAACTTGCAGCTGAAAATACTCTACCCAGCAAAGCTATCACTCAGAATCAAAGGCCAGATAAAGAGCTTCACAAATAAATTTAAAAAAGCTAAAGGAGTTCATCACTGCCAAACCAGAATTATATGAATTGCTAAAAGGGGTTCTTTAGGAAGAGGAAGAAAATAAAGATAAAAATTATGAACAACAAATACGTAATTATCAACAAGTGAATCTAAAAACCAAGGGAATTAAAAAAACATGATGAACAATATTAACTGTTGAATATAATAGAATCAGAGGTATGAAAGGGGAGTGGACTGACGATTCTCAGGGAAAAGGGGAGTGGGAGGGGTAGGAAGAGACAACATAAACTGTGCACCTATGGATGAGGACAATGGGGGTATGGGGAAAGGGCAGAGGGAGGGATGGGAACCTGGTGGAGAGGAGCAATAAAGGGGAAAAATTAAGAACATTTGTAATATGAACAATAAAGACTTATTTTTTAAAAAAATAAATAAAAATTAAATAAAAATTAAACAAGAAAAAAAAGAAAGAAAGAAATGTACTACCAAGTAACCTGGGTATCTAAATAACTTTAAAAACAATAGGTAGGTAAAAGAAGCATAATTATTATAAGCCTTAATATCACTTCGTATAACAAGTTATATCCTTGCTGAGGTCTTCCATACGTACTTATAGTTCCTATGTTTGTAGTTAACAAACATATTTAAGTTCCCTCAAGAATCAGAAAAAAAATGACCAATATAGCAGTGACTTATTAAAAATAAAACCTTTCTTTTTCAAGAAAATCATTGTTTCATAAGAGTATTACTAATGAATTCAATTAAACTGTTAACTTTCATTTAGAGCTTTTTTATTTCCCCCAGGTCTTCCATTCCTACAACTACTGGCTCATGGGGGTATGAATTCCTAACATTAGAGAGAACAAGCCAAATCTTCAAACTTTAAATAGAAGGAGAGTTAAATGGTTAATCAGAGGCCAAAAATAATAGCCTTTTTGTTTGTTTTTAAGCTTAGTAGAATGGGCCAAGCAAAAGACATTGGCATAATGTAAGTTACTAGAAATATTACTCAAACATTTTCGCTGGAAAAACAATGGAATGATTAGTTACTATTTCCCACTTCGAAACTTATTTTTCTATGAAACCAGTATTACATTAACGATCCTAAAAAAAGTTTTTTTGTTTTTTTAAAAAAAGAAAATTTGGAAAGGGAAAGCAACATAATTAATGAGTCTCTTGATCTGTCTTAAAACACAGGCAAATTACTAAAAGGGAAGAGAGAAGTATCAGCACTGAATGTGGATATTTGATTCCTCAGAATATCTCTGAGATGGGTCACCATCAAATGAAACCTGAATTAGGGAAAGTTTCACCTGTGAAGATGTCATTGTGGGTTGATCCGAGAAAGCCTGTGGAAAGAGGTGGTAGCTTAGCTGGGATGCAAAAGACGAATACGGGTCTCTGAAAGTTGTATACATTCTATCAGGTAGCAAAGGGGGTGTCAGCCTTAGCTCTACTGACATTTTGAACTGGATAAATGTGTGTTGTGGGCACTATCCTGTGCACTGTGGGATGCTTACCGGTATTCATGGCCCCATCAACCCCCCACTCCCCGCAGCCCTGAGTGGTGATAACCAAAAATGTCCCCAGACATTGCCAGTTCCCCTTGGGGAGCAGAATTGCCCCTGGTGATCCGCACTGATTTAGCACATAGAGGAGAGGAATGCCTAATCAGAGAAGTTATTTTTCTTTCTGCATATTCACAAGCAAGCAAAGGAATAGTGGTGCAGTTTTGGCATTCTTAAAGAAAAAGGCCAGATTCCTTGAAGGAGCTGGCTGTGGGTCCCTCTCCAGGGGGCACCGATCAGTCCTAGAGGAGCAGCACTAGGCAGTGCTGATGGCGGAGGGCTTCAGCGCTCAGGCCGGAGGTAGCATAAAATCTTATACCTGGTTTTCCAGCGGGTGACTGTTTTTCCTGAGATCCCCCAAGTAGCACATACACAGCCACAATCATTTCTGATGATTCATTAAAATTACAGTTTGGGGGAAATGGAGCATATTAAAAATACACGAAAGCCTACTCATAGTTCCCTTTCCCACTTCAAATGCCAAGTGAATTTATACTCTTTCCATTTTCACCAATTTCAATAAACTTGCTAGACATAGTTTTAGTCAGATGCCGGCTGACCAATAGAGGGTATGACTGTCTTAGATAGACTAGGAAGCTATGAGTAGCTTTTAAAATTTATACTCGAAGAATGATGAAGTGATAAATAGAGACTTAAGCCAAGGAAAATACTTACCTTAAGAAAATGAAAATGATAAAATGGAAGGAGGGTCAGGACAGCACAAATATTTGTGCAGAGGCGTGATATGTATTATTTATGTCCCCACTTTTATGTCTGATTACTCATATATTATCAGACTTTCATAAAGGAAACTACTTTTCCTGGCTTAATTTCTTTGTTCTTTAAAAAAATAATACATTTGTTGGGGTGATATTGGTCAACATGAACATATTGATCAATGTCACCCCAACAGGTTTCAGGTGTGGGTTTCTATGTTACAAGATTTGTATATTGCACTGTGTGCCCACCACCCAAAGTCAAATCTTTTCCTGTCACCATATTTTGACCCCCTTCTCCCTCCTCCCACCACCACACTGCTGTTTATGTTCATGAGTTTCAGTTTTATATCCCAATATGAGTGAAATCATATGGTTCTTACCATAGCTTCTACTGACTGACTTATTTCACTTAGCATAATGTCCTAAAAGTCCATCCATGTTGTTGCAAATGGCGCTATTTCATCCTTTCTTGTTGGCTTACTTTCTTTGAATGATAACATTTAAACCCGGGGTGAATTTTGTCAGTTTTAACCGGAACAACATGTATCAAAACAAAAACTCTGGTCCCTATGAATTCATTCAACAAGAATCTCTTAAATAATTACCAGGAGTCAGGCCCTGCGCTGGAAGCTAGAATCTAATGAGCACAGAGATTTCTCCGACTAGTTCTCTATCCTCAAAGATCTCCTAAGCCACATAGAGGGAGAGTTGTACATTAAGAGCATAAGTACAGTTAGATATTATAGAGGCTGCAAAGGAAGGGGAAACCAGTCGTGCCTAGTAAATTACAGGAAAAAGTGGACAATTATGTCATCTTCCTATCAGCAGTGTGTGCTGTCTCGCCACACCCTTCTCAGCATGAGTGTTATTTTTTAAAGAATATTTTGTTAATTTGGTAAACAGAATTGACATCTGGTTTTAATTTGCATTTATATATTGAAGAAGTCAATTTTAAAATATATATTTCTTTTTCATTTGTATTTTCTTTTTGCAAGTTGTCTTTTTATCCTCACTTATTTTAAAATATATTTTATTGATTTTTTTACAGAGATGAAGGGAGAGGGATAGAAAGCTAGAAACATCTCCTGCACATACTGGGGATGTGCCCACAACCAAGATACATGCCCTTGACTGGATTCGAACCTGGGACCCTTCAGTCCACAGACCAATGCTCTATTCACTGAATCAAACTGGTTTCGGCTATCCTCAATTATTTTTAAACTTAGTGCCTCCAAGCCTCTATCTTCCCAACCCCACAAGTATGCGTACACACACACACACACACACACACACACACACACACTAACACTGAAGTTGCTCTGGCAAATGTCACCCAAAACAACCTCACTTTTAACTCCAGTGAATTAGTTTCATTTCTCACCTTATTGGACTTCTAGTGCTGTCAACTCCTGTCTTTCTTTAAGGACTCCATACACGGCCACCTCATCAGCTCTGTGTTGATTTCTATTTTACGTCTCTGACCATTTCTTCTTGGCCTTTATTGTGGGGCCTCTTGCTTGGTACCTCCCTTAACTAGTGCTGTTTTTGAGGACTTTGTGCTTTTTTTTGTTTGTTTGTTTGTTTCTGGATCATATTCCTGCTTCCTCCTTTGTGCTCACTTTTAACAACTTCATGCATTCTCATGACTTTAACTATCACCAATGTGTTGGTGAAATTCTCATCTCCATCCCAGAACTTTCTTGATTTCTACTCTCACTGATGACTGGACAGTTCCATAGAATATCTCACACGCATCACATTTAACAGGAGTGAAATCAAAGTCTTTTGACTCATAGGCCAAAATTCATCTGATTTACCTTAAGTCTAATTAAAAAAAAAGTGACTGCTCTTATTTGTGCCCTTAGAGTAGCTTTTCTGGTCTTTATCAGAGTATTCATTATCTCTGACCTTCACTAGACTCTGTGTTCCTTAAGGCAGAATCTGTACTTGGCTCAGAGTAAGTGCTCCATAAATGCTCCATAAATAGATGCATCTTTGGTAGTCTAAAGAGAAGTCAGGCCCTAACCGGTTTGGCTCAGTGGTAGAGCGTCGGTCTGCAGACTGAAGGGTCCCAGGTTCGATTCTGGTCAAGGGCATGTACCTTGGTTGTTGGCACATCCCCAGTAGGGGGTGTGCAGGAGGCAGCTGGTCGATGATTCTCTCTCATCGATGTTTCTAACTCTCTATCCCTCTCCCTTCCTCTCTGTAAAAAAAATCAATAAAGTATATATATATATTTTAAAAAGAATGTTATTTCTTTTTATTTAAAAAAAAAAGAGTAGTCAGATCACAATAAGTAATCATCCTGTTGTATTGAAACACCTGTGGAAAATCATATTCAATTATGAGTTTCAAAACGGAATCCTTTTAAAAGGAGGAATGAACAGAAGTGTATCAGAAGGAGCGTGACCACGATGATAGAAATCAGACCCTGTGTATTGTAATCTGAAATGCCCCCCAAGAAGAGAGTACTACTACTGTACAGATTGTGGAATTTTCTTCCAATATTCTTTTCTATGCATACTTCCCCCCCCCATAGAATCTGTGGTTTTATGGCCTCCTGTTTTACTTTACATTATATTACTAACATTTCCCATGCTGCTCATTATTCTTTGCAAGTATGATTTTTAATGACTAGCTGCTGTTCCTAAACCTCTATTACATGAGTTTATTTAGAATCCAGTTTTTATATCTTAGAACTTAGTAACAATTTCTTATATATGTCTTTATGGTGTTTTTTTGTTGTTGCTGTTTTTTTGGAGTTTTCAGACATAGGAACTTGTCTGTGTGGACCTGGTCTATTTATAGAATGAATTTGCAAAAAACTCTAGTAATGTTTATATATGTATGTGTTTTTTTTTTACTTCCATGTCCCTAAAAAGGTTTTATGCTTACTATTAGCATTTCACATTTGAAATTTTATATCCTATGTATTATTGAAAATAATATTTTATAAAAGGCTTACGCTCAATCTTTTTTATCAGTTTGGACTGGAATTCTTGCAATTAGCGTAATTTAGTCAGTTTTTAGCTATCCTGTATTTTCAGTGTGCCATAATTAAATCTTTGGTATGTACTTAAAAAAATGGTAATGGAAAAATGGTAAATGAGATTCTAGGATCCTCAATTTTGCTTCTGCCGTTTTAAACCATATGACTGAAGTTATGTTTGGTAGTCCAATAGTTAATATTTTTACTACACTAAATGGAGATAAGAGAGTTGATTTCCTTGGATTTCTTAACTTGTGTTCTGCGGTTTAGGTTGCAGATGTGATCTGAATACTGTGTTCTTTTCTAATGTCACATCAAAATTAAAAAGGCTAAAGTATTTATAGATTTAAATCTTGACCAGACACTGCTGATAACTGAGGCCTTATTCACTCAGTGTTCTTTGGTGAGACAAGGAATTTCGAGAAAGCTTACTATTAGTAATTGTGATTACAGTGAAAATAGAATATTGTCTTTCGTAAGGAGGAGGTCAGGGAAGATGTTACATGCTGTAAATTTACCCTCCAGAGGTGGTAGGGTGCTTAGACAGTGTTTAAGATGCTTGTGAGCTTAACTCACTCCTTGCAGATGACGCCGTAACAGCAGTCATAACTGCAAACGGCCCTTCCTGGTCTGCAGGAATGTCAGGGGTTAGCACAGTGTCCGCAAATTATAGTGTTCTCTCAGTCACAGGGAAAGCTTGTGAAACACGCAGATGTCTGGGATTTACCAGTAAGGATTCCTCTTTTGTACGTCTGAGGTGGGGCCTGGCAATCTAAAAGTTTAGTAAGGATTCCAGAGACTGTGATATAGACGCCTCTCGTCTAGAACCAAATTGGGAAGGGCACGATCATGCAGCTCATGGCGGAAGTAAAGTGGCACTGTTGCCTGTGAGGAAGACTCGGCCCAATAAAGGAGAGCTCCCAGCCAGAGCCATGGAATCATGGAATTTAGGTTAGAACAGACCTTCACAATTCCTTTGACTCATTTAAATTTTTAGCTAGTCCATTTTTTAACATTTTCAATAATGGAGATTTATTTAAGCCTATGGCTGTGTAACATTAGTTGGGACTGACCTAAGCATTATAGTGAGATGAAATTTGTGCTCCTGATATAACCATATCCTAACTATTTTTTTCTGAAATACATAGCATAAATATTTATTAGATTTTTAAAGGTACTATTAAAAAGAAAGAGAAAGAAAATATTACTTTTAAATTAAAAGGCAAACTCTAAGCATTGTTCTCTAATTTAGATTGTGCCAATGTTCTAAGTTTAGTTTAGTGTTCATGAGTTTAGACTTACATGTTGCCAATATTGATTTCATTTACAATCTAGAATTCATAACCAAAACTACTTACTACTCAGAATCAACTTTCTATATCTATATTATTCCTATTTTTCTTCCTCATCAAATCAAAGAGGAATATAAATAAATAAATCTCCTTTTCCAGAATTTATTTAATTCAATAATTGCCATATGCTTGTTATAAAGATATAAAAATTAAGATTGCCTAGAACTTAATAAATTGTCTTTCCGGCCAAAACCGGTTTAGCTCAATGGTATAACATTGGTCTGCGGACTGAAAGGTCCCAGGTTCGATTCTGGTCAAGGGCATGTACATTGGTTGCGGGCACATCCCCAGTAGGGGGTGTGCAAGAGGCAGCTGGTCGATGTTTCTTTCTCATCAATGTTTCTAGCTCTCTATCTCTCTCCCTTCCTCTCTGTAAAATATCAATAAAATATATATATTTTTTAAATTGTCTTTCCGTGCCTCTTTACCTATCCCATTTGCTTTATCTTAAATGCACTTCTCTTCCTTCAGGAAGCCTTCTCATATTTAGTTCATACCATTTTGACCATTCTTTTATCCTTTTACCTCTGATACTTTATTCAATTTATTTCTTGTTCCACTAATTACCCTTAATTCTTAAATATATGTATATATATTTCTTCTTCTTCTCTATATGTAGGGTCCTCAAGATAAAAAAATGAAATATTTAATTTGTTTTGTTCTGTTATTCAGGAAGCACAATATAGTTGTGTTGGTCGGATGGCAGTCCATCTCTCTTTGTCTCTAGCTTAAAATTTGCAACAACTTATGCCCATTCAAACAGAGTCATATGCTGTGATGGGAACCTGTGGAATCAGAAGAGAAAGGAGCCCAACTGGTGTGGATGAGCATCGATCCATGAACCAGGATGTCATGGTTCGATTCCCAGTCAGAGCGCACACCTGGGTTTCAGGCTTGATGCCCCTTGGGAGGCATGCAGGAGGCAGCTGATCAATGATTCTCTTTCTATGTCTCCCTCCCCCTTCCTCTCTGAAATCAATATAAATGCATTCTTTTAAATAAAAGAAGGAAAAGGATCTACTGAATAACTCTTTATGTTCTAAAACCTACAGTAGCAAAATCAAGTACTGCTAGTCTAGTTGTGCCAAAGAGGACTGAGTTCTAAGGAGGCAGTGTTGGGTAAGTGATCCAGGATCCCAAACCGTGCAAGGAGAGCTGTGAGAGTAGGTTGGGGATTGGAACACCGAATAAGACAAACTGGTTGAAAGAATACTCATTTTTATCCATCCTGAACTCAAGGTGGTTGATTTTTAAAATATTTATAGAACCCAAAGCAGGGGTCCACAAGGTTTCTTTGATGGCCACCTCCCTTGCTACTTTCATAGGTGTGTTCATGTTCCTGGCACAGGTATTTTGAATACAGTCTCAAAAGCCATGACTTAAATGTGTTGCAATGTTTAGCGTTGGTGGAACCTTGTAGATCAAACCTTCATAGGGCTGCTTCTAAAATTGGAATTTCCACCTCCCGGAAAACATTCTGAACTACTTAAAGCTTTACTCTCTTATACTAATTTTATTTCTCCCACTATGCTGGCATGTAGTAGATGCTAAATACTTTTTCTGTTAAATCAAAATATGCTTCTTTTGAATTTGTTATACCTTGAATTAATTCAACTTTTTGTAAAATAGTCTCTAATAATCTGAATTGAAAATGAGGTGATTAATGTCATAATCAGACTCATAACTTTGGGATTGTAGTCTAATACTGGCATTATGTGTTTTTCTTTGTATTGCTTCTAAAACACTGTAGAGTTATCCAGACCAGGGTATTTTCCCAGATTTTGGCCATCCTTTAATTTCCGGAATCTAATCTTTCAGTCTGTGTGACATTTACAAAACGTAAAAGATCATTGTGAAGTAATAGGCTTAGATAATGCATTAGAGCAGTATTTCCCAAACTTTTGACATATGTGTACCCCTTCTATAATTTTCGTAACTCTGAGTACCCCTCGTCAAAAAAAAGGATGTATTTTAATAACAATCAAAATATATTTCTTTTTTCTTTTTTTGGTACATACACAAAATAATAATAAACAAAAATAAAATTATTTATAATAAAATATAAATAAAAGTTATATTATAAATAACATTTATTTGGGTCAATGAGAAGGATAAAATTGACTTGACTTATGAGAACATAGAATTAGGCGCAGCTAAGCATGGTGCAGTGCATATCCCCACCAAACTCCAGGGCAATTCGTACCCCCACCAAACTCTTCCCGTACCTCTGGGGGTACACGTACCACACTTTGGGAAACACTGTATTAGAGAAACATGATGCAGTTCTTAAGATTCCCATAGCTTCAAGATGTTAGGCTGTGTAGAATTACTTATTCTTTTCTCTGCTTGATTAATTTCACAATTCGCACAGTAAGCCTCCTTATTTAAAAGCAATATGCAACTGAGAAAAGATCAAAGCAAAGCACCAAACAAAACTAATAAAGCAGTTTAACTGGTAAATCCTGCCAGATTTCATGTACTATGAGGAACCAGTAGATCAGTTTTCAGAAGGAGAAATGCGAGGTCAATGAAGAACATGGGGAAATCGCTAGTTACTGAAGCTGAGTGGAACAGCTTCTCCCCTGAGGGCAGCCAGGTCTCCATTATGAAAGGTTTCCCCCGCACCCATACTCCCAGAAAGAAGGGGAGGAAAAGAGGGAGTGAAGAAATGTCAAGGAGAAGGTGAAAGGAGGAAGAAGACTTGGTTCAGACTCAATTCAGCAACTGCCTTGCATGTCTACTGGAGACCTTCGTGCAGCACCTAGACCTATGCTAATGACAGAATGAGGTCATGAGGCCTAAATTTTCTCTTCTTTAGAATTTCATTCATATCGAAACCATAAAAAATTACCTCACATATATCTTGTTAGAACAGCACCTAGACTTACATAATAAGATGACAAGGCCTACGTCTTTTCTTTTTGTAATATTATTGCCCGGGCTGGTGTGGTTCAGTTGGTTGAATGTCATGACTGGAAAATTTTACCACACGCACATCTATACCCACATCTACATTTATACACATATACGTGTGATTGTATAGCTACTCTCACACACATATAATATTGCTACACACAAAAACACATATACTCCTATACCTACAGATACTTATATACTCATTTGTATTTTATGTCTCTCCATCTCCAACTCTTGACCATAAATAGCCTTGACCTTGCTTAGCCAAACCACTTCTCCAGTTTTCAAGAGGGAGTTCTTTCCATTGTATGAATATGTATGTACACACCTCACTTTTCATCAGCACCATTTTTACTGTTTGTCCTACTGATTTTAAGGCCCTTATTTTATGTCAAATTATGAGTGTTAAAAGTTTTTAATTTTGCTCCCTTTTCACAATTAGCAGCTGTTATTTACTTTTGTATTTAAAATATATATATATATATATATATATATATATATATATATGACTGACTGTCTGACCGTCCAACTGTCTGACCAATTGACCAGTACATATGACTCGCACTTGCAATTTAAAAATAAATGTTGACTCATGCATGTGTGAAGCATATAAAGGTCTCACTGACTCCAATTGCATGTGTGTGTTCTATGTGTCATTGTCAATTGTGAATTTGGTTGACACTTCTATTATAGAGAAAGGGTGAATAGCAATATTAAAATATTTCTTCTAATTAATTTCCTTTCAATGTACATGAATCCATGCACCAGGCCCCTAGTGATGACATAATAACTGTTAGGACTGGGTTTACCTGTTTGCTGATGGTACCTGGGCTTCATCTTGATCCTTATACATATTAAACAGAACCATAAAAAATTAAAATAATAGCAATATCACATGGGTAAGCCCAAATATGACATTAATTTTCACTTAGTGACATTATTTTGATCACTTATGTTATTAAATTCCTCAGATATTCTGTTTCATATTTTAACTATTTTTTTCCCAGATAAAGGCTTGTATTTTTTGAGTCATCTATTGCTGATGAGGCTACTACATACCTGGAAAAGATTTATTTCTTAGTTTTTTCCTTCTTGTGCAGAGTCTGAATGATCCTTTCCTTTTGGCCTGGATTTGCTCCTCATAGCACAGGTGACCTTGGCATGGTCGTTCAAGAGCCTCTAGTGGACCCTGTCTGCCTTCAGCACAGGATCTATTAATCTACTCCACCCCATGATATATCTATTAATCTACTCCACCCCATGATATTTAATAATGAATATAATTTTTTTAAAAATTATATTCATTATTAAAAGTATTAAAGATGTCCTCTTTTCCCCCACTGTGGCCTCCTCCCCATTCTCCCGGCCTTCACCGCACTATTGTCTGTGTCCATGGGTTATGCATATATGCATATAATTTCTTTGGTTAATCTCTTACCCTTCCCTCTGAGATTCTGCAGTCTGTTCCATGCTTCTGTATCTCTGGATCTATTTTGTTCATCAATTTATTTTGTTCATTAGATTCCACAGATGAGAGAGATCATGTGATACTTGTCTTTCTCTGACTGGCTTATTTTGCTTAGCATGATACTCTTCAGGTCCCTCCATTGTTGTCTCAAAGGGTAAGACACTTTTTTTTTTACAGCTGCATAGTATACAATTGTGTAAATGTGCAACAGCTTTTTTTTTTTTTTAAATCCACTCATCTACTGATGGGCAGTTGGGCTGTGGGCAGTTGGGCAGATGGGCACTATGAACATAGGGGTGCATATATTCTTTCTGATTGGTGTTTCAGGCTTCTTTGGATATATTCGTAGAAGTGGATCATGGGGTCAACTGGCAGTTCCATTTTTAATTTTTGAGGAAACTTCATACTGTTTTCTGTAAGAGGTAAAAGACCTGTATTTGGAAAAATATAAGACATTGAAAAAAAATAGAGAAAGATACAAATGAAAGAATATACTATCTTCATGGATGGGAAGAATTAACATCATCAAAATGTCCGTACCACCTAAAGCAATCTATACATTCAATGCAATCCCTATTAAAATACCAATGCTATATTTCACAGATATAGAAAAAATACCCCCCAAAATGTATATGGGACAAAAAAGACCCCCAATAGCCACAGCGATCTTGAGAAAGAAGAACAAAGTAGGAGGGATCACAATGCCAGATATCAAATTATACAAGGCCACTATAATCAAAACAGCCTAGTGCCAGCATAAGAACAGGCATATAGATCAATGGAACAGAACAGAGAATCCAGAAATTGACCCGTCAATACACTCAGTTAATATGTGACAAAGGAGGCAAGAACATACGTTGGAGTAATGACAGTCTCTTTAATAAATTGTGTTGGATTGGACAGATATATGCAAAAGAAAATTGGACAGATACATGCAAAAAAATGCAACTAGTCCACTAACTTACACTATATAATAATAATAATAATAATAATAATAATAATAATAAAAGCATAATATGCTAATTAGATGTCCTTCTAGACAAAGCCGGGGTTGGGAGGGAGGCCCGGGTCCTAGGTGCCAGAGGGAAGCTTGGGTCCTGGGTTCCAGAGGGAAGGCAGTGCTGGAAGCCAGAGGAAGGAAGGCATCGGGCTTCTAGTACAAGAATAAACTCGAAATGGATAAAAGACTTAAATGTAAGTTGTGAAACCATAAAAATTGTAGTAGGAACCATAGCCAGCAAAATCTCATATATTTCTCATAGCAATATGTTTGTCGATATATATTCTAGGGCAAGAGGAACAACAGATAAGATAAACAAATGGCACTATATCAAAATGGAACCATCAACAAAATGAAAAGGGAGCCCACTGTATGGGAGAATATATTTGCCAATGATACATTGGATAAGGGGTTAATTCCCAAAATATATAAAGAACTCATACAAACTTAATAAAAGGAAGATAATCCAAATAAAAAGTGGGCGGAGGTCCTAAATAGATACTTCTCCAAAGAGGACATACAGATGGCCGAAAGACATAGAAAAAAAGTGCTCAAAGTCACTAATCATCAGAGAGACACAAATTAAAATGACAATGAGGAATCTCCTCACAACTGGCAGAATGGCTACCACCAACAAATCAACAATTGACAAGAGTTGGTGAGAATATGGAGAAAAGGGAACACTAGTATGGCCTAAGGCTGTATTTCATGAGAATCTTGATTTTGAACATTCATCCATAATGAGGAATCTCAAGACGTAGATCCTTAGGGGAGGATGAGATATTAAGGCCACAGATATATGTTTATAACATCTGTTTTAGAGATCTGTTTAAAATGGCAGTTTGCTCTCCACCAAAAATGCTGGTAGGAAATACTGCGTTGGAAGTGAGCAGCTCCGTGGGGGTGGCAGAGACAAGACATGACCATATTAGGTAGTGGGACTGGCACAGTCCTCAGACTGTCTGGAAGAGCTATCTGGCTATGCCTACTTGATTAGGAATGAGTTCCCTAGGAAAAAATTGGAGCAACCAGCACATACTATCAAACAAAACGAAACTCCAGGTCTAGTGAACAGAGGTCTTATTTAAGCCATTAAAAAAAAAAAGTCTTAAATCCCTCAGCCAATTTCCTAACCTAATTGTTTACACTATCAGATCCCCTTGAATGAAGG
The DNA here is from genome assembly GCA_963924515.1 of Vespertilio murinus. Taxonomy (NCBI): domain Eukaryota; kingdom Metazoa; phylum Chordata; class Mammalia; order Chiroptera; family Vespertilionidae; genus Vespertilio; species Vespertilio murinus. The sequence goes on from OZ004719.1 coordinate 24,725,169, forward strand.
GAAGACCAGACAACCTTGATGTCAGATCCTCCTGTAACACTCAGCGTGCACCTGGGAGATGTCAGGATATCCCCACCCAAGAGAGAAACAACTGGTTGTGCTTTTGGCCTTGTACCATTCAGAATCTTTAAGAGGCCTAATCCTGGGCACAATTTGGAAAGAGCCCATATACCCACTTTGTGTATCCTGCTCTGGCCATTTACCAGATGACTTGAAAAGCTGCCAGCTTTGACAGAGGCCCAGAGCAAGAGAGGATGCCTCGCGCCAAAGTGTAAAAATGTTCCAGTGAGCTATTACTAACCCATGCTCATGGCTGGAACAGAACCGAGAGTGAAAGGAGAGAATGAATGGGTCATCAATGGTATGAACAGTTATAAGCAACTACATATGCCTATAATTTTTCTGGAAACTTTGGCAGAAGGTGCCCTATGTTGGAAGTACCTGTTCTGAATATTTGGGATTCACCAAAATAGTTATCTTTATTTATGAAGAATACAGAATTAGAGCAATTTTTCTATTTTCAATTACTATTAATTCCTATTAAAAGCACAGGCTGCATATCCTGGTTTGAACTCTATGGTAGTCCTGTTGCGTGGAACTTTCACATTGAAGTTGAGGACACAGAATTGCTCTAGCATGGTATCATTCCAGCCACTAAATTTTATTATTAAATATGAATTTTCAGAAACAGAAATTTCTTTGTTTTGGAGTGTTTAGGTCATTGGTGTAGGTACATATAAATGTTTTTAGCTTAATGTTTCACTATTCTTGACTGTCCATTTTTATTATTGCTTTAGTTATATTCAAGATTTTAATTGAGTTTGTTTGTATTTTTCTGATGTATCACTGTCAATTTAGGGGTTTTTAAAAGTATTACTTATTGAGTCATACAATACAGTTTTGTCTCATTAGGCATTTACTTTTACACTTCGTTTTTGTCTAAATTTTTAAAACAGAATTATTTATTTTATATTTCAAAAGGTTATTTATGATATCCTATACCTTAGGATAATCATGTAATTTTTTAATTAAATATTTATTATGCTTACATTAAAAGAGAAGTAATAGAGGTTTTTAAAAATGTCATTGTATAGTGGAGCTATTTTTAAAAAAAATATTTACTATGAAATTTAACATGGAATTTCACCGGGTATGTGACTGAAATACTTCAATGTAAAAATGATAGAATTCCTGAGACATTATTTTAAGGAAAGTTAATCTGGGCTCTTTGATGTGCTTTGCCTTTAAGAGACTCTGATTATATGTAGCTGGGGACATAATAGTCTGTTGTTGATGTGGGTGTCCTGTGAACATTCTGCACTTGGACTCTCTCCTCTATGTTTCCCTTCACTTCTTGGAATTCTTCTCTTCACTTATGAGAAGAATGAATTTCTAAGAGCTATTTTGAGAAGGGCAATAAGTGCATGTGAAATAAATCAAAGGTAGTGTGACATGTTTGGCATATAAACTTAAAAGGACAAAACTTTACATTCAAGACAATGATCAGGTTTGCCATGTGAGATGGACAGCAGGTAGTATGCTATCCTCTGCAAAGGTTTATTGGCAATATATAAAGGCACAAGGAGAAAGGATTTACAGAATTAAAATTAAAAAAAATGAAAACAATTGTTAAAAGGGACTCATACCGTGTTTTCCCGAAAATAAGACCTACTTACAGGTTTCCTTCTGAGTGAAATATAAGGCACCCCCCCCCGAAAATAAGGCCCCCAGGATTCACAGTTTGTCTGGTTTGTGTTGACAACTACCGTACTACCGTACCATATACAGGTAATAAATTTCCTTTATTTTCATTTAACAATAAATGTGTACCGTATTCTTCTTCATTAAAAAATAAGACATCCCCTGAAAATAAGACCTAGCACATCTTTGGGAGCAAAAATTAATATAAGACACTGTCTTATTTTCGGGAAAACAGGGTAGGACTTCAAATCTTAGGGTGGAGGAAGGACTGTCCTCAGATCAGAGCATCTAAGATAATCAACTCTAATTGATTATCTTCATGTTAGCATTTTTCAAGTGTCTTTTTTTTTTTATTGACGAAACTGTCCCCACAAATCTGAGTCATATTGTAAGTTCTCCCCATTTTATTACCTTAGCTTCAGTGTTTGCAGGATCTGGGAATTGGGTAGTGGGACTGAATAGATAACAGGAAATCATTACCTGCAATGTCTTCATTTCTTTGTTCAATCAGTACAGATAATGAAGCATTCCTCTCATTCCAAGTGCTGTGCTGGAAAGACAGTAGTAAATAAGTCACACTTGTTCCTGGAACTTAGGATTTGAGACGGAAGACAGACAAATAGTACTTTGCAATAATTTAAGCTGTCAAATTACTGTTTCGAAATACAAATACTGGGTTACTTCGCAACAGTGAGATCTATCCTAAGGGTTCAGGGCCATCAGGAGGAAGGGAAATGTATATTAAGACCGTAGAGGGGGTAGAGGAATGAAAGCAAATGGGAGCGTTTGGAGGAGAGTTGACGACACATGTAAGGCAGGAGACTAGAGAGTTCGAGTGTAAAGACAAACACCAGTATTGCTGGCATGTCACTTTGGAGGGAATAGGTAAGAGGAGCTAAGTCTGGATAAGAAAGCAGGGACTAGGTCAAGTCAAAATGCTTGCCCCTTACTTAAAGGCAATGGGAGACCACTGAAGGATTCATGTGGGCTAGTGGGCAGAATTGAGACTGGGTTGAGTTCAGAAAGGATACTCTGGCTGTGGTGTGCAGAGCAAGACTGGAGAACAATTAGGCCAACCCTCAATTCACTTAATTTGAAGTCAGGGCTCACTTACCGAACCCCACAGGTTTCTCCAAGGGTAGGTTGGTGGGGTTAAATGTGAGGGTGTGTCATGAGAAACTGGGAACTGACAAAACTCACTGTGTCAAAGGGTGTCAGGAAGTGCTCCGTCCTTGAGGCTCAGAGGAGCAGAAGACTTCAGACTAGTGGTCCTGAATCTCGGGTGCACGGTAGAATTCCCTGAGGTCTTTTATGAAAATCTTTAAGACTGTACCCCAACCTGGGAACCAATGAATCATAATCTTGAAACTCGATGGAAGCTCTTCATGAAACTCTATGCTTCCTCGCGGTGAGAGCTTCCACATTAGTTAAGTCAAAAGACTGAGCACGCAATGAGGGAGGAGAGAGAGAGAGAATCTCAATGGCTTTATTTTTGTTAAAATAGCCATTTTTTTTAAAAAAAATTACTTTATTGTCTAAGGTATCACATATTTGTCCTCATCCCCCCATTCCCATCCCAAACCCCTCCCCGTGCATGCCCCACCCCCCAGTTGTCCTTGACCACTGGTTAAGCTCATATGGATGCATACAAGTCTTTTGGTTGATCTCTCCCCTTTATCCCCACCATCCCCTACCCTCCCTCTGAGGTCCACAGTCTGATCCATGTCTCCTTTGACTCTGGGTCTGTTCTTGTTCATCGTTTCCCCTAGATGAGTGAGATCATGTCCTACTAGAAATACACTTATAAGAACCAAAAATGAGACAAGCAATAATTGTTATGCTGAAAGGCAAATGAATCAGTCTGTAGTGAGTTTCTTTCTGGGGGAAAAAGAAAAAGATAGCCATCTTAATTGAAAAAGAGAGAGAGTCTGAGATATTGGGCCTGCTACGCTGACTTACAGAAGAAAAAACCTTTTAGATGCAGCGTGAGGTCCATTGCTACTCAAATTGTCTATCTTTAACAACGTTTTTGTTCTATAGCAGATTTTATCTTCTATTAATATGGCTATCACTCTTTCCTTGTGATTAGCATTTGCCTCATGCATCTTTTTCTATTCTTTTACTTTCATCTACTTTCTCATATACTGCACATAGTGGCATCTCATTTTTATTTTTGTTATTCCAATCTTACCATGTCCAGCTTTTAACTGATGATTTCCAGGTAAGTTCCTTTAGATTTATTTTATTGTCATATATTTGGACCTAATTCTACCATATCTATCAAGTTTCCTCTTTGTTTTTCTTTTAACATTTTTAAAAATCACTTTTTTATTTTAAATTTATTTTTATTGATTATGGTATCACATAATTGTCTTTATCCCTCCATTCCCATCCCAAACCCCTCCCTACATGTGCCCCCACCCCCCTGTTGTCCATGGCCACTGGGTAGGCCCATGTGCATGTACACAAATCCTTTGGTTGATCTCTTCTCCTTACCCCCACCCTCCTCTCCTTTCCCTCTGAGGTTTGAGAGTCTGATCGCTGCTTCTCTTTCTCTGGGTCTATTTTTGCTCACCAGTCTATGTTATTCATTATTAAAATCACTTTTGACTGGTTAATTTCTGTTTCTTTGCTTGTTTTTCTAGAAGCATTCCCCCACCCTCCTCAGTTGACTTGGCATCTTTGTATTTTATTTCTATTCTTTTAGTCATTATACTAAAAATTTTGCCAGTCTAAATTGCACAATATTTTCTTACAATAAATTTGAAGGTATAAAGTATAACACATATGGAAAAAGGCAAAAATTAGGGCACAATTTAATGAACAGTTATAAAACAAATACCTGTGCACAACTCAGATTAAAAACCATAAGCAGCACCCTCAGAAAATTCTTGTCTTTTCATCCCAATCATAAATTCCTCCTTTTTAGTTAGAAGTTTAGTTGTACTCTTTTGAAATTTATCCATATTTTTGTAGGTAGCTCCAACTACATGGTTGGTTGGTTAATTTTCATTTATGTATAGCTTTCCATTGTATGATTATGTCACTGTTTGTTTATCCACTCAACTGTTAATGTCCATTTGGGGTAATCCTAGTTTTTGAAAACGGAATAATGTGACTAAGAACATTATTGCATATATATGCTAATGCACCATATGCTTGAATTTCTGTCTAACAATGGAATTACTATGCTCAAGCCAAATATGACATCAACTGTAGTGGATAGTGCCAGTTTTCCAAACTAGTTAATCCAATTTATACTCCCATCTGCTGTGTATTAAGAATTCTTATGACCTCACATCTTCAACATGGTATTATGAGCACTTTAAAATTATTGCCAATCTGGAGATTGTGTGGTGGTACCTCATTATGATTTTAAAATGCTATAAAAAGATTAAGCGTGTTTTCATATTTTAACTGGCCATTTAAATTTCCTCCTTAGCCAACTGATCATTCTTGCCTTTTATCTACTTTATAATTGGATTGTCTACCTTGTTCTTATTGATTAGTAGGAGTAGTTTTTATATATTCTGGAATTAAATATTTTGATTATTAAAGGTTTTAATGCTATTGAAAACTATATCTTTTTAAAATTTAATTTTGTAAAAGTTGGGTCATGCTGCATAAAAGCTCAATAGATTTTTGTGTGTGTATAGATTGGCATTCAGTTGCCTTGCTAGATTTTCTTATCAACTCGCATGGTTTCCCCACAAGTTCTATTACATTTTCTACATAATCAACAATAATATCTGGAATAAATGAGGCTTATTTTGTCCTTTACAGTCCCATCTTTCTTGGTGATTACATTTCAGAAGAATGATCCCTAGGTTCTAGAGCAAGCATGTCAAACTCGCAGCCAACTGCAAGTTTGACATGCTTGTTCTAGAGAAAGACATTTCTGGGTTGTAGAGGACTTACATCTCCAAGGAGCAAAGAAGTAATTTAGAATTGCTTCTCTAAAGTAAATGCAGTAAAAAAAATAAATAAATAAAATTTAAAAAAGGAAGGTCAGAGACCTATGGTCAGGAAGAAATCTGTCTGACATTTTGTTAGGTGAAGAGGACATTAAGGACATCTTGGTCAGAGGTTAACATAATATTTAATAAATAACAGTTAATTTTTTTCTATTTTCCAATCTTTCTAGCTCTCTTATTGCCACTTCTAACTTTTTTGTCTTGGATCATGGTTTTACCCTATATTCTTGCCTGATCACATAACACATAACACATATATGACATTTAGGGGCAGTCATTGGGGAAGAAGAGGAGAGATTATTACATAAATATACATTCTATTTCTAAGGAAACCATTGGGGCATAATGGAGTAAAATCCCAAATTATTCACCAAACTGTTCCAGATGTTAATTTGAAAGTTTAGCTTTCATATAGACCCATGGGAACCCATTTAACTTGTAATGTAGCAGATTACTCATGTGCTCCTTCTTTCAATAAATGATTAGCAAGTGCCTATTATCGGCCAGGCACTGCAGTAAGTGTTGGTGACACAATAGTAATCCAAGTAAACTGTTCCTGTTCCTGTATGGCTTACAGTTTAGCCAGGGATGTAAACTATACAAGCAAAGCAATGAAAATGTAACCAGCCATGAAAACAATGAATAAGTACAGGGAGAAGTACGTGGGAGAACACAAAACATGAAGGAGGTTAGCTTGATCAAGGAGAAGGGGCAAGAAGAGCTGTGGGAGAAAAGCTGTGCAAACGCCAGAAGGCAAGAAGAAATAGAAAAGGGAGGAGCAAAAATAGGTTTACAGTTGTGAGTACAGAGTTTATTCCTTTATTATTTATTAATTATTGTAATCATCATTGTTATTATTAGTATTGTGAACCTCCTTTTGTGCACCCCTATATTACTTTAGCGAAACAGGAGTTACTGGTGATGGGATAGAAGAGAGAGTAGGGCCACTTTTGTGAGGAATGATGGAAGAGGAGAGCCTGGAGAGATAAACTAAGATTAGACAAATAGAAAGCATTATTGAAATGTTCTTATTTCTCCTAATAGCAATGGAGAATCATTGAAGGAGTTTTTAAACTATATATATATATATATATATATATATATATATATATTTAATTTCAGAGAAGAAGGGAGAGAGAAACATAAATAATGACAGAGAATTATTGATCAGCTGCCTCCAACATACTCCATACTGGACTGAGCCTGCAATCTCAGCATGTGCCCTGACTGGGAATTGAGGATCAACGCTCAGCCATTGCGCCACCCCAGCCAGGCTCATTGAAGGATTTTATGCAAGGAAGTCATAACTTGACTAGGTTTCCACTTTGCAAAGATTCTTTGGCTAGAGTGTGAAACATAAAATGGAATAGTGGGGAGTCTAGGAAACCAGGTAACATATGTGTAGTAATTCAGATGAGAGGTGATTTTGCCTTCACAAGGTTAATGAGGATGAGTATGTAGGGAAATGGATAGACTCAACAACAATTTGTTTGTGCTGCTGGTGTGGAAGTGAGAGGTTTAAGAAGAGCTGTTAAAAGATAACTCCATGAATTTGCCTTAATCAGCTTTTTTTCTGGGGGGAAATGGTTGCCGCTAGAAAACTCGGATCTGAGGGACACCTGGTCCTTGCTGCCCACCAAGCTTCCATAAGATATTTGTGTGGGGAATAGGATCTCCTTTAGTTTCTTGTTTCTGACTCAATGAAGAGAAAGGATTCTTTATATGCTCTTCCCTAGCTGAGGAGAGAATGTTAACCTCAATATGGGCATGAAGTAGAAACAAAAACAAAAAAATCAAGTTGTCAGTATGAGTTGATGGAGATGAAGGAAGGGAGAATGAAGGTCTGTGGGTCACTGTTATCCAAGGAGTTGGGGGAAGTAGGGATCCCAGCGTAAGCCCAAGTCGGGGCCACTGCTACCGCATGTATCCAGTGGAATTCCAGTCTAGACTCTATACTGATAGGGTGTGTCCATAAGGAGCCTAGAAGCCTCCTAGGAAACAGCACATCCAATACAGTCTTAATTAGTGTGGAAGAAAAGGTGAATCAGAGCAAAGCAGAATGTTTGCAGTGTAGAGGCCAAAAGCCTGGGCTCTAGAGCTGTAGTAAGATGGTTAATAGCAAGAGTTCGTTCAGTTCCACCGCTACATGGCCCAGCTTCCTTATTGGTGAAAAGAGTAACTTCTCTACTTATCTGATATGGTTGTTGTGAGGATTAAATAAATCAATACATGCAAAGTACTTTGGACAATCTCTGACACATAATAACTCAATACCTATTAGCTATTATTCATTATTATTATTATTACACGAGGAGTGTGCTCTACATGGAATTCTCACTTGAATCTTGAGGTGGAGAAACAGGTGGCAAAAAGTAAGTGAAAAAAGAATCTAAGCTAATAATAGACAAACATGTAAATTGACTGTACCTTCGCTATGCCCATAACCAATCAGAGTGAGTATGCAAATCAACCCCCCCCCCCCCAAAAAAAAAGCTGGCGGTTAATTTGCATACATAGACGCCCAGTGCCCGTGTCCCAGGAACATCCTGGCACCCAGGTCATGGTGAGGTAAGGCCGTGTGGGCCCAGAGCAGCCTGGGAAGGGCCTGAGCCAGTGGGGGGCAAGGGGGGGTGAGCTTCTGGGCAGGGCCAAGCTTGCAATCAGAATGAAGGGGCAGGAGTAGAGCCTGTGATCCATCGCAGGGAGCTGTTGGTCCCCTGCCCAAGGGGTGGATCCTGCAATCACAGGGAGCCTGGGGTCCCCTGCCCAAGGCCGAAATCCTCTGCCAGAGGCTTTAGGGCTGGGCAGGCCTGGGCAGAGGGGGAGCCAGTGATCAGAGGGAGCTGGAAGACCCCTGCCCAGCCCACGATTGGTGTGAACTATAGAGGAAACACCTTTTCTGACTGCACATTGGCTAAGCTTCCTGTATGCCACTCGTAATATTCTTAGGTAGTAAGAATATATACTTGGGTAATAAGAATCCAAAAAGGTGATCTAGGTTTTTTCCACCACACTTCTAGAGAAAATAACGAAGGTCCGCTGCTGGAGGGCTAAGAAATGTCACATCCTGCCCTAGCCGGTTTGGCTCAGTGGATAATGCCTCGGCCTGCCAACAGCAGTGTCTGGGTTCAATTCTGCACCCAGGCATGTACCTAGGTTTCAGGCTTTTCCCTGGCCAGGGGCTCAGATAAGAGCTCATGCGGGAGGCAACCAATCAAATTGTTCCTCTCACTTTGATGTTTCTGTCTGTTTTTCCTTTTCTCTTCCACATTCTCTAAAAGTCAGTGGAAACATATCCTCAGGTGAGGATAAAAAAAAAATAAAGAAATGCATATCCTATGAAAGACACATCTTGAAAATGCCTAAAGAAAGTTGTCATTTTTTTCTTGGTGAAGGGACTGGAGTCCATGTTCATGAAAACACCTCGGTGGCTGTGGTGACTGGCAGTGGCTGCAGCAGCGGGGTGATGGTTGCTGGTGCCTTCCCCCAATCAGCCCGGTTGCCTCCCACAAAGGGAGGCCAGACTGCGGCTTAATAGGACCTCCCCTGAGGGCTCCCAGTATGTGAGAGGGGGCAGGTTGGGCTGAGGTACCCTCCATCCCCAGTGCACAAATTTTGTGTACCGGACCCCTAGTAATGAAATAATGGTCTTGACCTAAACCTTGCTAATATATTAGAGCACAAAAAATCACACACACACACACACACACACACACACACAGGAACGTGTGTGGTGCTCTCAGATATGCCATGGTACCCACTCATCTTGATTACCAGAGGCTGCCTTCACGCAGATCTCAGGCAGTGGGCCCCTGAAGGAGGCCAGGGTCCCCAAATGCAGATCAAAAATCACCCCTGGATAATGTTCCCTTGGTGTTTTAAATGAACTCCCTCTGTTTGCCATGCAATATTTAGTCTTAGAGGGGCATATTACTGATTAAAAAAAAAGTGTGACTTATTTCTGAATAGCAAATAAGGAAATCTGAGCAAAGTTCTCAATCGTGTTCCTGCTAAAGTACGTGAAGTGCATGCCACTTGCTCAGTGGGAAAGACTGCTGGCAGACTGACAAATGAATGATTCATTGCTGAAATGGATTCAAACACAATTAGGGGGCAGAACCCAGGCTGGAATCTAACAGGAAATAAGCCCTGTGGGTCATTCTGAGTTTCAGCTTTTTCAGTGCGTCTGCATGAGTTTAAGTTTATTTGAATAATACTAGGATGAACGGTATTGAGCAAGGGGGTGACTTTTCTGTAACATACGGGAAAGTTTTCTTTTATCACTCAGGTTTTTACCGTCTGTTTCTTCAGTTTTTACACGAGTGTTTTCCCCCGTGCTTCAGGATAATTTTGGTCAGTGTTTTTTCAAGATATGACTGATTTTTATTTTGTTGTCTTTAGGAAAAAAAGTCAAATAGTCACAGTGGCTTAAAAAAATCAAATAGAGCCGAGGCCGGTTTGGCTCCGTGGTGGAGCATCGGTCTGTGGGGGTCCCGGGTTCGATTCCTGTCAAGGGCATGTACATTGGTTGCGGGCACATCCCCGGTGGGGCGTGTGCAGGAGGCAGCTGGTCGATGTTTCTCTCTCATCGACATTTCTGGCTCTCTATCTCTCTCCCTTCCTCTCTGTAAAATATCAATAAAATATATATATTTTAAAATCAAATAGAACTGACTGCACAAAATTTAAAAGTCATTCTTGGTTTCCATCTGAAACGTGAAAAGTAAGTCCAAGGTGGTACACACACAATACAATGTACAGATGATGTATTTTAGAATTGTACACCTGAACCCTATATAATTATATTAAAACTAATGTCACCCCAATAAATTCAATAAATAAATAAAGAAAAATAAATCAAATTGATGCTTCTAGCTTTCAGCTCTCAGAATACTTTTTGCAATTCCTTTATCACTCTGTATGCAGGAACATCGTTTTAAAACTCAAATGTGAGCATGTACTTTTCCTGCTTAAGACTCGTCAGTGGTGCCAAAACCGGTTTGGCTCAGTGGTAGAGCGTCAGTCTGCGGACTGAGGGGTCCCGGGTTCGATTCCGGTCAAGGGCATCTACCTTGGTTGTGGGCACATCCTCGGTGGGGGGTGTGCAGGAGGCAGCTGGTCGATGTTTCTCTCTCATCGATGTTTCTAGCTCTCTCTCCCCCTTCCTCTCTGTAAAATATCAATAAAATATATTTTAAAAAGAAAGAAAGAAAAGTGTATGTTTAAAAAAATAAAAAGACTCTTCAGTGGTACCCATACACCTGACATGTACCAGGCCTGCACCAATCTGCACATAGTCCCATTTCAGCATCAGCTCCCAGGATGATTCCTCTTTGTCCCTGTGCTCCAGACACACAAGACTTCCTTCTGGTCTTCGATGTACAATCTTCCTTTTACTTTAGATATTAAAAACCCAACTACGAACAGAGGCCGATGAATGTAAATCGAAACAGGTCAGGGAGTGGTTGGTATCCGTGGCAAACGGGCACACCCATGCTCTCATGAAAGCATGGGCTTCATGATTGCTGCCATGTGTTAGAGCTTCTAACTTTTCAAGAAATCTGGAAATCTGTTGTTGGTTTTTTAACCCATAACCTTGACGTTCTTAAATGTTAGTAACTAGTTTTTAAAGCACTCTGCAAGTCATTAGATCGTGTTTTGGTGATGTATTTATTCCTGTAGGCAGACAGATCGCTAACCATTAAATGCACACTAGTCCTTTTCGTTATGCTCTCTCCTCAGGCCTTAACCTCTCATCTTCTCAGGAAATGCCCCCCACTGCCACATCCCCTTGTTCTTACAGCCCCCATAGCAGCCCGTGCAGTGCCTTTTGTAACAGGCATCACACTCTGTAAGTCATCATCTCCAATAGACTTACACAAATTTCATGAGGTTGGAAACCATGTATACTTTTCAATTACCGTATCCAGAAAAAATGCTTGGGATAAAAAGACCACTGAATGAATTTTTGTGAATCTAATTGATATATTACAGTCCCCATATTATAGATTGAGAAATTATAGTACTGTAGACTTAAAATGACCTTTTTAAGGTTATTCAGCCCTTAGTAATATATCTAGCTTCTGAGTCATAGATCATAGTTCTTGCCATTGGGTCATGCTCTTTTTCTTAGTAATCCTTGGATTTTCATAATATTGGAAGTCTAGCCCAGCCAGGATGGGTCAGTGATTGACTGTCAACCATGCACCAAGAGGTCACCGGTTCAATTCCTGGTCAAGACACATGCCCAGATTGCAGGCTCTATCCCCAGTAGGGGGCATGCAGGAGGCATCCAATTGATGTTTCTGTCTCTCCATTCCTCTCCCTTCCCCTCTCTCTAAAATCAATTTAAAAGAATTGGAAGTGTAAAACCTTTGACCACAATAAATTGTTTAAAATGAATTCAGAACATGTGTTTAAATATTTGTAATATAGACAGAGTGAGATCAAAAGAAAATCTAGGAAAGCAAAAACAAATAACATTGCTAAAGGACACAAAGAATGTGTTCAATTTGGAAAATAATATTACTTATTTTTATTCTAGATTTAATACTTTTATGAATAATTACTGTTTAATTAGGTTATAGTAATAATTAATTGCCTGACTCATATCTGCATTATTCTGAATCATGTTTCTTCATTATAGAAGATGAGAATAAATCTTGATTTTCTTTTAAAAAGTCCATTTTTTATTTATGCCCATACAATTATGCTGACATCTATGTTGGGGAGATGGAAGAAGGGGATGAGTAAAATAAAACATAGGAAATAGAAGAAACAAAATAAGTTACAGAATTACTTATATAAATAAAGTATCCTATATTGCATAAGGACCAAAAGCAGGAGGGCAGGGCAGCAAGCTACCTGCGTAGGAGAGCTATAAGCAGCAGTAAGGCAAGCTGCAGCGAGCTACTCGCTCATGGATTTGTACGCAGGGCTACTAGTAAGAAAATAATAGGCAATAACTGGTTATTTTTTGGTTCTACTTTAAATTACAATCAGAAGGGGCCAAAGATTTCAAGTGGGCAATTTGTTGTTCCACTTGAAGATCATAAAAAAGTTTATATTCTTTGAATGAATAATGCTATTTCTAGTAATCTGTCTTAAGGAAGTAAACATATCCCAAATAGATAAAGGGTTTTATACATTATGGCATATCCCAACAATAGGATATCATAAAGCTATTAATGATGATTTTTTTAAAAAAAATATTGAATTATGTAAGCAAATGGTCATTGCATAAGGTTAAAAAAAGGAAAAAAATCAAATCTTTATAATAAATTTAATCACAATGTTTATGTGAAAACATAGGCTATACAATAACTACTCCAAAATTTGTTACAGCTGAGGAATAATATTTTGAATATTTTTTATTGTTTAAAAATAAATTTTCTATGCTTTGCATATTTTTATATTTAGTTATTTTATAGATGTCAAATAAAAAGTCAATAAAATTATAAAATATATCCTTTAAGGCATTGAAATTGAAGAATAAGTCTAATAGGAAGTGTGAGAAGAAGCATAGCCGTGGTCTATTCTTTTTTATTTTGCAAATAAAATGAGAATATGTGAGTTGACAGTACTGTACCTGCATCTTTATAAGTATTATAGAATAATATAATTATAGGTTATTTTAAGTACTACAAAGTAATAAACTAATTATTACAATTGGTATTTTAAATTACAAATTTAAAAAATAATGAGACAACCTTATAGATAATTTGGAAAATGAAGGGAGAAAAATCATCTCCTCAAATCCACAAGTTGAACACAACCATTGCTAACATTTTGGATTCTCTTCTTTAAAGTTTTCCAACCAACCACCTCTAGATAATCTCATTTTTTACATATTTATAATCATAATAAATACAATTTTATATTCTTCTTTAAAAAATTTAATTCACATAAGCATTTTTACATTGCTTTAGTAATAAATTTTATAATATTGCATTCAATCTAATATTTATAATATTTACTTTCAGTCTTTAAAATTATATTTAATTTTGTAAAATAAATACAGCATGATGTGATGAACAATTTTGCACATACACTTTATCTTTTATTTTATTTTTAGATATTGAACAATGTAATTATATTATCAGATACTTCAAATTACAAATGAGTCTAATTAGAAGTGTTAGGTGGCAAAACATATTCTCAGTTAAAGTTAAACAATCAGACATTATAAATTACTGAAAATAGATTATTATGTCAGATCAAACTGAGGTACATTCATTTTGTACCCTTTCTCTGAATTCTTTATATATTAGAAAACACTCAATCAGCCAAACAAGGTTTTAAGCTTGGTTCACTCAGTCCTATGGCTTCCGTTTTCATCATCCTGTGTATTAGAGAAGGCATTTCAGAAGTGTTTGCCCCGAGGCCGAGGAGGCTGTGTGGGCTCAAGTACCTGCATGCTCACTCTCAGTGAAATCATCTTGCCTCTAAAGGAGTTTATAATTAGTAACAGTTTGAAAAGATCTCACTGTCAGTGGGAGAAACTATTTAGGGATTAGGTTGGGCATGTGTAAGAAACAAGGAGGTGATGAAAGAAGTTTGGTGGCAAGCTCTGTTACAGGCACCTAAGATATTCTTCACATGCAAGGAAATTTCCCCTTTTTGGTCTTTCCTTTTTCTAATGATGAGAGCCACCCATCCCAAGTTGGTGGAGACGAGTTGGCTGATGAGAAAAGCAGGCTGGATGTGTGTGAGATCACATCCTGTGCCCTGTAAAGGTGGAGTTTGCCCTAACACACCTTTATTACATACCACACCAAGAGTTTCACGTGAAACCAATACGCTCTGCCCTTTGAGGGATCCTCAGCCCTTTCTGTCTATATTCAAGGGTGGATATAATGCCATCGTGGGGGAATTCACTTCTATAAATTGCTTTTGGCTTAAAGGCCTAAGAAGATATTTTTCATAAAATCTAAACTCTTGGTCATTGTGTTAGGTCAGTCGATCTCAACTAGGAATAATTTTACCTCCCAGGAGATATTTTCCAATTCTCCAAAACATTTTTTTGGTGTAAAAAATTAGGGGTGAGCCTGGCCGGCATGGCTCAGTGGTTGAGCATCGACCTATGAACCAGGAAGTCACAGTTTGATTCTGGGTCAGGGCACATGCGCAGGTTGAGGGCTCGATCCCTAGTGTGGGGTGTGCAGGAGGCAGCTGATCAGTGACTCTCATCATTGATGTTTCTCTCTCTCCCCCTCTCCCTTCCTCTCTGAGATCAATAAAAATATATTTTTTTAAAAAATTAGAGGTGATATTACCGGCATCTAGTAAGTAGAGGCTAAGGATACTGCTAAATATTCTACACTGCGCAGATTAGCCCTCTACAACAAAAATTGATCTGGCCCCAGATATCAATAGTGCTGAGGTTGAGAAACTCTGCATTAAATAAATGTGTTTTGGGGAGGGGTGGTAGGCTGTTTCTGGGCACATTTAGTCTTATAACAAACTCACAGAGCAGCTAGTAACAGGAACTCTTTGTCTAAAGGTGTCCGAGTCTGCTGGGAAACGGACTAATGATGGAGCCATGTAGTTATGGGTTTTGATAAAGGTATACACAAGGGATTTTCACTGAAAGAAAAACAAAAACAAAAAAACTTGGAGAAATTAAGGAAGGCTCATTATTAGTTGACACTATTTATGTGACAAAATGTGGTTTAACTTTTAGCTGCTTTCAGTTGCAAGTAGCAGAAACTATGTCAATAAAAGTAATTCACATAGCTGGAAGGACCAGCGGTAATGTGAGCTTCCGTGCTGGTTTGTTTCAGCAGCTCAGTGATGTCATTGAGGAAGGGCTAATCCTTTCTCTCCTTAGCCTTTGTTTCTTAGAACAGGTGTGTTTTTTATTTATTTATTATTTATTTTAGAGGAGGGAGAGAGAGAGAGAGAGAGAGAGAGAGAGAGAGAGAGAGAGAGAGAATGAGAATGAGACAGAGAAACATCTTGATTGCTTCCCACAGGCATCCCAATCCCGGATGGAACCCCAAACCTAAATATGTGTCCTGATCAGGATTTGAACCCGCAGCCTTTTGGTGTACACAGGATGGTGTTCCAAACAATTAAGCAACACTGGCCAGGGATACCCCTCTGCCTTCTTAAACTCTACTCCAGTTTAAGATTCATCTCCTTCATGCTCCTAAAATGGTTGCCAAGTACACAACAATTGCAAGAGAGGAAAAGAATGCCAATTCCGGAATCCCCTCAAAGGAGTCAGGAAATACTTTTCACATATACCTCACCTTATTGTCTCACTGTTGCCAACCGGGTCATCTGAACAAAAAACGGTACGCATGCCAATTCACTCGAGTTGAGCCAAGTTCAAACCATAGCACCAGGAAAGTGAGGCTATTTAAACAAAAGTGGGGATGGCTATTGAAAGAAACAACATAGATGGTAGCTGGGCAATCAAAATGTCCACTATCTGTGGAACAAAAATTCAGGACAGAAGAAACAGCTTGGATAAAGTGACACAGGAAAGAGAGAGCACACCTGGCCCTGGGCAGTATGGCTTAGCTGGTTGGAGCATCGTCCCACATACTGAAAGGCTATGGGTTCTATTCCTGGTCAGAGCACATATTAAGGTAGCGGGTTCGATCCCTGTTGGGGCATATATGGAAGGCAACCAATTGATGTTCTCGCTCACATTGGGTTTACTCTCTCTCTCTCTCCCTTTCCCTCCCCCCCCCCCTCTTTAAAATCGATAAGTATATCATTGGGTGAGGATTAAGAAAAAAAAAGAGCAGATCTCATTTAAACTGAATCTCTAAAATTGATATGGCTAGAACCCTGAAGGTGTAGTGGGAAGTGGAGCAAATGAAATTGGGAAGGAAGGCAGGGGCCATCTCATAAAAGCATTGAAAAGGTAACGATAAGGCATGTTATTCTGTAGCCATGAAAGGATTTTTCTGAGCCAGTAATTAATTGTGAATCATTAAAGGATTTTAAAGCAGTGGAATAACATGATGAAAATTATATTTTTGACAAATAGTTATGGTAATATAGAGAAGAATGGAAAGTAGGAAGCTGAAACTGGGAGCAAAACTCTAATTTTGGACAACTGACCCAATACTTCTGAGTTTTATTTATAATATGATAATAATTATACTTACTTGCTATGAAGATTAAATGAGATGGGTAATATAGCAGGTAATGCAAACCTGGTCAAATTAATTACCTTAGATAGAAGTCCATTTGTCCATTTTCTCTCTAGTGCACATGGCAAGATTAGATGGTACTATGTTTATAAAAAGTATAGTGTAACTGAAGGAAACAATAATACCATGCCACTATAATTGATTATTTGTAATAGAGGAGATGAGGAGAGGTAGGGAGAGTGAAGATATATCTTAGAGAAAGAATCAACAGGGTTTTCTGGTAGTTTGGATATAAGGAGTATGGAGAATGGGGAAATCAATTAAGACTCATAGAGTTTTTGGTTCAAACAACTGGATAGATTGTGATTTTTTTTCTACTGAGATAGGAAAGCTTGGGGCGGCGGTGCGAACCAGGTTTTCTTTTATGTTTTGAATATTTTAAAGTTGAAAAGTTGGTAAGATATACAAATTGAAATGCCAGGGAAGAAATTGGATGTGCGAATCTGGAGCTTAATGGAGAAGTCTTCGGAAATACAGATAGGGGATGTGACATCACATCTGTAGCAGTTATACCAAGGGAGCTATGAGATAAGCTGGGGAGAGCATGGAAAGGGAGATTTCAAAATCTGAAGAAATCTACCTTCTAGGAGTTTAGTAAGGATGGAGACTGAGAAGGAGAAGGCAAGGAGGTCAGGAGAAAAGTCAGGAGCTTGTGCATCTGGGAGAGGAAAGGAATGATCATCAGTATCGAACTCCCAGGAGAGGCTGGGTAAGGCGAATACCAAATTCATTGAGTTTAACAGTATCCAGCTTTGGATGTCCTTCACTGAAGCAGGACTAGGTATGGAATACAGATAGAAGGGAGCTGATAAGCGAATGGTAAATGAGGAACTGCAGGCACTATAAGTAGACAATTAAAAAAAAAACATTCTAGAGAGGAAAGAAATGATCCATTTAAAAAAAAAATCTCTAAACAAAGGAAATCTTCCAAAGAGAGCTGGGAAATCAGATAGGATCTAAGACAGAATGTAATAATCGGAAGATTTTGTTGTTGCTTTAGGGTAAGAATTCTAAAAGATAATTGCCTGTTGATGGAAATGATGCAGCTGGAGGGAAAGGCTCTGAGCAGATGTGAGTTCTCAGACCCAGGCTACAAGTGAGAGATTAGCTTTGAGAGGGAGCTGGACACTTCCTTCCGGCCTCATAGCAGATGGGAAGATGGAAGAGATGATTCAGAGGCAGAGGGCATCCATGTTTGGGGGCAAGATCAGGAAGTGCTTGACCGATCACCTCATTGCTTGACTTGGCACTTTGGGACATTTCAAATGGAAAAATCTATGGGTTTGGACAAATGTATAGTGACATTTGTCCATCATTGTGTCATACACAATATTTTCACTCCATTAAAGCACAATCCTCTCTGCTTTGTCTGTTTATCTCCCCTTCACTCTCTCACTGCCTCCCTGGCAGCCATTGTTCTGTTCACTGTGTCCATAGTTTTGACTTTTCCACAAGTTCATCTAGTTGGAATCATACAATTTGTATAACAGTCCTTTATCAGATGGGTTTTTTGGTAACTATTTTCTCTCAGTCTGTGGCTTGTCTTCTCATTCTCTTGATACTCTCTTTTGCAGAGCAGAAGGTTTAATTTTAACAAAGTCTAGATTATCAATTATTTCTTTCATGGATTGTTTCTTTGGTGTCATGTCTAAAAAGGCATCACTATACCCTAGTCATATACATTTTTCTCCTATGTTATCCTCTAGGAATTTTATAGTTTTGTGTTTTACATTTAGGTATATGATCCATTTGATTTAATTTTTTGTTTATGTCTAGATTCTTTTTTTCTTTCTTCTTTTTGTATGTGGATATCCAGTTATTTTAGCATTATTTGTTGAAAAGACTTTCTTTCCTTATTGAATTGCCTTCGCTTCTTTGTCAAAGATCAGTTGACTCTATTTGTGTAGGTCTATTCTGGGCTCTCTGTTCTGTTCTATTGACCTATTTGTCTATTATTTTTCCAATGTCTGAGATACATGAAATGTAAATGGGGCATCACTATCTCAGAGCTATGAAAATCATCAAAACATTAAACCAAAAGAAACTGTATTTTTAGAACCTGAACCAGGTAAGTTCTCTGGGTCCAAGCAACATTATCTGGAACAGAGAGACAGAGGAACTGAGACCAGAGCTGATCCCCCGTGTTTGTGAATGGCTCACTTAACCTCTCTGAACTTAAAATATATCTTCTATAAAGCAAAGATCATTGTACCTGTCTTAAACAGCAATTGTAAATAATACCAATAAAGCACTAGAGTGGTAAGTTCATGGTAAACTCAGTAGCTACTCAACTACTACTACTACTACTACTACTACTACTACTACTATTAAACCTACTACTACTACTTTTTGGCAGTTTTGGGTACTTTGGCTAACATGTATACCAGAAGACTTTTTATTTTGGTGATGACCATGAGCATATTTATAGATGTCACTTACCCATGACATAGACTTGTCATTTTCTCTTCTTTCTAATTGATGTGAAAAACTGTGGGTAGAAAACTACCATGCCCATCTTTGTAGCTAAAAATCATCTTAAGCAGTGATTCTGTGTTTGTATTTCTCCATTTCCCACAATTATTACTGTATACTCTAATGATAAGTAATATGGTACAAAGCATGGACTTTTATCCCTTTTTCCCCTTTAACTGTCCAAAACATCCATTTTTATTTTATTAACATCCTATGAAGTATTTTTGTGTGTTGTTGTTGTTTTTTTCTCATTACATAACACCTGAATGTTGCCCAAACTACATTTGCTAGTGACATCAACAAATATGGGTTTATTTTATAAGGGACTTTCCTCAGAAAGAATCAAAGTAATATATAATCATTAAAAATGTTTTACACTAAACTATTCTAATTTGTAAATATGCATGCTACACTTGTTAAATCTTAGTAAAGTCCAGCTATGTTTTATTTATTTTTTAGGCTCTGGTTCAAATGCTTCAAATAAGACAGCATTGAAATCAATGCTGTCTCTTATACTCTTTTAATGTTTATATGTCGCTGTTTGGAGTCAGTGATGGTTGCCTAGTAAATTTATATACATTGCCATTTAATATAAATACTTAAAATATGACTAATAAGCTGCCTAGGCTATAGTGAAAGCTTCGTTAGTAGTTTGAACTAGTTAAAACACTTTCCTTCCGAGGATTCATAGCAGTCAAGATTTATGCAGTGAGCTTTTCACTTATTTCCCTTCCTATCTAGAAGGTTTTCCTGTGTACTTAGTTAACCTCTGTTTCTCTTGCAGATCTCAGCTCAGAAAACACTTCCTTAGCGAAGACTTCCTGACCCTCCCCAGCCTAAGACAGGTCCCTTGTTACACTTTCTATTAGTACTGAATATCCATGCCCTGACCAGCAAGCAAACCTGAGACCCTTCAGTGCACAGGCCGACACCTAAGCAACTAAGCAACGTGGGCCAGAGCCCTAGGAAAATACATTTGTTTACATACACGTATAAAGTACATTCCAATATTTGGGCCATTATTTTTTTGCTGTCATTGTTGAGTTTGGGTTATTAGTCACTGTGGTGCTTAGTAACTTAACTAAAAGAAATGTATTCCACTATCAACAAATCCTATATTGCTTGCCGAGGATTTGGCCCTGTGTTCCCTAAAGTAGTGAGACAAATTTTAAAATAAAAAAACTGCCATGAGTAACAGTTTCTCATAAACCCTTTCTAAGATAAAGGGGGTGGGGGGGTGGAAATAAACCAAAACATATAAATGAAAAAATTAATCATCTTATAGCGACAAGAAGAATTATTGTGAAATATATATATTTTTAAAATATATTTTTATTGATTTCAGAGAGGAAGGGAGAGAAAGAGTGAGATAGAAATACTAAAGATGATAAAGAATCATTGATTGGCTGCCTCCTGCACGCCCCTACTGGGGATCAAGCCCACAACCCAGGTTTGTGCCCTTGACTGGAATTGAACCTGGGACCTTTCAGCCCACAGGCTGACACTCCATCCATTGAGTCAAACTGGCTAGGGCATATTATGCAAATATTAACATGGTTGTCAAAGCCTATTCATTGACGTGAAAAATTGTCCAAAAGGTAATAGTAAATGAAAATAATTTGGTTGAAAATTTTCATATCCTATAAAATTTCAGTTTTGTCAAATATACATATATCAGAATGATTAAGAAAGACTAGCAAGTAATGTTATTATAAATGATTATTATTGTCTTACTAGAGGCCAGGTGCATGAAAATTCATGCACTGGATGGGTGAGGTCCCTCAACCCGGCCTGCCTCCTCTCACAATCTGGGAGCCCTCAGGGGCAGCAGGCAACCCAATCAATACCCTGGGCTCTGCCTACTTCATCGGGCACAGTTCAGACCTCTCTCCTCGTTCCCAGTGCTATAGATTCTCTGGACTCTCTTGCTGTTCCTTGAATAAATTTAAACTCTTTTGCTTCTCTAGGTCTTAGCATTTGCTGTTCCCTGTACTAGTATATGAAACCCATTTACTAGGCTTTTTTCACATGGCTGGAACTGTGTCTCAATTCAAACATCACCTTTCAGAGACATGGCATGCAATTTATATTACCCTGTTTCTTTCTCAGCTCTTATCGCAGTTTAGGTAACTTGCTTACATTTATTTCTTGTGTATTACTTGCTTTGTCTCCCCAGAAGAAAGTGAGTCCTATGAAGAAAAGAAATGTGTCCTTCATTTTCCTGGGGCCAAGAATCTTGACTGGTAGAGAATAAAGTAGAGACCCAACAAATATTTCTTTATTTGAATGTATACATATTAGGAGATTGCTTTCCCTGCCTTCAAAACCACATGGGAACTGTTCCTATAGTGAGATTTTGCCTCTTGGTCAGAATTGTGAGACTGTAGGTAATTGAATGTAAAAAATTGCTAGATTCAAATGCAGATGAAATTTAAGTAATTTCTGAAATTACTTAAACCAAAAAACTTTGGGTTTCAAAAAAAAATACAGCTGGATTATAAAGTTCTCATAGATAATTATAATAGATGGAAAAATATAACTACTACAAGATATTTCCAAATGCTTTAGGAAGTCACAAGATTCCACAGGAATCCTAATATTTATTCTGAAATTTTTTTTGCAGTTACTTCTATACTTTTTAATTTTAGAGCCACGTGCCCAGATTACAGCAAAAGTCTCCTTCTTTTATCAATTGCAAATGTATTTATATTTAGAAATACTTCCCTGACCTCCACCATGGGTTTCTTTGTCTTACAGTATTTACATGGGCATGATTTATACCTAGGATTACACCATAACTTATTTGTGACTTTTGTTTAGATATACCCTTTATTTATTTGTCCGGCTATGTGGGATTTTTCCACCACAATGGAAGCATTTGGGATTTTCCAATCTTTAGTCTTCAAATATTTCCCTTTAAATTTCTCATAATTAAATAATTACATTGTGGGTTGGCCCCATGACCCCTTTCTATAAATGACATACTAGAAAACACCTGGCAAGGAGTATTGTCAGGGTCACTATAATCTTCCTCCATGCGTGGTGACTCACAAGTAACATTTCCACCCAAACACCTAGTAAAGGAGAAGCTACCCACCTAACTATAAAATTTTTTGCAGCTGTAGCTGTCTTGGCAAAATTGCAACTTCCTGTTCATGCAAAATACATTAATTCTTAGTCTCTTATAACACCATAGGCTTTGTGTCAACATGCTTTAGAATCTGATGACTTAATATATGTTGAAATACAATGTGTGCCTAACTCTTTAACAGGAGTTACTTTCCATGTTAGCTACTTAAATTTTTTAAAAAAAAAAGAAGTTTTATAGGGAGTGTGCAGAGTTGGAAATCCCCATTAGATCTGGAGTTTAATGAGAAATTAAAATGTAGTGGATGAGGCTATTGCCCCTCACTTGTCCCATAAAAATAATTTATCGCTCAGTGGATAAAGAATTGGCGTGCGGACTAGAAGGTCCCAGGTTCGATTCCGGTCAAGGGCATGTACCTTGGTTGCGGGCACACCCCCAGCAGGAGGTGTGCAAGAGGCAGCTGATCGATGTTTCTCTCTCATCAATGTTTCTAACTCTCTATCCTTCTCTCTTCCTCTCTGTAAAAAATCAATAATATATATTTTTAAAAATAATAATTTATGCCATGGATTTCTCTTCCTTATCAGAAATCAACATAATGAAGATTATTTAATAAAGTTCCAAAGTTTGAACAATAAAATATTTGTCCAAAATAAAAGTAAACTTAGCATTCATACAAAAAAAATTTACCAAGATGAGTTTTTAACCCTTAAGCTTAATCTTCTTAAATTGCATCACATTTCTCCAAAATTCTAGTTCTCTCAGAGTAAACTAAGAATAAGAAAGTATCCAGAACTTTAAATAAGGTAGGTTTGGTAAAGAGTCTGACAAAAGGTTGATTGAAGATGGCACTGACCTTGTTCCTGAGAGGACACTTTAAGCTTCTCTGAGTGAGCACACTCAACTTTCCAGACCCATTGGAAATAGGCTCTTGAACCCAAGTCTCTTAGCCATTTTAAGTTTGGGGAATATCCAGGGACTTAAAAGCATAAAAGGATTTGTGGCTTCACAGAAATAGTCATAAAGATAACATAAAATGATGACTAGAAAAACAACAAATTAAAAAATCATTTAAAAAATAGGTTTAGAACATTAAAAATTTCCTGATGTTTCCCTAGAACAGTGTTTCCCAAACTTCTCTCATGATGCGAATCACCTGGTGGAGTTGTTAAAATACAGATTCCTGAATCCCATCTAAGAAGTGCTAAACTAGAATTTTTGGGAACATATACGTAAAATTGTATACTAAGCTTAGAGCACTAATTAAGGACTAATTAAGGACTGTAATATGCTGATTTTTCTAAATGTAATGGATCATGGAATAGTTTTGTCTTTGGACATTTGGGACATTTGATGAGAATAGTGCCTCAAAGACTAGCCTTTATTAAATTCTGCTGTGCTATCAATCTTTTCTTATTCAGATATTGATTGGCCAATTTTTAAGATTTTTTTCTCTTTGATCACCTTCTACTTCATATTGCTAATGATGCCAAAAAGTCATTTAAAACTAAACAATAGACAAAGAAGAGATACAATCTAAAACAGTTTATTTTGCTAATTATTTGTAGCTCTGGCTTTTGGTTTGTTTTATTTTTTATTTTTTGACTGGGTGAATGGGACACTTGTTTGATTGTTCAGAACCTGCACCCTCCCATTTTGAGCAAACTTTCACTTTTTTTTCTTTCTGGGAATTGTCCTCCCTTCTCTACTACCACATGGGAACTGTTCCTATAGCGAGATTTTGCCTCTTGGTCAGAATTGTGAGACTGTAGGTAATGAACAACATAAACTGATGAACAAAAACAGACCCTGAGACAGGGAAGCATGCATACAAGTCCTTTGGTTGATCTCTCCCCCCTTACTCCCACCCTCCCTTACCTACCCTCTGTCAAGAGGGGAGAGATCAACCCAAGCACTTGTATGCATACAAGCCTAACCAGTGGTCACGGACAGCAGGAGGGGTGGGGTCATACATAGGGAAGGGTTTGGTATGGGAATGGGGGGATGAGGATAAATATGTGATACCTTAATCAGTAAAGAAATTAAAAAAAGAGTGAACAGTTACTGACTGAATGAATAAACTTCATCCTTGGGCTCTGTTGCCAGTAATGTTCTGTCATATATTAGTACACTTGGAAGCAAGAAAAGTAAGCAGGAGTTAGGGATGAAGAAGAAAAGGTGGAGGGCAGAGGGGGGACTCAGGCAGAAATAGAGATAGATAATAGGTAGATAGATAGATAGATAGATAGATAGATAGATAGATAGATAAGGAAGAATTAGTAGCCTGTCCGTATGTTCTGTGAAGAAATAATACAGTCCCCTTTTTCCTTAACTAGCAAGAGTCCATTTTACTTACTTATAACCAAAAGAATTATAATTACTCTATCTAAGCATAAACAATTGAGGTATTGAGTAAAATCAGAGCCATTATATCTAACTTATGGCAATCATGATATCCATAGAAAATTCAGATTTTATTTTTTCAAATAGCATTTAATATTTGAAGCAAGATCCTTTTAATAGGCACAGCTTGTAGAAAATCCTAGATGAGCTATTATTTTGAGGAAATGAATCTTTAATCAATTAAGAAAAATATTGAGCATATACTTTTATTTTAAAACCCTCATCTTTAATTTAGTCGGCTTTTGCTACCTTGCTTTTATCCTTATGTGTGCCAGGCAATAAGAATAAGATGCTGTTGCATTCCAGGTAAAGATAATGAAGTAACAATATATAAGCATGATTTGCTGCATCAGATAATGCAAATCTCTGAGAGCAAGAGATTTTTGAAGCACAGTGGCAGAAGACTTTAGAAAGAAGGTGGGATTCGAACACAGACTTGAATGATGTTTAATAGAAAAAGGGAAGGAGGCATTCAGGAGAGTTACCAGCACGGAGAAAGGGAGAGAGATGAAAAGTGAACAGCATGTTCCAGAAATGGTGGGTGAACTCTTTTGACTAGTTATATAAGAAATTTGAAAGATAGGAAAGTGGAAAGATTGGTTGGAAACAGATTATAAAATGAAAATGGGTAATGGAAATAAGTAGATTTTGAACCAGAAGACTGAGTAGAGGGACGCAAGTGTGTGTGTGTGTGTGTGTGTGTGTGTGTGTGTGTGTGTGTGTGTTTTAAGATAACTTTTGGGTTATCATGAAGGATGCAGATAGGAAGATACTGGACAAAATGTATTATTGTTGATTATTGAAGACACAATGAGTGACCGAACTGGGCCCACAACGATGGCATTCAGGAGAAGGGTTGTGTTTCAGGGCATAGTGTAATAACTGATGTTGGAAGTTTGAGAATGAAAGAAAAGTTGACGTTGTCTGAAGTCCTTAAACAGCCAAGTACATGGATGGTGATATTAACAGAAGCATAATGAGAACTGAGTGAATAAGGAAATAGAAGCTGGTTTTAAACATGTCAGATTGAGATGCTTTGGAATAACCCAGGTTATATATCTAATAAGCAGTTAGATATATACTGTAATAAAAAATATTCTCCTTGTTATAAAAGTGATGGGGCCTAGAATAGAGACATGGGAATCATTACCCTTATCTGAGGAACACAGCAGAAAGAAAACCAGGACAGAATGACTAGCAAAGACAAGGGAAACAGACGTACAATGAGATGGTACCAAAGATACAACTTCAAGTTGAAAAGTCCCAGTGAATCAGGCTATGAGACCTCCTCAGTATAATCAAATGCAGGGCGAAGGAGGACACACTAGACTTACTGTGCTAGCATTAGAGTAGTCTATGGAGGGTTTTCTCTTTTCTGTGAAACAAAAAAATCTTAGTTTGTGGAGCCTTTCTATCTCTTGGATTCCCCAGAGGATTCAAAGGTGTTGAGGTTGTCTGTAAGACTGGTTTGGAAATTCCCAAAAGGTGTTTATTTGCATAAGTGACCGAGGGACCACCAGTAACAGGATTCATTCTGTAAGAGTGAGTCAGTCCAAAGTCAAAGGGTCAGTGTCACAATGGAAGGGCAATTCTGAGTAAAGCTGGGGATGTGCTGCTGAGCTTGTCCCTTTATTTTACACTTGTCCCAACACACTTGTTCAAGAACCCCAAAAGAGCCGAAACTGGTTTTGCTCAGTGAGTAGAGCATCGGCCTGCAGACTGAAAGGTCCTGGGTTCGATTCCGGTCAAGGGCATGCACCTTGATTGTGGGCACATCCACAGTGGGGAGTGTGCAAGAGGCAGCTGGTCGATGTTTCTCTCTCATTGACATTTCTAACTATCTATCCCTCTCAGTTCCTCTTTGTGTAAAATCAATAAAATATATTTTTAAAAAATAAATAAAAGAGATGTATTTTAAAACTTGAGGGGACAAAGCAACACTTCCTTGTATCCTATGCGATAGAGTGTAGCACGGCTGTGGGTTAAGGGAAATTTCTCTAGGTGAGGCTGCTTTTGGAGCAGGTCGAGTTATGGACCAGGTACAATACCTGGAAAAGAGGAAAAGTGGCAGAGAATGTCACAGTCAGAGAGCCCTGCGGTGTGTGTGCTACGAAGCAGGAACATGACAAACTCGGGTGTTTCCAAGGCTGCGATGGGTAACATGGAGTCCCTACATTTGTGGCTGAGAGACAGAGGCAGAAAAAATGCATCTCATTACGATTTTTATGGCTTTTCTTCTTGTTTCATTGAAATGGTCTACTTGCCCTGTTTTTAAAGGGAGATGTGTGATTATTTTCATATAACCAACTTAAATAAGAAAAAGAGATTCCTGCCACTTTTTCCTTCACCCAAATCAGGAGAGTCAGCTCATGTATTTTTCTAGAAATTCTAAACAGATCACACTATACTAAAACAAACAAACAAAAAATGCTGTCTTTTTCATGTACTTCATTTTGGTGTGGCATAGCTGGAAGTTTTATCTTCCCATTTAGCAGGTTCTTTATAGTCTCTAGTGTTAAACCACACTGTCAGTTGCTATTCAACCCGTTAGAAGTAACATTATAATAATCTGTTATTTGCAGGGCTTTGCCTGGATCTCAAGGCTATCATTCCAACACCACGCAGATAATACATTAACAAAATATAATGCATTTTTATTTCTGTAAAAAGTGAATTTTACCGGTCACCTTACCTTGTCACATCCCACTTAATATGGACCTAGAAAAGGGAAAAGATTTCAGACTAGCAAATTGTTAAACTTCCATAAGGACAGCTACCCTTATTTAGGTGACTCAGTTGGGGAAATGTTTACTATTACACCAGGCTCTGAGATTTAATAAACTGGGTCTGGGTTAGAACAGGGCGAAGCGATAAATTCCAGAATGAAGCAAGGCAATAGAGAAAGAATGGCATGAGCAAGATTATCATCAGGTTAGAAAATAATCTCTTTCCCAGTCCTCTAAGGAGGAAGAGAACAGGGACTAAAAGGGGTGCATGAACAGCTGAAACTTGCAATAACAAAGCAAGGCATGCGAATATTATCTCAGAAGCCATATTAATTTGCACAAGTAGGGAAAAATGAAAAAATATGGTAATAGCTCTGAGTTGGCTAGAGCATCCATCCCGATATGCCAAATGCGTGGGTTTGATCCCTGGTTAGGACACATACAAGAGTCAAACAGTGAATGCATAAATAAGTGGAACAACAAAGCAACATATCTCTCTGTCTCTCTGTCTCTGTGTCTCTCCCTAAACTCAATAAATAAAGAAATTTTTAAAATAAGGAACCAAAGAAATTGCATGGAAATTATGATTGACTATTGCAGTTTTATAAAGATTATTTAATCTTATTAATTTCCTTTAAAAAATACTATTTCCTAGCATTATTACAGGACTTCTTGAGTACTCTGAACATAATGAAAATTACTATATTCTTGGCATTTTTTAGATATAGTGAATATTTATTGGTTTGTGGCTGCCCGCAATCTTCTACTTCTAACAAAAGATTTACTTTTAGGGAATTAAGCTTGTCCTCCTTGGATATAATCTGACTGGACAGTAGTCAATCAGCTTTGCCCTCCTCAGCCAAAAGTTGAGCACCATTTGAACAATGAACAAGTACTTGTAGAGATTCTACTCTGACTGAGCTATGCTCTAGGTACCTAGACCTAGATTTATTTAGCCTTGATTAAAATTAGGCTTTTCACACAAATTGCACCATTTCATGCTATTACTTTCTAAGTTGATCTTGAATGAGGTGTGTAGAATGGGACTTGATTCATTGCTGATGCCTTCACACTCCCAGAAAGTCTCTGTATTTCCTACATGTAGCCCTCAAAGATTTGCTTTTGTTCTTGAGTTTCCCTTAGCCTTTCTATAGGTTTTGTGATCTCCAGCTGGCCTTTCGATATCCTCTGATTTCTTAGTTTTTAAAAATCTGCCAATCAAGCCTGGGATGTTTACGCTATTTCCTTATTATAACTCCACAGTCTTGATTCCTCACTGTCTCTTCAGAGATGGTTCTGGTACTTAGCAGCAAAGGCCTGCAGCTGATACCTACTGCAGGTAGACCTTCTCAATGTGATCAAAGGGAAGACAACTATTTTTTTATTTAACACGAAAACATGGAGTATCTATTGTGTGCTAGAGATATAGTAATGGATAGACATTTGGATGGTGAACAAGAAAAACTTGGCTCTTTTCCTCCAAAAACTTATAGTTTTCCTATGTCATGGTGGCTACGTGGTGTGTTAATATTCTGGGAAGAATTAGAAATCCGGAATGTCAAAAAAATAGTGCTTCGGAAGTGACAGAGGAATCAAGACTGGGGGGATATTAAAGAAAGAGGAGAGAGGTTGTATGGCTAATTAGCAGCTGTTTAAATGAAAGGAACTATGCATGTAAATTCTAATAAAAGTAATTATGTATTTATGTCTAATTATTTCCAAGATATGCTCCGGCTTTCTGGTTCTCATATCAATTCCTTAATTCAGGTTCTTATGACCAGATGCCGAATTCATTAGCATCGTCCAGTCCAGTGATGCTATTCATCTAGAAACCATCCTTCCGTACACTACTCCTAGCTCAACTTTCACACCACAGTGCTTCCAGGATTGTCTTTCTACGATGCACACTGTTCATAATTAGTCCTCTGCTTAAGATGTTTCAATAGCTCTCCATTGCCTTTCTAATACATGTGTGACATACAAAGAACTTGAATAATATGACATCCACTTGCTTATTCCGTTATTACAGGAGGAGGAGGAATTGTAACCCAGGAGTTTAATATTTCACAAGAAGCAATATGTAAAGTTAAAAAAATAAAAAGAAGAAATAAAGGAAGAAAATGAAAGAAAAAGAAGTCTTAACCATGTTGTGGAAGCATTAAGGGAAAAACAATGAATTGCCTGGTGAGGTAAGGGAAGGATTCATGTTGGCTGGTCAGTAATTTTCCCCGAGACTGAAAAGAAGACTAAGAAAGTGCATTTAAAAAAAAAGTGCACTCACGCCCACAGCAGGTTCTTTATGTTGTTGTTTAAATATTTTTATTGATTTCAAAGAGAAAGGGAGAGGGAGAGAGAGATCATTGATCCCACTGGGGATCGAGCCTGCAACCCATGTGACATAGGATAGAGGGCAGTGGATGGGGCTTGTCAGGGTTTGGGAAGGAGAGGGAGCTGATTTGAGTTAGGAGGGTTCAAAGTGTTTGGGCAAGTTTTGTGTGGACTCAATAGAGACGAATTAAGGGATGAGAGAGAGGATTCCAAGCCTCAAGCGAGAAGGAGTTGGATTTGGCAGGACCCATGGTGTGTGTGGTCATCCGAGTCCAGTTCAGATGGGAAGATACTCCAGGGCCAGGGCAGGCAGATAGTCCCCAGACAAGTCTGTTAGGAGCAGTCTTGGTGACAAATGTGATCATTTAGTGTCTGGCGGGTGAGACACATGCAGTATAGACAAGATGACTTTTCCAGCCCATCCTATGCCATAAAGGAAATGTAGGCAGTTTGTGGATGGGGGAAGTGGTGAAGTAATTGAAAGCATTGGGGACTTGTGCAATACAAAGCCATTGTCACCGAAAACTCCAAATGCATTTTAATTTTCAAATGCCGAGTTACACACGGGATTGTGCAAGGGCAGTCTCAGAAGGATTCCAGCCAGACAGCCATAATCATCCTCACGTACCTTGAGAGCCCTGCTTTTGTTTCTGAGAGTATGGTTTTGGCCATTTTGCCCCCAGGGACAAAGAGGAAGTATTTTGTTGTGAAAGTCTGGCTTTTTGTGAAGAGACGAGGAAAACTGCATGCACATTTTAATTCAAGAACGTAATACCAGCTGGCAAAAGCATCTCTCATTCAGTAGGGATTGAGGAATTTTGAAAAACATTTGTCCATGGGCTTAACTCATGATTCATTCACTTATTATTAGTATACTTGTTCATCCTTTATTAATGATGTGCTCAGAAGTGTTGGCTCCTCACACCCCTTTTCTCAGTCAGAAACGGCCCCATTTGCCCCAATATGAGTTAAGCCATTCACTATTTGAGAGTGTACTGATTTTATTTCCATGATAAAAAATTATGCATGTGCCCGGCCAGTGTGGTTCAATGGTTGTGTGTCGACCCATGCATGAACCAGGAGATCCAGGTTCAATTCCCGGTCAGGGCACATGCCCAGGTTGTGGGCTTGATCCCCAGTAGGGGGCGTGCAGGAGGCAGCTGATCAGCGATTCTCTCTCATCATTGATCTCTCTCTCTCTCTCTCTCCCCCTTCCTCTCTGAAATCAATAAAAAATATATATTTAAAAATATAAATGCTGTGACAATTCCTCACATTTCCTCATAGCTTTCAGACAACATAAACCCAAAATAAATCTATACGAAGCAAATTCAAGTAACATTTATATCATTAATTTAATTAGGTGAGCAATGTTACGCTGCTCGAAATGGGAAATTGGTATTGACTACTATGGCCCAGGTCCTTTTGCACTTGACAAGCTTATTAGTAGACGACCTTGCGCCATCTGTTGACTCACTTCTACTCAATATTTTCTCACATTGTCTCGCAGGAAGGTGGCAGAGCGTGACGGGTAAGGGTAGAGCCTCTAGAGCTAGACTGTCTGCGTGGCTTAAGTTCTGCTTCTGCTACTGCCCATTGGCTTTATGACCCTTAGTCAAGCTACTTGACCATTCTGTGATGCAGGTCCATGGCTGGAAAATGGGAACAATAATAGTCCCTATAGCATTGGGTTGTGATGACTCAATGAGTTAATAAGCTTGAAGAATCGAACATGAAATATTCAATGCATTGTGACTGTTATTACTTATACCCCGGGCTGTGATGTCATTTGGCATACACATACAATTTATAACTTAATTTTCATAAACCAGGGTGGTGGCTTTGTAATGTGTCAACTTGGCTAGCCTGGACCACATTTCCCAGAAGGGCCCTTCTTGTATGTTTCTGGTTAGGATAAGGCAGAAGAGATATTCTTGTGCAATATTTGGAAGGCAGAAGTGAAGCGGCTTCTTTTTGTAGCTCACACACATTGTCAGTTATATTCTGGTTCACCAATGTGTGTAAGTCAGTGGTCAGGCCTACAGCTTCTCCACCTTCTCTTGGATGCTCCCACAGCTTCTGTGATTCCTGGAACAGGCGTATTTGTTTAGTTCCAGGAAGAAGCTGCCAGCTACTCCAGGACACTCACATGGCTCAGGGCAGAGGCAATAAGAACTAACCCTAGATCCAGTCCATTCTTGGAGCTTCCAGCTTGTGCTTAGGGGTTCTTCCCCCATAAGCTTATCCTTGGTCTCCCTGGTATTAGATTCACCTTTCTCCCTCACCGCCTGCCTCATGGATTTTACGTTCCAGCAGCCACTGGAAAGACAAGAAACTTATAGAGACTGCTTCATAACCAGCTCCTGCCTAAAGGAGCTGTGTTTCTAGAGAAGAGCTAGCAAACTGCCAATGTCTACACAGTATGTTGAGTGCCATGGTGGAGCCATGCCAGGACTCTCATAGAAGAGGATGTCAACCCATAGAGGGTGCTGGAGAGAGCCTTCTAGAGAGGGAATACTTGAGTTGAATATCAAAACATAAATGAGGCTTAGCACTTCCTGTGATAAGAATGTATGTAATACTAATACTTTAAACAATAAAAATAAAAAATAAAAATGATAAAAAATATAAACTAATATCTAAAAAACTGAAATGTTAACATTTTTATCATGAACTTTTATATAAAATTTAGGTTATGTTAAAATTTACATAGATATAGGGGTGAGGGGAAGTTAAAATTTCTTAAATATATCTTATATGCCTAGAACTTTTCATATAAATAAAATAAAATAAAATAAAATAAAATAAAAAGAATGCATGTACCAAACAGGGACTGCTCTGCTCCTTAATCCTGGATCCTATGAGAGAAAAATATCCACAACATGAGGGAATTTTGATATTTGTTTTGAGCCCCTAAGACTTTTGAATTGTCACTTCAGCCAAGCTGATTAATGTATAATTTGGTAGTAGACTTGAAGTATTGCTATTACCAAGTACTTAAATCAGGGAGTACCTGATTCAGATTTGTATTTAAGATTGGTCACATTACCAAGTTTTGGACACAAAATAATGCTTTTATAACAAAATTAAACATCTTTACAGCCCTCTCTCTATATCTCTCTATATCAGTAGTTTTAGGTCTTCTTAAGTATTTGGCACGTGGCCTAATCAGAGCAGTTTATTATAATTTTTCTAATGATTTTTTACTCTCATCCTTTTCTCTTGACCATTACTTAGTTCTCATGGGTATACAGATTTTTCATACCTATTTTGTAACTATAAAAGTTAGATATTATCTCTTAAAAGTTCCCATGCAATATATGGGTAACTAGACAAAAACTATTAATAAGTGACTGTTCTTAGGCTTTCTCCTTTTCATGCACACTACAAAAGATTCTGTCCTCTCCACTAAGCATCTGGAGTTCCCCTTATGTTTTGGGGGACAACATAAATAAAATCAGAATTCTTATTTTCCTCTTCTCCTTTGACTATAACACTGTACCCATCTGAACCATGTGGATAATGTAGGTGGACATGCATGTTAGCTTACCCCTTTCTGACCCTTATCCTACCCCTGACCCCTATTCCTAAGTTTACCTGAGCCACACAGCCCTAATCCTGACCTACCCAATCTTTGAACTTCATTTCACAAACTTACTCTATGTCTTAATGGAGAAATTCAGGGATGGGGTTAGATGTGGGTAGAGATGAAAGTATTTGTGGAATAAGTTATTGAATACATTTTTTAAAATAGTAGGTTTTTTTAAAGGTTTTACCAAAATACAACAGAAAGTTCTTATTATAATGTCAAAACTTCCACATCAAATACTTCCTTTTATTTCTTTCTGCTTTTTTATTCACGTAGGAATGCT
Source organism: Vespertilio murinus (assembly GCA_963924515.1). Classification (NCBI taxonomy): domain Eukaryota; kingdom Metazoa; phylum Chordata; class Mammalia; order Chiroptera; family Vespertilionidae; genus Vespertilio; species Vespertilio murinus. The sequence continues at coordinate 24,758,901 of OZ004719.1, forward strand.
TCTCTGTAATTTGAAATAAATCTTTACAGGAGCATATCTGAGGCCTCTAGATTTTGCCCCTAGACTCTTTTTTTTAAATTTAAATTCTTTATAGTTTAAAGTATTACATGAGTCTTCTTTTTCCTCCATTGACCACTCCCCCTTAGACTTTTATGTGCTGTCAATAGGAAACTGACCTGAGACTTAAAAGTTTAGCAGAGAGCAGAGCCATTCATATTATATCTGAGGACTGGTAATCTTTACCAACACTATGTGTATCGGTAAAAAAAAAATTAAAGATAAAGTAACTAATTAAAATAATTTAATCCTAACAAAATAACATTAACTTGAGCTAATTCATATTTGTGTTTCATAATATTAAAGTTTAAGAAACAAAGTTCAAGGACTAGTCCATGCAAATTATATTAGACTAGAGGCTCGGTGCATGAAATTCATGCACTCGGCTACCCTCAGCCCAGCCTGCACCCTCTCACAGTTTGGAAGTCCTCAGGGATGTTTGACTGCCTCAGAGGTGGGAGAGGCTCCCACCACCGCTGCTGCTGTGCTCGCCAGCTGTGAGCCTGGCTCAGGGCTTCTGGCTGAGCAGCATTCCCCCTGCAGGAGCACACTGACCACCAGGGGGAAGTTCCTGCATTGAGTGTCTTCCCCCTGGTGGTCAGTGTGCATCATAGCGAACGGTTGTTCCACCATTTGGTCAATTTGCATATTAATTAGCCTTTTTAATAAAAGGATTTTTTATTAAAGGATATTTCAATATAGGATTTTATTTTATTTTTTTTAGCATCATACCATTTAAGAGTTGCAGATTTAGAAAGTTTTTGTCACTCCTCCCTGGAACAGCCTGAACACCTATCTCAAAGCCTTCTCCATCAAAACTCCCACCCGTCTTTTCTTTCTTTCCTCTGTAGCTCTTCCAAGGATAAAACTCTAAGCAAACTTCTTTTGAGTCAGTGTCTTTTTTTTTTCCAGCTGAGTGTCTATAATTCTCTTCATCTACTTGCCCACCTTGGCATTACGGTTCAGCAAAGCTTTGTTCCTTAGTTTGTCTATTTCTTAGTGACGTAGAGGTATTAAAATCTAAACGCACATTCTGAACATAGTCTTAGGCCAATGAATAGTAGTCATACCTACCACATCCCAGTGCCAATGACTCTCGGTCTCTGGAACGTGGCTGTGCTTACTTTCAATTATTCTCCTGCTTGTGGGCTCACATTGTTCTACCTACTCTTGTGCCACTGCTTATAAAATCATTCACAGATCACTTTATAGATGCCATCTTTGAGTAGTATCTCTCATATTAAAAATGCTTCTTTAAAAATGATATTTTATTTTTAACCCTCCCTAATTAGGAACATTTAATGCCATCTGTCCTTTTTGGGATGTCCAGCAAAACTGGTATGCTGTTGCTATTTTAGGGCAACCCCAATGTCAGTCGTTCAGCGTGTTTATAAAACATACAGAACTTTATCTGTGTGTTTATTAACAGAAGCCAGCACCACTTATGTGCTCCTGGCAGGAGGTGTTGGGGCCCTTCTACCTATCACTCATCCTCAATTTAAAATAAGCAACCTGGAATTTTTCAGGGTAGGTCTTAATGCTTCTTTCAAATTGTAAATCCTCCTCTGAAATTCCTTATCGACACAAAGCCAAAACAAAGAGTGATACAGTGAGCCAGGTTAACTGATTTGACCAGGAAAATTCATTTGAGTGCACCTTTTACTTTCGAAATATTGGAAAAACTTCAAGAAAATAATAGAATCATCTTATGTGTTTTGAACACTTTTGGATAAAAACATTACTGAAAATTGCCTTCCTAATTTGCATTTTATAAACTTGCACTCTACTTGTTCAAGAAAACAGAAAATTTTCACTTTGATTCATTAAGCCAATACTTAATGAATGTATTGCCTTTTCTTTCAAACCATTTATTTACTTTTTTTCTCCTAGAAAGACTTTTTTTTTCTTGATGATGATTTTACTAGCTAAACAAAATATTTTTCTAATATAAAAATAGATCATTCATTTAAGTAAAATTTATTATAGAAGCCAAAAGGAAAATATATGGGTCTTGAAGGACTTTTTATTAGTTTAATATAATAATTGAATAGCATACATTCAGTATAAAATATAACTGAGTATAACATTGAGAGTGGAAACAACCTCCCCCTGCCCCCATCAACCTAATGGGAAAATGTTAAATAATAAGTGTTTATAATGCAATTTAATCTTTTTTTCAATTTAATCATCTTTTCATTTAATCATTTAGCAAACCTCCATTAATCCCTCAGATCTTTTATCATTATTTCTAAAGCAAATATGTTAGAAAAATAAACAAGGAGAGTTTGAAACAAAAAAGTGAGTGCTAACCTATTTCCCTAATTTTCTCTCACTTTTTAAAAACTTCCTAAAAGTGTGAGATTTCTTAAATCTACTCTCTCCTTGCTGGCCGCGAGCACTATGAGAGAATACCAGTTTCTATCAGGTAATGAAAACAAATCATTTGCACAAGACCAGCATGAGGTAATAGCAAGATGCACCCAGGTCTTCTGGCTTTTTTCACTTATCTCCATTTTAAAAATTAATTAATGAAGTAATTAATTAATGATCCTCTGGCTTTTTCCACTTATCTCCACTTTATTTATTTATTTATTTATTTATATTTTATTGATATTTTACAGAGAGGAAGGAAGAGAGATAGAGAGAGCTAGAAACGTCGATGAGAGAGAAACATCGACCAGCTGCCTCTTGCACACCCCCTACCGGGGATGTGCCCGCAACCAATGTACATGCCCTTGACCGGAATCGAACCCGGGACCCCTCAGTCCGCAGACCGACGCTCTACCACTGAGTCAAACTGGTTTCGGCACACTTATCTCCACTTTAAAAATAAATAAATTAATAAATTAATTAATCTGTGATATTTTTTTAATAAATCTTTATTGTTCATATTATTACAAATGTTCCTCATTTCCCCCCCCCCATTGCTCCCCTACACCAAGTTTCCATTCAATTCTCTGCCCTTTCCCCATCCCCCATTGTCCTCATCCATAGGTGCAGTTTATGTTCAGTCTCTTCCCGCCCCGCTCCACTCCCCATTTCCCCAAGAATCATCAGTCCACTCCCCTTCCATACCTCTGATTCTATTATATTCACCAGGTAATATTGTTCATCATGATTTTTACTTCCCTTGGTTTTTAGACTCACTTGTTGATAGTTACGTGCATGTTCATAATTTTTATCTTTATTTTCTTCCTCTTCCTAAAGAACCCCTTTTAGCAATTCATATAATTCTGGCTTGGCAGTGATGAATTCCTTTAGCTTAAATTTATTTGTGAAGCTCTTTATCTGGCCTTAGATTCTGAGTGATAGCTTTGCTGGGTAGAGTATTTTTGGCTGTAGGTTCTTGTTATTCATCACCTTGAATATTTCTTACCATTCCCGTCTGGCCTGCATGGTTTCTGTTGAGAAATCAGCTGACAGTCATATGGGTGCCCCTTTATAGGTAACTACCTGCTTTTGTCTTGCTACTTTTAATATTCTCTCTTTGTCTTTAGCTCTTGGAATTTTAATTATGATGTGTCTTGGTGTGGTTCTTTTTGGATTCCTTTTGTTTGGGGTTCTGTGTGCTTCCTGGACGTGTAAGTCTATTTCTTTCACCAGGTGGGGGAAGTTTTCTGTCACTATTTCTTTCAATATGTTTTCGGTATCTTGCTCTCTGTCATCTTCTGGGATGCCCATAATTCTGATGTTGGTTTGCTTGAAGTTGTCCCAGAGGTTTCTTACATTATCTTCAACTTTCTGGATTCTCTTGTCTTCTTGCTTCTGTGGAGGAGTGTCCTCTGGCTCTTTGTGTTCCAAATCTTGGACTTGATTCTTGCAATCTTCCAATCTGTTTTTAGGACTCTGTATAATATTATTTATTTCAGAGATTGTATTCTTTATTTCTAGTTGACCCTTCATTATTTCTTGTTGATCCCTTATCATATCCTCATAGGTCTCATTTATTTTATCCGCCTTTTCTAAGAGATTGTTGAACAACCTTATAAGCGTGGCTTTGAACTCTATATCCAGTCGTTTTTTGTCCTCCATTTCTTTCGTTTGTGATCTGTTTCCTCGTTTCGGCATTTTTGCTGCTTCCCTGAGTTGGTAGGTTGGGAGGATCAGCTGTGTCTATGCCAGGAGACAGCCTTATTCCACTAGACTTGGAAACCTGCAAAAGCCTCTCTGAGTTCAGCTTGGATGGGGCAGTTTCAGAGTGGAGCCTACAGCCTTGGCTTCCGGTTAGCCCCGCCCTCTGAGGTTCCTGAGTCTCAGTGTTCCTCAGTGTCCTTTGGTACTCGCTGCAAGCACCTCTGAGAGAAAGGCACTCTAGAGTTTCGCCCGCTACCAGACAGTGTAGTCTCTCCTCCAACAAGCCCACAACTGGGGTTCAGAGCAGTTGGAAGTGGGGTTAAGAGCAGTCCAGAGCTTATGTCTCCTTCCTGTTAGGGCAATCTCGCGGCCCAAACAACAGTCTGTCCTCTGTGCGCGCAATGTGCGCGACTCAGGGGCTCTGCTTTTTGCCGTTCCCCTGAGCTTCTGTCTTACAGCCCAGATTCCCTCTGTATGAGGCTGGAGCCCGAGGGTCTTGCCCAGGACTGGGGTTCCGTGCAGTCAGAACTGGGACTCAGCACAGTCCTGAGCTTTTGAGTTCTTCCCACTGGGGCAATTCAGCAGCTCAGCGAACAGTCTGCGCGCAATGTGCGCGACTCCGGAGCTCTGCCTTTTCACTGCTCCCCTGAGCTTCCGCCTTACAGCCCAGATTCCCTCTGTGTGAGCCTGGGACCCCCGGAACTCGCCCAGAACTGGGGTTCAGTGCAGTCGGAGTTGGGGTTCAGCACAGTCCGGAGTTTTTATCTCTTTCCCGCTAGGGAACGCCAGCCAGGCACTCAGCCGCCCCTCCTCTAGGCTCCGTCCTCTCCCCAGGCGCACACCGCGCCTCCGTAGTTTAGGCTTTTAGGGCTCCTCTGGTTTTCCTTCTGGTTTTCTCTTTCCTTCTAGTTGTAGAATTCCCAGTCAGTCAACTTTCCTGTAGTTCTGGATAGTGTCCACTCTATATTTTAGTTGTATTTTTTGAAATTGTTGAGTGCGGCTGCAGTTAGGCTTTTACCTCTGCCGCCATCTTGTTGTCTAATCTGTGATATTTTGATCTGCATACAAACTGAGTTCAGGTACAGACTTAGGTAAATATATTCTACAGATCCTTTTGGGTCAATGAAGTAGAATCATGATCCAAGTGAAGCAGTGTCTAAGGACAGTCATTCAGGAAGTTTATATCAGGTCCAAAAATGGACCTTTTGTCTATTCAGTGCTCATTACATCCTAGGCAGTAAGCTCTAGGAAACTCATGATGAACAAGAGGTAATCTCTACTGCCTCAAGCTCTTATACTCTAGTGAGGAAGATAAAGAAGAACGCAAAAAGCAAATACTGTGATACAGTGAATTAAATATTATCCTTTGGAAATACATATGGAAGGAAGAGGAGTTTTTCAAGATAATGTAACAGGGTCCTTAAACAGGGTGGGCCGGGGTGTGGTGGGGAGAGGAATGGCTAGAAGAGGACATAGGGTAATGGGAGACTACTTCTGCTGCTGTGACAAAGGCTCAGGAAACAGTGACTGAGGCAGATTCAATTCACTTCAATAGGGCAGGTTGTCCCATAAAGTTCACCAGGTTCCTCTGGTGTGGCTTCTACATTATGTTCCAAGGTGACTGTTTCACATTTGACAAGCAGGAAATGGAGAATGACAAGGTTGGATATACCCTTTTAAAAAACCTGATTAATTCTGTTCACATCCCTTAGCTAGAACCTAGTTACATGGTCGTACCTAGCTACAAAGAAAGCTAAGGAATAGATTCATTCTCCTGTTCTACAGCCATGCTTCTACCTGAAACTTATATTATGATAAGAGCAGAGAACAGACATTAAGGCACAAGTGGTCTCTGCCAAAGTATGGCACGTTGGTGGCCCCAAATCTGAGTGTTCTGCTTTTTTTCACACACAGCACATTCACCCCTACAGAAGGAGACAGTCCCTGGGTCTTCTCTGTTCCCACATTAGCTCCGAGTTCAGGATTTCTGGGTGATGCAGAGTCCACAATCTCTCTGGGTGATCCTTGTCTTTACAGTTATGACTAAATGTGACTCTGATGATCCAGTGACTTCTAAACATTCTATATAATAAAAGCCCAGCAACCATAATGGCATAATGACCAGAGCGACCGCTCAACCATTTGCTATGAGGTGCATTAACCATGTCTTGGTTCCTCCCCTTGGGCCCACAGGCTCCTATTGCAGGATGGCACACGGGGAACCACGGGGAACCAGGGTGGTTGGAAGCGGGGTGGGACTAGGGACTGGTGAGCCAGTGGAACATGGCCCTGATCACAGGTTAGGCTTAGAGACCCAACCCACGCTCGATTTTGTGCGATGGGCCTCTAGTTTTCCCCATAAACCTCTGCCCCGGCCAGTTTCCAAAAAGGGAAGAGGGACAAAACAAGTGCATTCCAAACTCTCATTCAGAAAATGAAAGAATTAGAAATGCGTAATAATCACTATCTCTAGCAATTTTCAGATCCCACAGTCAGAAACCAGAAAGCCTTCCTACCCTGACAGTAAAGTAGGTCTAGTTTCTCTTTCAACCTCTGATTCTGCTGTCAGGAAGGGCCTCCTGCATCCACCGTGTTCGGTGATTTTATCTGAAGTAGGTGATGGGGCTCTAACCTCCTGAGGAGGCAAACATCTTTCACACTTGCTTCCTGGAGGTGCAGGTTCGGGGATCCAGAGGTTGCTTTAGAGATTTAAAAAAAAAAATCATAGTACTTTGTAAGGCAGGCTTTCAAGTTACTTTTAGCAATAAATTTTCCTAAAAAACTTGGTATGTTTGCAGGTAACCACAGAAAAGCATATCATTCTAGGCACAGGGTGATCAAAATCTCTGGTGTTCTCACCTGCCTCTCATCCCACACTGAGAGAAAAGCCTTGAAGAGGGAGGCAGCATTCTCAATCTGACTTTTACCAGGGAGAAGTTTCTCCACCAGCAAGTTTCCCCTCTCTGCCTGGGAAGTCTTCATGGGGGATGCTGGAGACAGGCGGGTCTGCAGCTCCTTTTTCCTCCAGACCACCTGCCCACAGCCAGAACCAGCCCTTGCAGCCAGCTTGCATTCCTAACTCTCTTCCGACTTTGGTTAGAGATAAGAGGCAAGAAGCAGCTGACCCCCGCTGACAGAAGTCTTTCCGATTATTTCCACTTGAATGATAAGCTCTGTTCACATATTATCGGTGTACAAAGTGTTGTTGCAAGTGGCAGTTTTAAAAGAACTTTTTCCCCCTATAAAACAACTAGAGGCCCGTTGCAAGAAGATTCATGCAAGAATAGGCCTTCCGCCAAAACCGGTTTGGCTCAGTGGATAGAGCTTCGGTCTGTGGACTGAAGGGTACTAGGTTTGATTCTGGTCAAGGGCGTGTACATTGGTTGCAGGCACATCCCCGGTAGGGGGTGTGCAATAGGCAGCTGGCCAATGTTTCTCTCTCATTGGTGTTTCTAGCTCTCTATCTCTCTCCCTTTCTCTCTGTAAAAAATCAATAAAATATTTATTTTTTTTAAAAGAAAAGAAAAAAAAGAATAGGCCTTCCTTTCCTGGCTTCCCTCCCGGCCACCTGCAAGTCCTTGCTCCTGGTGGAGTGCTACTCCTGTAGTTTTCTCCACCCCTCCTCCACCCTTCCCCTCATAGCAGGTATCCCCCCTCATCTGGTCACTCGGTGCCTGCATATGCAAATTAATCCACCATCTTTGTTGGGTTTATTTGCATTCTCCTGGTTGGCTGGTGGGCATCATGGAGGTGTGGTCAATTTACATATTTCTCTTTTATTAGTGTAGATTAACCCTAAGTTTTTGCTCTGTAATATCTGTGTTTTAGTTACCAACTACCCAGCCACAAAGCTAATGCTACACATTTTTGGTTTTGTTGTAATAATAGGAATCAAATTCTCCATCAGTGCATGCAGCAAAAACTATTCTAGTTATTTTAGACAGAAAGATGATGAATTAATATAATTAGAGAGAAGAGTCAAGGGAATTAACACGTTGTTGGAGCAGCTGGAGAAATAGATTTTAGGCAGAATTTCCCTTCTAGGAAAGCTTTCAACTTTGACAAAGTTGGGAAGAAATTGTAAGGCTGTCACTGGAGATACTGAGTTTAAGCTCCCCTGTATTTGTGATTCAGAAATCAGGAAACCAAAACCAGGAAGTTACCACTGCAGCTGCCACATCACTCTTCATCATCCATGGAGCTGCAGTGAAGATGCAGAAAAATCATGCTCCACAGGGCTGCTTGCCAGATAAGTCTCAAAGCAGCAGGGAGATGGTCTGTGCCCACTGCTGCCTTCCACATCTCTTGCAAGTGCATTTATCAGGTGGAATTTAATTCACATATAGAACTCTAGAAGCAAGGTAGTAGGGCAGTGTTTTTTGTTTTTCCATTGAGCCTCTCTGGTACATGGAGACATACTGGAAGAATATGTGGATAAATGATGACTGCAAATTAACCACAAGCAACACATGAATCATTAGCAAAAGGATGGTAGTTGAAGCTGATGGAGAAGATGTAGTGAAAGGAAAGAGAGCAGTGGAAGAAAGGGTGGAGGACAGAAACAATCCAAATTTAAGGAAGAGAAATTCCAAAAGAGATTGGAATGGAAAGAAAACTTGAATAGTCTATTGTCTTATTTCTTTTAGACTTTTTTTTTTAATTTCATAGAGGAAGGGGGAGGGACAGGGAGATAGAGCCATCAGTGATGCAAGAGAACCATTGTTCAGCTGCCTCCTGCACACCCCACACTGGGGATCAAGCCCACAACCTGGGCACGTGCCCTGACTGGGAACCTTGTGGTTCATAGGTCAACGCTCAACCACTGAGCACATAGGCTGGGCTAAAGACTTTTTAATTCAAGAAGAAGAAGAAGAGGAGGAGGACAAGGAGGAGGAGGAGGAGGAGGAGGAGGAGGAGGAATTTAGAAGAAGAAAAAATCTTATTTCTCAGTAAGTTCAAGTTCTGAAGTAGCAGGGGGGTCAGAACTTCAACATATGAATTGAAGGGCTGGGGAAGGACACAATTCAACTGTAACAGAGTGACGCTCCTACACATAAGGGGATGGAAAGTTTTCAATAGTGAATCCTCTAATTCAGGGAGGGAGCAGATACTAATTAGATGCAGTTGAAAATAGAGTGGCAGAGATGGAGAGTGGAGTTATATAGTAAAGATAATAATTAAAGATAATAACCCTAGGTTATTATAAGGATTAAAGGAGATTATAATGTAAGGCACTTATAGAATATATGAAAAGCACTTGATAAATTAGTTCAGGATTCTGGCTTCCTTTCAGTAGATAGCAGCTACTCCTATAAAAATAACACGCATCATAATAGTATTCTTTAATTTATTCATTACTTCATTGACAATTTATGAACTCACATCTGTGCTAGGCCCTCTGTTAAGAGTAGGAATATAAAGTGCATTAAAATCAAATGTTTGTTTAATGAATGAATGAGATTACAATCTAATGGATCACAAAGGCATGTTGACAATATGGGCCAGTGAAGCAAGTGCAGAAAGGCATACAAAGACCTATGGGAAGAACTGGAGGGTGAGGCATGACTTCAGCAAGACATAATAGTCAAATATTTGCCTCTGTCGGCGCACCATTGGAGTGGTAGAATATAGGCCACATTGCTGAAACTGGTTTGGCTCAGTGGATAGAGCATCAGCTTGTGGACTGATAGGTCCCAGGTTCAATTCTGGTCAAGGGCATGCACCTTGGTTGTAGGCACATCCCCAGTAGGGGGTGTGCAGGAGGCAGCTGATCGATGTTTCTCTCGCATCAATGTTTCTAACTCTCTATCCCTCTCTCTTCCTCTCTGTAAAAAAATCAATAAAAATATATCATATAAAAAAGAAAGAAAATAGGCCACATTACTGATACGTTTTGCATAGTTGAATCAATTACTTCATAGTGATTGACAGTGTGTCATCTCTCCCCAAACTATGGTAGCATATTTTTATGTTGGTAGTTCCATAAAGCTAAGTGGTTGACTTCTCCAGTTTTGGAAGGTGTGAGTCAGAATATAGCTTTAAACAAGAAAGTAGAACCCATGCTAAATTATTAATAATATTTTATGAGAATCCTTATGAGGTATGAAAACGTAAGGTTTTTTTTTATTACAAAGGATGAGAACACAAGGTCATGTTCATGGAAGCTCAGACATAGTGACTAACACCTACAGCTCACTCTTGAAGCAAAGACAATAGTAGTTTCTGTTACTCCTTTCCTTCCCTGCCTCTTAGTTATACATGCAGTGTCCCCTTCTTGGACTGATCAAATCTGAGTAGAAAGGATATTTGTCACTTCTACACAGAAACTCTGAAAGTGATAAACCACCCTGGCTTTTCCTGTCTCACCAATCAATCAATATGGTGGTGCCTTAGCAGTCTGCTTTTCTAAGTGACAACAATTACCAAATACGTGCACACACTTACATTGCACATGTGAATGAGAAATAAAATTTTTTGTGCTATAAACTGCTTATTTTGGGATTGTTTGTTCATGCAGCATAACCTAGCACATTCTACTGATATAATAATTGAATGTTAAGCTAGCACTAGTATCTTTTGTGCATCAGTATCTTCGAGGGCACAATTTAGAAGCTGCATTTTTTTCTTTTCCCTCTTATCTTGAAATCATATTCAATTAATAGACGATAGAAAGGACCTCTTAATATCTATGAGGAATTCCAGGTTTGTCACTACCAAACATTTTTGAGTTTTTGTGGCCATGCATTTCTTTTTTTTCTTTTTTTCTGGAGAGAACTGTTCATATTTTTACCCCCTCATTCTCCTAGAAGTCCATCACCCACACAACAGTTAAGAATAACCACTATGGGAGCCTGAATTTGTAAATTCCTGCACCGGCGCACACAGTTGCATGACAACTTAACTTTAACCAGTAAACTGTAGCTAGTCTGGATGTGAGTTGGAGAGAATGCTGTTTTGGAGAGTTTAATGAAGAGTAACTTTGTACAGATCTGTCAATTTATTAATACCCTGTGTTGACGTAAGAAATGTGCAACCTGTGGGCAATTTGCATAATTGTTTAGTTGAGCCAATCTGACAACAATTGCCAGGAAGCAAGATCTCAAATGTTCCACAGAATGACAGTTTTGCAGTTTGTTTATACCTTGGGAATTTAAGAGGGAAAGTAAGGGAAGTTGCATGAAGGTGGAAGAAAGCAAAGTACAGGATAGTTAATAAGATTACCTGCTTTTATTGAGGTGGTTACGCTCTCCAGGGGTCTGGGAAAGACAATTACTTTTGTCATTTCACAAGTTGTTAACCAACATGCACAGAAACAATGGACAGGGTATGCTTAAGGTAAAGATAAATCTTTTACTAAAGAAGTTATATGCTTGAACCCTGGCCAATGTGGCTCAGTGGTAGGGCAATGGCCCATGCGTGGAAGGGTTGCAGGTTCGATTTCTGGTCAAGGGGATGTACCTGGCTTGCAGGTTCATTCCCAAGCCCCGATTGGGGTGCAACCAATCAATGTGTCTCTCTCACATTGATGTCTCTCTGTCTCTCTCTTTCTCTCCCAGTCTCTCCCTTCCACTCTCTTTAAAAATCAATGGGAGCCAGGACCGGTTTGGCTCAGTGGATAGAGCATCAGCCCGAGGACTGAAGGGTCCCAGGTTCGATTCCGGTCAAGGGCATGTACTGTACCTTGGTTGTGGGCACATCCCCAGTAGGGGGTGGTGCAAGAGGCAGCTGATCAATGATTCTCTCTCATCGATGTTTCTAACTCTCTATTCCTCTCCCTTCCTCTCTGTAAAAAATCAATAAAATATATATTTTTTAAATCAATGGAAAAAAATATCCTTGGGTGAGGATTAACAAAACACTTTTGTTGCTATCTTCATATTCTCTCAGTCATTGTCAGGTATCATTATGCTGATTTCACAAAAAGAAAAAACATTAACATTTTTTTTCTTTCTCTGGGTTTTCATGTCATGGGAGTCTTTCCATGTTTGTATATGTAAAAATATTCATTGATGATTAATCACTGTTTTATTGATTAGTTGAGAGCTAAACCAATAAAGTCTTTTTCAAAAAAAAACCTTTTTATTATCCAAAGCTCTTGTGTCTAGAGAGAGATCATAGTTTCAAGATGTTGGGCCTCTCTAGCTAGTTTCTAAAAACATACATTTTTGTCCCAGCTGGTGTGGTCAGTGGTTGAGCATCGACCTATGATCCAGGAGGTCACAGTTCGATTCTCATTCAGGACACATGCCAGGGTTGTGGGCTAGATCTCTGGCAGGAGGTGTGCAGGAGGCAGCCAATCAATTATTTTCTCTCATCATTGATGTTTCTATATCTCTCCCTCTTCCTTTCTCTCTGAAATCAATAAAAATATATTTAAAAAGTAAAAACAAAGGTGATAGAAAGGATAGGAAGGAATCAAAGGACAAAAAAAAAGACTAGGAAACAGCTTCTTCACCCAGGCCAGAAAGGTACTAAAGAGATCACTCCTTGTCTTTTGGGCAATCCAGCTCTGTCTGATTTTTGGTGTGTGTGTGTGTGTGTGTGTGTGTGTGTGTGTGTGTGTGTGTGTTTAAACACATCCTTTAGTTTTTAATTGATTTCAGAGAGGACACATTTAACTCTGTTTCTATTTAATACTGCACTGCACATCTCAACTATATATTGTTGATTTAAGCTTCATCAAATATACATCGAGCCAAAACCGGTTTGGCTCAGTGGTAGAGCGTTGGTCTGCGGACTGAAAGGTCCCAGGTTCGATTCCGGTCAAGGGCATGTACATTAGTTGCGGGCACATCCCCGGTGGGAGGTGTGCAAGAGGCAGCTGGTCAATGTTTCTCTCTCATGGACGTTTCTAGCTCTCTATCTCTCTCCCCCTTCCTCTCTGTAAAATATCAATAAAATATATTTTAAAAAAAAAATATATATATATATATCTCAAAATCATGAATGACCATGTTGAAGAAACAACTTGGATTTTGATATGGAAATGTGCTTACCTGTAGTCTAGCGCAGGATTTTCATCGAAGGCCACTTTTCTTGTTAGGAGGATCACTTATTCGTAGGTGAATGTTTGTGTGGTTACATTCCATATTTCAACATCTCTAATGCCATTAATGGAAATTTTTATCTGGATAATTTTTCAAAAGGTTTTATTTATTTGCATAAAAGACATGTGGAATGAGGTCAGGGGAAAAAGAAAATATAAATATCCTAAATGAAAATGTATATAGTCAAACTTCACATTTGTCTCAGAACTTCCTGGCATAGAAGGGAAAAAAAAGAAAAATATGATCAGTTACAACAGGGCTTCTTAACCTATTCTATCACAGCACATACAGAACATTATCATTATTCCAATGGACCTGGTGGAAAACAAAGGCACCTCTGGATCCAGCTAGCCTGAGAGCTGAGAGGATCAATATTTGGGCACACCCATAAACACCCTGCGGTACACTGGTGAGGTACAGCATCATGGCTGGAAAATCTGTTACATAGTTCACACTGCCAGACGTTAATTAGTGTAATAATTTGTCACTAGTAAAGAGGATTTTGTTTGCACGATTGTTTGGTTTTCACTGTCTCTAGGCATAGCCTTATCCTATGTGGCAGGTTGCGGCAGCATCCGGTTTTCCAAAGGAATTCCTTAGAGCAGTGTTTCCCAAAGTGTGGCACGCGTACCCCCAGGGGTACAGGAAGAGTTTGGTGTGGGTACACGTTGCACCGGAGTTTGGTGGGGATATGCACTGCACTGTGCTTAGCTGCGCCTAATTCTACGTTCTCATGAGTCAAGTCAAGACAGTCTTGTGAGGCGTGAGATGGTCCGGTGTGCAAATAAATGTTATTTATAATATAACTTTTGTTTATATTTTATTATGAATAATTTTATTTTTCGTTTATTACTATTTTGTGTATGTACCAAAAAAATAAAAAAATAAATATATTTTGGTTGTTATTAAAATACATCCTTTTTTTTTTTTTTTTTTTTTGGACAAGAGGTACTCAGCGTTACGAAAATTATAGAAGGGGTACACATCTGTCAAAAGTTTGGGAAACACTGCCTGAGAGTAAGAGATGTAGGGCTTTCTTCCCTGCCTCCCAATGGAAGAGCCATACCATTTCCCCTGGGGAGTAGAAGGCCAGCCCGGTCTTCAGCAGGGCAGTGAGTATGAGTGTGCTCCGCCATCGCCCTGCCCTTTAAACCCAATGGGTGGCTAGGAAGGGCAGGGCGCTGAAACTTCGATGCCTGCAGGGAAAAGGGAGACACATTTTTATGTAAATGCAGACTTTCGACTACTGAACCAATGCGCCTGCTTCCAAGTGGTGCAAGTTGTGACGGGCAGTATTTTGGAAACAAACATGCAGGTATAATCAGCTACTAAGATACATAAGCAGAATGTGTGGAAAATGTTTTCCTCCTAGAGGGCCTTGTGAGGGGTGTGGAGAGGAGCTTTTCAAACGAGGGAGACACCAAATCCTGTTGCCATGCAGGGCTGTGAACAACAGTATACACACTCCTGAGGGCTTTTCTTTGGAGGATCTGGGTTGGAATGAGGACAGCAGCTGTCACATCCAATAGTTGCCACGAAAAGCAGAGAAGCTAACCCAAGCCCAGAAGTTTCGCGTCAACAGGTAGCTTAGCGGAAAGTTAGGGGAACTTCATTAGAAGTGCTTGTGTTTATTAGGTAGGTGGTATTTCTTCCGGACACTTTTTTTTTTTTTTTTTTTTTTTTACTACTTTCGTTTGAAGTAATGTGATATGTCCTTTAAAATATGTCTATATACGTTTTTATATTCTGCTCTGTGATGTTGGGGCTGGAACTTGGCTAATTTCGTTTCTCAGATTCCTTTATCAGCTAGTTTCTTATTAAGTGCTATCAGTGGGTGGATAAATAGGAGGCAAAAAGGGGGAAGAGAGGAATTTCCGTCCCTTTTTTTTCAGTCCCTACCTCCTCACTCCTCACTCCAGCAGCAGGGGAAAGGGGCTCTGAGTTCTGGCTTCGTCTGGAACTCATCATGTTCCTAAGAGGAGCCACGGACTCCCAGAGCAAGTGGATTGGCAGCTGGATTGATGGTTGTTCTGTTGCACCTGACTTAACTAGGCTGTACCTCCCAGGCTTCCTGTGACCTGCCAGTCAAGTCTGCTCCTCAGAAGCCCACCCCCCAGCTGCGGGGAGTTTCCCAACAGCTTAGAGTACCAGGTCTGCAGGGTCGTCTCCGTGAACTTCTGTGTCCTTACCCCCAGCCCCTTTTTCTATATCTGCAGATGTAGCAGTTATTAATCTCCTTTTTTTTGCTCTTTAAACCTTCCCATACTTTTGGAAAGAGTTCCCTGAATTAGCTCATCTCCCTTAGAAATACCCAGTGTGCTTTCTGTTTACTTTATTACACGGCCCACAGGGCCCTTCACCAATTGCTGCAGTCAGAGAATGACCTCAGTTGATCAAGCCTGGGGCATGCCTACTTCTGACACTGAGGGCATGGTTGTTGTTTTTTTGTTTGTTTGTTTTGCTAGAAAAGGGATAGCTAGGGAGAATGGCATTATGGACAGCTACAGAGAAATGGTCATCATAAAAAACAGCTTTGTATTTTGTAATGGTCCACTGGGGAAAGGAGGAAGAAGAGGCTAACAGGAATGGCAGAAAGGAGAATAAGGGAGTTTTGTTCTGAGATGGACGTGCATGTTGAAGTGCCGGTGGGAAGAGTTAAAGTTGTGGGAATAAGTACAGAGGCAGGGAAAGAAGAGACGATGGATGATGATGGGCTCAAAAGAGGGTTGAGGCCAGGTCTTGAGCAGGAGGAGGGGTGCACTGGCTACAACAGGAGTGAAGGAGGCTGCCGTGCGTCCAGGCGCAGGGACATCTGCTGGGAACAGTGGGAGGGGCTTGTTGGAGTTCACCTCTGCTAGCCCGTGCTCTCTCTGTTATGGTAAAGGTAGGCCATTTTCTTTTTTAAATTTATTTTTTATTGATTATGGTATCACATAATTGTCCTTAGGTAGGCCATTTTCAGGGAGCAAGGGGAAGAATGGGTCTAAGGCCAGAAGTTTGAAGAGAGAAAGAAGGTATGAAGAAACCTTCTTGGAAAGGAGAAAGCAAGTTGGTCAGAGAAACACAATGGAATTACTAGGACTTTTTTTTTTTTTAATTAAATTTATTTCAAGAGGAAGAGAGAGGGAAAGAGAAATGGAAGCATCAATGAGCAGGTACTGTTTCCAAAATATATTTTTGTTCACCTAGAAGGTCACGAAAGTTCTTCCTCAATAAAATATTTTGATAAAACACTATTTTAATGAAATAGTAAAGGTGGAAATTATAGGAATTTTTTGGACCTGCTAAATTGCCTTCAGAAAGATATGATTATTCTGTTTTGCCGGTGTAGCAATCAGGAGAAGGTACATTACTTACTCAAAATGAGCTAGCTTCAAATGTAGGAACCTAATTGATTTAAAAGAGAACACATTCTTCTGAATTTGTTGGAACACAAAACATTGCCTCTTCTTCCCCTACATGGATTTGTAGAATCAGTCACAAAACGGCTACTAATGGGCATAAAGTTTAGGCTCAAAGGGGCGTGGTGCTGAGTGCAGTGACAGTCCAACCACTGGTGACTGGAGGGAAACAGGAAGTGTAAAATGACTCCCATGTTGTCATCTTTCCGGTTTCAGAACCACAGGAAAGGTGATGCTCTTCTCCTTCGCGCGCCATTCCCCCGTCACCCCTCTTCCTTTCTCCTGTGCAACATTTCAGTTGCATCAGCCCTCCTTGCCTCATGCCCACCACGTCTGGTCCCCTCCCCACACAACCTCCTGAGGCTTGGCAGTTTTGGATTAGGCTATGAACGAATCAGCGCTTGGATCATTTTAAAAGTCACTCTTGTAAAGTCATGTTTATTCAGAGTGACATCCCATGTGACGCCCATTACACATGGCAGCAGCTTGCATGACCCACCTGTTCCTACTGCTGACTGCATTCATCTTGCTCAGAAATAGTTCATCAGTGAGTTGGTCACTCGATTCTTGAGGTGAACTGAAAGTTATTTATAAAAGTGAAAGACCCAAAGTTTTTTAATTATTTACTTAAAAAATAAATTTGAGAGGAAACAACTGAAATGTCTTTCAACGGGTGAATGGCTGAGCAAACATGGGTACATCCATGCAATGGCACACTGCTCAGCTATAAAAAGGAATGAACCGTTGCTCCTGACAATGTCTTAGATGGATCTAAGGGCATTATGCTTATTGAAAAAAAATCCAGTCTCAAAAGTTTACACACAGACACACACACACATATACACACACAAAAGAAAAAACGTTTATACACTATATGATCCATTTACATAACATTCTCGAAATGGCAGAATAATAAAGATGGAGACTAGATTAGAGGACGGGGATGCGGTAGGAAGGTGAGACTATAAAAGAGGAGCATGGGGAGTTGCTATATGCTGATGGAACACTTTGGTATATTATATTATATATATATATATATATATATATATATATATATATATATATATATAATATAAATTATATATATAAATTATATATATAATATAAATTATATATATAAATTATATATATATATATATATATATATATATATATATATAAAATTGATTTTTTTTTACAGAGAGGAAGAGAGAGGGATAGAGAGTTAGAAACATTGATGAGAGAGAATCATCGATCAGCTGCCTCCTTCACACCCCTCACTGGGGATGTGCCCGCAACCAAGGTACATGCCTTGACTGGAATTGAACCCGGGACTTTTCAGTCCGCAGGCCAATGCTCTATCCACTGGGCCAAACCGGTTTCGGCTATATTTTCTTTTCTTTTTTACTGGGCCAAACCGGTTTCGGCTATATTTTCTTTTCTTTTTTAATCACATATGGTTAAAATAAATTTTTCTTCTGATGAAAATTCTTAGCAACTTTCAAACATGCAATACAGTATTGCTAACTATGGTCCCTATGCTGTACATTACATTCCTAGGACTTATTTATTTTATAACTGGAAGTTTGTACCTTTGATTTCCTTTGTATATTTCACCTACTCTCCACCCCCTGTATCTCGTAACCACCAATCAGTTCTTTGTATTTATGATTTCAGTGTTTGTTTTAGATTCCACATACACTAGTCAGTGAAATCATATGATATTTTTCCAATACCACTTATTTCACTTAGCATAGTGCCCTTTCCGACCATGTTTCAAATGGCAGAATTTCTTTTTTTATGGATGAATAATATTTCTCTGTGTGTGTGTGTGTGTGTGTGTGTGTGTGTGTGTGTGTTTGAATTTTCTTTATTCATTCATCCATTGATGAACACTTAGATTGTTGCCATGTCTTGGCTTTGTAAATAATGCTGCAATGAAAATGGAGGTGCAGATACTTTTTTGAGTTAGTGTCTTCTTTTCTTTGGGATATAAATTCATAGAAATGGAATTGCTGGATTATATGGCAATTCTATTTTTAAGTTTTCGAGGAACCTCTATACTGTTTGCAATAGTGGTTGTACCAATTTATAATTCTACCAACAGTGTATAAGTTTTCCATTTTCTTCATATAATCTCCAACACTTGTTATTTTTTGGTTTTGTTTCTTGATAATTGGCATTCTAACAGTTGTGAGGAGATAACTCATTGTGGTTTTGACTTGCATTTTTCCAATGATTAGTGATGCTAAGCACCTTTTCATGCACCTGTATGTATATATGTACATTAGCCATCTGTACGTCTCCTTTGGAAAAATATGTATTCTGATCCTCCGCCCACTTAAAAAATGTTATTAGATTTATTGGGGTAACATTGGTTAGTAACATTATATAAATTTCAGGTGTACAACTTTAAAATACATCTGTAAACTCTATTTGTTCTTACTACCCAAAATCTAGTCTCCTTCTATCTCCATGTATTTGATCCCCCTTTTAACTTTTTCATCCTCTGCTCAGTTTCAATTAGATTTTGTTTTGTTTTGTTATTGAGTTGTATGAGTAGTTCTGTATGTTGATTGTGATGGGAGACTACATGAAATTGTATATGTATAGATTCCACAGAAGTCTACACACATAGACAAGCAAATGAGTGCATATAAAAACAAGTGAAAACTAAATAAGGTGTATCATCTAATTAGCAGTTGTATTTGTCAGGATTCTTCAGAGAAACAGAAACAGAACCAATAGGATATATAATCTATAATTAGGCTTTGGCTCATGCAATTATGGATCTATTTCTAGGTATTGGCTCATGCAACTATGCAGAAACCCCATGGCCTGCTATTTGGAAGCTGAAGACACCGGAAAGCTGGTGGCGTAGTTCAAAGGCCTGAAAACTCGGGGAACCAATGCCCATCTGCCAGTGACTGGGTGTGACTAGACATCCCAGACCCTGTCCGCTTGTCTGGTTGGCCCTCAGGTAACTCTTCATTATTCCATTTCTACTACACTGGATAATGGTCTGGGAGTAGGTCTGTATTTTCTGATTATGTTATTTGCATGCCACTCCCCGCTTAATACCTTTTCTTGTAGGACCCTTCCTTTGTCCACCATTTTGAATTCAGTAACACTGCCCATCTTCTTTCTTGGAGTAGGAGTACAAGTATTTTCTATTATAACACTGACCATACTTTGTATTCATGTAATGCTTGTTTGTTTGTGCATTTAATATCCATCCCCCTTCTAGACAATTAGCCCAATGAGGGAAGAGACTATATTAGTGGTCGGCAAACTGCGGCTCAAGAGCTGCGGTTTGCCACTCTGTTGACTAAAGAGTTTGCCAACCACTGGGCTATATCTGTTTCCTTCCACAAGTGGGAAGCAAGCCATGTGTATACCTGTGCCTATACTCAGCAGTGGAAAAAGTAAGGGCAAAGGATCTGAAGGGGGAGATTTCCTGAAAGTTTATTGAAGAGTAATGAGGTCGGTATGGTTATGTAAAGTGAGCACCTTGAGGACAAAGAGGTGATGGGAAGATGATTTCAGAGTCTTGTAGACCTAAAATCATCAGATACGCAAAGCAGGAGTGATTGTTGGGGGGTTTTTTTGCACATTAATAGCAACTCTCAGTATGGCTTTTACTCTGTGTGAGATGGGAAATCTCGAAAGGGTTTTAAGCAGAAATACATTATTGGACATGTTTTAAGGACATTTCTATTTTCTGATGTCTGAATATCTCTTTAAATTTAACAAACTTGAAAGGAAAAGAGGGGTGATATTTATGGGCCCCCTAAAATCTCACACCTGCTATGTGTTGTTGTTTTGTATATTAGTAATTTCCTTTTGTTCTATTATTTACCATATTTAACAAATTAAGAAACTAAAGCTGCCGAAACCGGTTTGGCTCAGTGGATAGAGCATTGTTCTGCAGACTGAAAGGTCCCAGGTTCGATTCCTGTCAAGGACATGTACCTTGGTTGTAGTAGGCACATCCCCAGTAGGGGGTGTGCAAGAGGCAGGTAAAGGATGATTCTCTCATTGATGTTTCTAACTCTCTATCCCTTTCTCTTTCTCTCTGTAAAAAAATTCAATAAAATATATTTTTTTAAAAAGAAAGAAAGAAACTAAAGCTTAGGGAGGTTACAAAAAATACTCAGGGTCTTATAATTAGTAAATTGCAAATTTATGTTGTAAACCTAGATCAGCTAAACTCAAAGCTCATTCTCTGAACCACCACTCTAGTTTGGAACATAATTCTTGGAAGGAGATAAGGCTGTAGAATGATTATATATTTTATCAGTCTTTTTTATCAGTCTGCCTTCCCTTCCCTCTCCTACTTGGGTTATCATAGTATCTTCTCCCCAGGCCTGAGATGGCGCCTGATATATATCTGGCTTGTCCATGTCTTATTCATTCACCTATCTGCCACGATTGAGCCAAGGATGAACATGTGATTCCAACCAGGCCAACCAGAGGGAAGTTGGTCCGCTGGCTGAGGGGAGGGACTGCGGGAGGTTGGCTGTGTGCTTGGTTTTTATTGAAGCTAGAGAGCAGGATTTCTCTTCTGGGTGTTGGCGATGGAAGTATATAATCAGGAAATGACATATCATCTTTCTTTCTTCCTGGGTAAACTAGTTCACAGTGGATAAAAAATAATAATTTGGGGATGGCACTCTTCATTGGCAGTCAACTCAGGAGTGCTTTGCAATATAACCAAGAGTAGAGGTGCAAAAAAGGAGTGACTATTCTTTTTTTTTTAAATATATATTTTGTTGATTTTTTTACAGAGAGGAAGAGAGAGGGGTAGATAGAGAGTTAGAAACATTGATGAGAGAGAATCATCGATCTGCTGCCTCTTGCACACCCCCCACTGGGATGTGTCTGCAACCAAGGTACATGTCCTTGACCTGAATCAAACCTGGGACTTTGTAGTCTACAGGCCAATGCTCTATCCACTGAGCCAAACTGGTTTCAGTGAGTGACTATTCTTTTTGCAGATTAATATTAGCTATCTCAATATGAAGTAAAAGATTTACAATGGGTAGAATCTCTCTACCAGCAATAAGGTTCCTAAAGAAAATTGATCTCCTCTATACTACATTTGGACTGAAAATCTTCATCTATTATTTTTCCCCTTATTCCATAAAATCAACAAACATTAAGATACATCTCTTTATAATGTCAGCGGAACCATAACAGAAGAGCTGTCCATACCTGTAATTGATAAGAATCCAAATACTAGATAGATCCACAACCGGTAGACCATGCTTGTCACACCCCTGCCACTAGAGAATCTCCATCACATTTAGGTCCAACCCAGTCCTCTCCATGGCCTGTGAGGCCTTAGGTGACGCAGCATAAGGCTTCCTTTCTGACCTCATTTCCTATTTCCTTCCTGTTCACTCCACTCCAACCAATTGGCTCATTGCTGTTCCTCAAACATTTTGAGCACTCCCACTGCAGAATGCTTGCATATTCTGTTTCCTCTTTCTGACACACCTCTCTCTCAGACACTGACATGGCTCTCTCACTTCTTTCAAGTCTCTGTTCAGATGTCACCACGTAATTGAGGTCTTACCACTACCTATTTATTTATTGGTTAATTGTATGACTATGAAAACAAGGACTCTATTGCTTTGGCCACTGTAGAACTCTCTGCACCCTCTGGCACTTAGTAGGGAGTGCTCAATAATTATTCTTTGATTGGATGAGTGAACATAATTATGCCATTTGTTGTGACATTATGATGTTAATTGACTTGTAATTATTGCTGAGTTATTCTGAGTTCCTTGAGTATTTTTATTCTTACACTAGAGGTACGGTGCACAAATTTGTGCACGGGTAGGGTCCCTTGGCCTGGTGGGTGATTGAAGCCAATGGGGGGATGGGAGGGCTAGCCAGCTGGGGAAGGGACCACAGGAAGTTGGTCTGCTGGCTGAGGGGAGGGACTGTGGGAGGTTGGCTGTCTGCTGGAAGTTAGCTATGGGAGCACACTGACCACCAGGGGGCAGCTCCTACATTGAGCATCTTTCCCCTGGTGGTCAGTGTGCGTCATAGCAAACAGTCGACTAGTCCTTCGGTCATTGGGTCGTTTGGTTGCTTAGGCTTTTATATATATAGATTAACATCACTAAATATTTTTCTTTTCTAAAATAGGTCAGGCACACACACACACACACACACACACAACTGTAAGAACCACTGACTTGGTAGAGTGGTAAACAGTTAAAATCATTTGGTAATTAAGTGAAGGATAGAATTTAGGAAGATAAAAATGTAAACAAATTACTGCAATTCAAGCTTTGAATGCTAAAAGGTAAAATTAGACAAGTAGAAATGGATAAAGGTACATATTAAAAATTTTAGGTAGTAATATCAGCAGAACTTAGAAATGTCTGTCAGGGATGAGTTCAAAGAATAGTAAAAAATGACTTCATATTTCTAGGTTAGGTTAAATGGTTAGAGAGAGAGAGAGAGAGAGAGAGAGAGAGAAAGAGAGAGAGAGAAAGAAAGAGAACCAGAGAGGGTGATGTAGATGTGGGAATAATAATCATGAAGTTAGTTTTGGCAAGAATGACATGAGGTCATGGAAAATGACCAGCTGACCACCGGACACATGAGACTGAAGGTCTGTGGATTTAGATTTTGGTGTCAGTCTAACAATTCAACAGGCTCTAAAAACAAAATCATCACTATCCCTCCAAAATTGCCCCGTTCTTTTTTTCTGTGTTACCTCTGGAGCAGTGGTCAGCAAACGGTGGTCCGCAGACCCCTGGCGGTCTGTGAGGTCCAAAAGGTTGACCATCACTGCTCTAGAGTGATTATTCAGGTTTCACCATCTTATTAGTGGAAAAAATGTGAAGTAACTTTTTTTTTACTTATTTAAAAATTAAATATGATTTTACTGAAATCTTATCATGAGAAAAATTATTCCAACCACTACTGCTCCCCTGAACAAACCGTTTTAGCATTTAGTTTTTTTTTTTCTTTTAGGATTAATCTTCATATTCCTAGATATCATGCTTATACTATTTCTTGATTTATTAATTTTACACATATTATATTAATTTCCTGTAATGCAGATGAGTTTTTTTTTTTGTTTTGTTTTTTTTGTTTGTTTTGTTTTTGCTTTTTTATTCTTTGTTCTCTCCCATCATCCCAATCGAACTTTATGACAATTTTGGTCCAGTTAGCAGTGTTTACCCTACTGTGACTCTATAGAAGACTCAGGACCAGCTGTGTCCTGAGAGCCTAATTAGCTCCCTTCTTTGCCCCAAATTTAGTTTTTCCTTCAGCCAAGCTTACTTAGCTTTTTCATTTGCTCAAAAAAGATCTATGCTTCATTTTTGCAAAAATTCCATTCTGTCCATTAAATTGCTATCAATATTATTCCTTAAAATCTCCAACATGCCAAATAATCTTTCAATTCCATATTATTTTCCGGAGACTCAACCCCCAAACCTGCTGAGTGTCTCACCCTGGTGCTTTAACCTTCACCACCCATGTGGAACTGGATTTTATCACTACTAGATACCTTATTTTAAAAGACCCATTATTTTCTTCTTTCTTTCTTTTTCTTTTTTAAATGACATTTATTTATTTATTTATTTATTTATTTATTTCAGAGAGGAAAGGGAAGAGAGAGAGAAAGAGACAGAGCATTAGACACGTTGTCAATAATGAGAGAGAATCGTTGATTGGCTGCCTTGCTTTACGCCCCACACTGGGAATTGAGCGTGCAACCTGGGCATGTGTCCTGATTAGGAACTGAACTGTGACCTCCTGGCTCCTGGTTCGTAGGTTGATGCTCAACCACTGTACTGTATTGGCCGGTCTGACCTTATTCTAACTGCAGCAATTCTCTAATAGCTTCCTGTGAACAAGTACTTAAAAGGGCATTTTATTTCACTTTCATTTTTTTAAGCTCTTGGATATCTGAAAGTCTTATTTTAGCCTCACATTTGATTGAGAATTGGCTATCTATAGAACTGCATCTTGAAATTCTTTCCTCAAAATGTAAAAGGCATATTTCTGCTGATTCCTGATGTCCAGTGCTGTTCCTGAGAAGTCCAATACTATCTAATTTTCTCTCTCTTAATTGTAACTTCTGGAAATTTTTCTTTCACTTCTTCATCACCAGTGCTCCAAAATTTCATAACACTATGGTTTCTGTCTGTTTTCATTTTTAGGCAGTACTCATTAACCCTTTTTTCATTACAGAACATCTTCCTTATAACGTAAGCAGAATTCCCCTGTATTTTTGTTGTTTGCTTTTTCTAAACTTCCTTTTTATTAGAAATTAGCTTTCCCAGGTTTCTCTAATTCTTTTATCTTTTCTGTTCCATTTCCCATATATCTTTTATTCAACTTTCCAGAGTTTAGCTTTCCACACATACTGAATTCTTTACTGTTAAAATCATGTTTACGCCGTGTGCCCCGGGTAAGCCGTACCCCCCAAAGGGGAAGGGTGTCCCGGGTGAGCTATGTGTCCCAGGGGGCCGAGTGCCCCGGGTGAGCCGAGTGTCCCATGGGGCCGAGTGCCCCGGGTGAGCCGAGTGTCCCAGGGTGCAGTGTGCCCCGGGCGAGCCGTGTGTCCCAGGGGAAGCAGTGGGACCCAGGGGAAGAGGCGGTGAAAACCAGAGGAGGAGCGGACTCTATTCATATGGTCCTGAGATAGTCACCATAAAACAAGCAGACTGCCAAATGAGGAGCAGATTTTATTCATGGGGTCCCCAGATGGTGACCATAAAACAAGCAGATTGTCAAATGACAGCGGGGAGGGGAAGGAGACCTGGGGGGAAATAGGAGAACAACCGAGGGACTGGTATGCATGAACATAAGTACAACCAATGAACACAGAACTCTGGGGAGGGAGGGCATAAATGGGGGGGGGGGGGCAATGGTAAACTATGTACACAGAAAATACCTTAATAAAAGGAAATCTCTTTAAAAAAAAATTTTAAAAAAATCATGTTTACTTCCCACAACTTTTTAAATTTGATAATTGGTTTGTTTTCACAGTATTTTTTTAAAAAAATATATTTTATTGATATTTCACAGAGAGGAAGGGAGAGAGATAGAGAGCTAGAAACGTCGATGAGAGAGAAACATCGACCAGCCGCTTCTTGCACACCCCCTACCAGGGATGTGCCCACAACCAAAGTACATGCCCTTGACCGGAATCGAACCCGGGACCCTTCAGTCCACAGACCGATGCTCTACCACTGAGCCAAACCGGTTTCGGCGGTTTTCACAGTATTATCTTTTCTTTGAAGAATGTCAGAATTTATCATATGCACATGTCAATAAAGTAGGGATTTTGCTAAGTGAGGTCTACAGAGATTGAGGGAGTGAACGTTGATATGTCTTCCTGCCTAACTCATGCCCCTGCCTTCTCTGCTACCTCTTTGCTATTGGCCCAAGGAGTTTTCACTTCTGCTCTATTTTTAGAAAGGTGAACTCCTAATTCACTGAAGGTCTAAATGTGAAATGCAACACAATACAAGTGGTAGAATAGAATGTAGACTTTAGAGTAAGGGAGTTTGGGGCAAGATTTAAAATCACAAACAATAAAGAATTCATAGTTCTGACTTCATAAAAAAGCAAAAATTCTGTTCAAGTGAAGATAATATTGTAATGTTCTAATATGCCAAAATATTAGGAATCTGGGTGGTGAGAAGTTATGAGAGGAAAAGAAGAAAACTTGAAAGAGGATCTATTGACTGAAATAAAATTGAGGAGTAAGGGATTAGGCCTATATGAGGTAGGAATTTAACAATGTGTGAGTTAACGTGGGAGAGAATTATTGGTACAGAAGTCAATGGAAAGATTATGGGTTAAATTTTTTGAGCTAGTGCAGTGCTAACTTATAATAAAGATTGCCTTGGAAAGGGGTGGATGTTGGATGAAATGCAGTAGAACTGAAAATCATAGACCATTGAACTGGGTTATCTATACAATCCCCACAATTTTTTAAGAGATTGATAAGAATTGTTGGGAAATGAAAGACTGAGACGTGTATCAAAATCCTCAATGTCTAAATAAAGATATGGACACCTTTAGGATTAGCTACTTTATTCAAAGAAATATCTCATCATACTCAACTGTAACTAATACTGGCTATGTATAAATGGCAACTCTTAATATCAATGTAGGAGAAATATTTTTTAACACAGGATCATTTATTGTATTTAATACAATCATATTTCTCCTCTATTTAATTTATCTATTTAGGAGACATCTTATGTAGTGTCGAAAATTTACACTTTCTTACTAAACTGACTGTTGTTTAATATTTCAACCTCTTAACTTGTGTGCAGATCTTCGTGTATCAGAGAATTCAGGGTAAGAGAAAATGAAAACGTGGGGAAAGCCTCTGAGATATGACAAGCCATCTTTTAGGTCTAGGAAATTTTGTAAAATTTCCACAGATTTACAGAATTCTTGCAATTGTTTACATATCATCTGATTGCCTGGTCTGCTCCAGGTTAGGCTGACCAACTTCCTGGTTTGATAAAGATTGCTTGGAGGACAAGAAAACCTAGGCAAGGTTAAGAGATTCGCTCAGAGGAAGTAAAGACTCATTTTCTTTATGTTCCTTTATAAACATGCCTATTCTTTACCCAATTCTTGCACGTCCCCCCCCCTCCCCCCCCACACACACAAAAAGTACCCCACTAACATTGCAAAAACAAATTTATATTCTGGTTCTCCATGGATGGCCCTATGTCTGTGATCAGTGCCCACAATAGGTGAAGATTTTAAGAACTGTGTTGTTGTTTTTCCCCCCCTGGCCCGAGCAGGTCTGCCTAAGGCAGGCTGGCCAGCAGTAGGTGGATTCTTGACTTTTCTTAGGAAGTGTTTCACAACATGAGCCCAGGTGAATTTTATTTTTAATTAAAAAAATTTTTTTTTATTGATTTCAGAGAGGAAGGGAGATGGAGAGAAAGACAGAAACATCCGTGATGAGAGCGAATCATTTGATCAACTGCCTCCTACTGGGGATTGAGCCTGCAACCTGGGCATGTGCCCTGATTGGGAATCCAACCTTGACCTCCTGGTTCATAGGTCAAAGTTCAACCACTGAGCCACGCTGACAGGCCAGGTGAATTTTAGAAGATGTTTATTAAAGCGGAGGACAATGGAACAAGGAAGAGATGGGGAAATGAGCCCAGGCTGGTCTGCTTTAGTCACTAAGAAGTCAGAGAAGAGGAGAGATTCAGGGAGTGTGCCCTGGGTGAACTGGGGCTGTCCATAGCTCCCTGGTTGAAGCCTCATGGAGTCCCTTAGAGATTAGAGATTCAAGCCTTTTGGGGGAAGAACGATGACTAGAGGAGCTTTAAGACTGTACTTAAAGCAAATATGAAGATAAGACTTAAGAAAAATAAGTAATAAGGGCATTAAAGCAAGAAACACACACTCTGCTAGTCTCTGTGGGATGCCGAAGCAGGGACCATAACATTAACCTGTAGCAGAAGGAGACTGAGTTCAAAATGCACATGTGATTTTTTTGTATATAATATATATTGAGTAAATCATAAATAGTTCCGATCATAAGAGGTGGGTCCCATTACTCCCAACTTATTCTTCTCTTGTCCTTGTTAATTTCTGTGTTAGTGTCTTATTGCTGCTATAACAAATTACCTCAACACGGTGGTTTTAACAAGACAAATGTATTATCTCACAGGACTGTAGTTCGGAAGTCCTGAATAGGTCATATTTGTCTAAAATTGAGCCTTGAGTTACTTTCTGGAGGCTCTAGGGGAGAATAAGTTTCTTGCCCTTTCAAGATCCTAGAAGCTCCCCATATTCTTGGTCCCCTACCCTATTTCATTTTCAAAGCCAGTTGGTAACTGGTCTTTTTCACATATGTCACCCTTACATTGGCTTTTCTGCCTTCCTCTTTCACACTTAAGGATTCTTATGATTGCATTGGGTAATCCAGGATAATTTCTTTAGTTTAAGATCAAATGAATTGCAGCCTCAATTCCATCTGTAGCTTTTATTGACCCTTGTTATATAATACATGGCAAGTTCTGGGCATTAGGACTTAGATAACTTTAGAGGGGGGGCATGACCCTGTCTACCACAACTACTAAGTTTAAAAAACACTCTGGTCTAGCTGGTGTGGCTAAGTGGTTGAGTGTTGACCTATGAACCAGGAGGTCACAGTTACATTCCAGGTCAGGACACATGCCCAGGTTGCAGGCTGATCCCTGATGTGAGGTGTGCAGGAAGCAGCTGACCAATGATTCTTTCTCATTATTTCTATCCCTCACTGCCTCTCCCTTCCTCTCTGAAATCTATCTATCTATCTATCTATCTATCTATCTATCATAAAATGTTATCAATATATATATTATAAAATGTTATCAAAATATATATATATTATAGCCGAAACCGGTTTGGCTCAGTGGTAGAGAGTCGGTCTGCGGACTGAGAGGTCCCGGGTTCGATTCCGGTCAAGGGCATGTACATTGGTTGCAGGCACATCCCCGGTAGGGGGTGTACAAGAGGCAGCTGGTCAATGTTTCTCTCTCATGGACATTTCTAGCTCTCTATCTCTCTCCCTTCCTCTCTGTAAAATATCAATAAAATATATTATATATATATATATATATATATACATATATATATATATATATATAAATAACATGTTACCTAGAGTGTTCTTTTAAAAAATTATATATATAAAATTTTATATATATATATAATTTTATATATATGTAATTTTATATATATATATATATATATATATATATATATAAAGTTTTTTTAAAAGAACACTCTAGGTAACATTTTCCATCAGCGTCTGACAGGGCAGACCTTTCCTGAGCTGTAAAGCTTCTTATCTCCAGTCCCTTGTATCCACTAAACCAATTGAGAAACAAAGAACTATATTGAGTTACCACAGGATATGTTGATATTAATTTAGGAGTCTTATATAAGAAGAGGAAGTATGTAACCTTCTCATAGTATCACGGAAGAAAATAAAACTCAGAGAAATTCCTAGTTCCTAATGACATAGAAAGCTAATATTAGAGTCTCATATTACTTCCACTTTCTCTGATTTATTTTCGTAATGCAGTATTATTATTAACACTATTTATTGTGATTGGGACAATAAAAAATAAAAAAAGCCATTTGCCTTTATTTATAGATTGGAATAGAACAATAAAAATAGCTACCTTGCCCAGCCACACGTGGCTCAGCAGTTGAGAGTCGACCAGGAGGTCACTGTTCACTTCCTGGTCAGGGCACATACCCTGGTTGCAGTCTTGATCCCCAGTAGGAGGCATGCAGTAGGCAGTCAATGATTCTCTCTCATCATTGATGCTTCTATTTCTTTCTCTTATCCCTTCTCTGAAATTTAAATGAATAAAAATAATAAGGTAAAAGGGAAAGCCGTATCAGAGTATTTGGCATAAATTTAGCAAAGCTGGAGCTTTAATAAAATTGCACTATTCCTAATATTCAAAGTCTCTCTCTCTCTCTCTCTTTCTCTCCCTTCCTTCCTCTCTCTCTCTCTCTCTTTCTCTCTCTCTCTCTCCGCAACAGGTACCTTTCATCTTTAACAGCATTTCAGATAATACAATATTTAGAACATTTCTTAATAGTGGTAAATCAAGCCTGAGTAAAATATAGCATGACAATGCTACAGAAAATTTACACTTTAAATGGTCGTTTTCAGGGTGTGGATGAAAGAAACATTCTTGTCTCTTTGCATCATCTCCCAACTATTTTTGGCTTAAGGCGAAAGAATGTTAACCCGTTGGTCTTTTTATCCTTGCTCCGTTCGGAATACTATGTAAGTAGAGGACACTCCTTCAAGAGTAGGTAAAATACACCCCACCCTGCATTTGCGAATGTTGTCATCGGGAACAGATGTTGAGTAATAGCCAGAGAAAGTCACGCTATGATCACCTGTGAGGATCAACCAGGTACAAGAAAGGGCAAGCAAATGCTCTCCGGACAGGGTCTGAGTGCACAAAGATACAGAGGTGCATGAAGCACATAGGATGAGGCACACGACCAGCCCAAACACTGAGTTTCTTCCATTGGTTTCACTGAGGAGTCAACTCAGCACGAAACTGGGAAGTAAACTGAGGATAACTGTTCCTGTGTCCTTCATTTTAATCAAATAATGACCCCGTTCTCTGAAATTCTTTCCATGTTCAGTTTGTAGGTAGTTTGGCCATTTATTTTTCTGTGTAAATTTACATAGAACGTTGACATAAATTGTACTTAATTTAAGGCATTTAAGGAAATTATTATTGTGAGAGCAATCTGATCACTTGAATACTCTGTGTTTAATGAAAGTCCTTGAAAGTAATGGTTTCTTTCTAGATTAAGAAACAGAACTATTTAACAAACTATGAACTATTTATTTGTGTTATAAGTCCATTTGAAAAAAAATATTTTTTATTGATTCCAGAGAGGAAGGGAAAGGGAGAGAGCGGTAGAAACATCAATGATGAGAGAGAATCATTGGTCAGCTGCTTCTTGCACGCCACACACTAGGGATTGAGCGTGCAACCTGGTCATGTGCCCTGACAGAAATCAACTCTGACCTCCTGGTTCATAGGCTGATACTCTACCACTGAGCCACACCGACTGGTCTGTACTGTTTATCTTAAACTATTTCCCTCTACTTCATAGCTAGACTCTGGCTAAGTTGAGCCCTTAATAGTACAATGGAATTGGAGATGGAGATGGGGAACAACTGTGATTTTTAAAATCTTTATTTAAATATCAGCTTTGTTGAAAACTAGGAAAAAAGCAGCTCAGAGTTTCCTAAGTCTGTGATATTAAGTTGTTAAAGTATAATTATTAAATGTCAAAGGTATCACTATCTCTATCATCTATATCTATATCTATATCTATATCTATATCTATATCTATGGAATGAGCAAAGTGAGCAAACTTTAGGGGTTCCATGATTTGCTTTGATTTTTCATTCTCACTTCATTATTTATTGTTGTAATAATTAATTATTTTCACATAAGTGATGTGTATTTAAATCTATATAGAGGAATTGGTTTTGATATACTAAAAACATTGCCATTTGAATAGGATGACCCAGGTACATTCCTAATCTTAATATATATATATATATATATTTATATATATATAATTGATTTTTACAGAGAGGGATATAGAGTTAGAAACATCGATGAGAGAGAATCACCCATCAGCTGCCTCTTGCACACCTCCTACTGGGGATGTGCCCACAACCAAGGTACATGCCCTTGACCAGAATCAAACCCGGGACCTTTCAGTCCTCAGGCCAACACTCTATCCATTGAGCCAAACCGGTTTTGGCACATTCCTAATCTTTACTACAGTTCTAGCATGATAAGCCCTCTATCCAAATAGTGACTGGGAGTTCTCTTTCCTTACACATTATATTCTATGATAAAGATTGAAATTGCATGCTGGAAATTCAGGTAGGAGTTGATGTTGCAGTCTCAACTCCAGATTCTTCTGGGCAGCAGGCTGCAATCTCAGGCAGAGTTTTTAATGCTGTTGCTTTGAGAAGTTCTTCTCTTCCAGGGAACCCCAGTCTTTGCTCTTAATGCCTTCAACTTTATTGGATGAGGCTCACCACATTATAGACGAATATATGCTTTACTCAAAGTCTACTGATTTCAATGTGTTTTTTAAAAATATATTTTTATCTGCCGAAACCGGTTTGGCTCAGTGGTAGAGCGTCGGTCTGTGGACTGAAAGGTCCCAGGTTCTATTCCGGTCAAGGGCATGTACATTGGTTGCGGGCACATTCCCGTTAGGGGGTGTGCAAGAGGTAGCTGGTCGATGTTTCTCTCTCATCGACGTTTCTAGCTCTCTATCTCTCTCCCTTTCACTCTGTAAAAAATCAATAAAATATATTATATATATATATATATATATATATATATATATATATATATATGATCAATTTCAGAGATGAAGGGAGAGAGATAGAAACATCAATGATGAGAGAGAATCATCGATTGGCTGCCTCCTGCACACCCCCTATTGGGGATTGAGCCCACAACCCGAGCATGTGCCCCAGACTGGAATCAAACTTGGGACCCTTTAGTCCACAGGTCGACACTCTATCCACCGAGAAAAACCGGCCAGGGCTGAGTTCAGTGTTAATCACACCTAAAAACTTCTTCACAGTGACATCTAGACTGGTGTTTGTCCAGACAATTGGACACCATAGCTTAGTCAAGTCGACAGATAACATTAACCATTATAGTTAATCTTTTACATTTTAATTGTTCTAATAAGTGTGCAGTAGTGTCTCGCTGTTTTCAATCTGCATTTCTCTGATGGCTAATGATGTTGGACATATTTTCATGTACTTATTAGACATTAATATATCATCCTGTATATATTCCTACTTAAGCCTTTTGTTTTTCATTGACTTGTACCCTACTGGCTTTGATGACAGAGAAAGGGACTGTGAGGCAAAGGATGAAGGTGGCCTTGGGAAGCTGGAATGTTGAGTCACATTCTCCATGAGAGTGCCCAGGAGAAACACAGCCCTACTGATACCTTGAGTTTCACTTATAAGATCTATTTCTTACTTCTGACATCCAGAAACATAGATAATAATTTTTAAGTCAGTATGCTTGTGATAATTTGTTATAGCATCACTAGAAAAAATGTGTAAATTTTTAGTTTTAGAAGAAACTACCAAACTAATTTTCAGAGTGAATAGTTCTGTTTGTTTGTTTGTTTGTTTTTAAGGTTTTACTATTTATTCAAGAATCAACACATATTTTGCTTCTTTCATGAAGCCTATTCTTATTTATTTGAGCAAACCTGAAGAAACATGGCTGTAGCACAGTGCACAAAGGTGGGACATTATAGTGGATGAGATCAGATAGATGGGCAGGGACAGATTAGTGAGACCCTCATAAGATAGGATAAGGTGTTTAGATTTATCCATTGTGTAATAGAAAGCCACCAGATTTCAAACAAGCGCGCGGGGGGGGGGGGGCATATGATTTATGTTTGAAAATGACCACTCTCATAAGTAGAATGGTTTGGAGGACAGCAGTAATAGCGGAAGGAAAACCAATTAAGAAATTAATGCATTGACTGGGTTGGCAGTAGTGGAAGTTGGAGAAAAGTGACAGATTTAGGATTTATCTATGGACTATAGTCCATAAGACTGCTGCTAGATTGGCTATGGGCATGAGGAAAAGCGGGGGTTTTGCTTAATAACCAAGGGATGGTAATATCCTTAACTTCGGATTATTAATACTTTGGCTATATGGTGCTGAGAGGGAAGAGATGTAAAATAAGCTATTATTTATGTAGTTGAGTTGAAAAGTTTCAATTGACAATTAGAGGTTGGTTCTAGAGACATACATTTGGGAGTGATTAATTAGTGTTTCAGTTTATGAGCTTGGATAAGATTCACCTGGCAGAGTACAGTTAAAGGATATGGGGAACAAAATACTTGAATTTATAGCTATAATTGAGGATGAAGAGTTTTAAAACTATCTGAGTAGTAGCACTCTGTGAAAATAGAGAATGACCAGGAGAGGATCAAATCATATAGCTTCTTCCAGTAAAGAAGCTATAGACATTTGTGTTAAATGCTACTGAGCAGTCCAACAGATTAGGAGGATGGACAAAATTAAGCTGTGCCAGTTAAGAGCAATGGAAGGAGGGAGTCATGATGATTGGCAAAGGACTCTGAGCTAGGTGCATAAATTAGGAAATGTGAAGTTAATGTGGTGAAAACTACTGAAGTGCCAAAACCGGTTTGGCTCAGTGGATAGAGCGTCGTCAGCCTATGGACTGAAAGGTCCCGGGTTCGATTCTGGTCAAGGGCATGTACCTTGGTTGCGGGCACATCCCCAGTGGGGGGTGTGCAAGAGGCAGCTGATCGATGTTTCCCTCTCATCGATGTTTCTAACCCTCTATCCCTCTCAATTCCTCTCTGTGTAAAATCAATAAAATATATTTTTTTTAAAAAGAAAACTACTGAAGTGATGAGGGTGATGGTTCAGTAGGCCTAGTGAAATTGGAGAGTTAGAAGTTAGAGTGTGAGTACTAAAATGGGTGAGCTGTAGGTGTTGGTAAAAAAAGAGGATACTTGAAATAAAGATTTGAATAATAATTAATGAGATCAAGATATGTATGACCTTGGGAAATATGCATCACAAGAATGGAAAAGGCCAAGGAAGAAAGAGGCAGGCAGAATGGTAATATGTGGTCCATTTGGACATTGAAATTATCAAGATGTCAAAAAAAATTCTTTGTTTTTATGTGCTTGTTTTTTTTCCTTCTAGATTAGGCAATGAAAACAAGTTTGTTGCCATATTCTGTAGCATGAAGCACACGTTTTCTATATGGTGTGGCAGTTAATAAGATTATGAATAGTGATCCTATGAAGCCTCTGTATGTATGACTGAGGGCAGATCCACTTCGTTAAAGGCTAGTCTAGTTTGGAATAGGTAGGAAAATACAAAACAATGGTTTACTTTAAGTATAACCCTTTAGAGAAATCATACGCCATATGACAAAGATATATAGAAACAGTCTTAATTTATTTTAGAAGAGATTTTTCAATTCTTTAGTATAAAAATAAACTTATTTCAACACTTGTACTTGACATAAATTTAAATACAGTCTGAGGCACCAAAACATTCACACACACATTCCAAATTCCTGGGTTCAGACAGCAGGTTGATGTTAATAACAATTCAGTTTTTAAATTAGGGAAGTTAAAGAGTTTTTATGCAAGCCCTTCTAATGTTGACTATTTCTTTTTCTAACATTTTAAATATAAAATCTTAAAAAGAAAAATTCCCTGAGTTATTTCTCTTTAATGAGATTTCACCATCTCCCTCTACCCATGAGACGTGCTCTTATTTACATAAATACTAATGTTACCCATAATCAGTGCTTGATTAAAAATATTAAAATCTACAGTACTTTGACTAATGTCTCTTCAATAAGTTATGATTGAATGAATTAATGTAGCATCCACAGGTCCTTAAAAAAACGTATAAAAGGTCAGTTTTATGGCACTTCCAGGCTGATGAGACACAAAATGTTCTCTGTGCTGGTGTCTAGGTGAATCTTAATGACATAAATTCCAACCTTATAACTCCATGTACCAGACTTGGGTTCCTGAAAATTAATTCACATCTTACTCCAATAATTTCTCTTGTAGTTTTCAAAATTCAAAGAGGTAATCCCAAAGAAGTTATAGAGAGGCTTCAACCCAGTCTATAACAATAATTTTCTAACAAAACATAAATAATAATAATAATAACCCTCAATAAATTAAGTAACGTACAGTACCAGAAAATGTCAGCTGACAATGAGATGTGGATAAAAAGAAGCATTATCTTCCTGGGAACTATTCAGGAATAGTGTGCTTGTGTTTTTTAAAGGAAAAGGACATTCCTTAGATTAGGAATAGAAAGCTCTTCTTGTCAAGAACCCCTTACAGTTCTTTCTAAGTCTCTTTGTAGCGTCTTCAGTTACACACAGTTAAAATTAAACATAAAGTTATCTGTCTTTCACTTAACAGATGAGCGCACACCTTATCAAGGACATTTTTTTTTTTAGAGCTTTTGTTTTCATTTATTCTTCTTAAGAGGAGCTCTATAGTAGTCCTGAGCTGAGGTGTTCCTGGAAACCTTGCAAAAGTTCAGATAAGATAATATAGGTAGAGTCCAAAGCAAGACAAACTGAGGTCTTGAAACCAGAGAAACTGATCAGAAGAGCTTCTCTTCGCAAAAAAAAGGCTAGAAGAAAATCAAAGGACCAGTGTGCAGGTAGTTGCTTCCAATTTATCATGGAAAATACACTGTAAGAATCAAGAGTGGAGAAAGACATGTGCAGCATTTTGCCATCCTGTAACAGCATTTGGATATCTAAACATCCATGCCGTGGCTCTTACTGTAACAGTCTGAACTGAAATTCAAGTAAAAAGACGTCAAATGACATCTGTTTTTTTCCCTTTAACCTGGAGAAAAGACATCTTTAAATCATCGACACAAAAAAAAATCTTCACAAGGGTAACCCCTTTCTTCCTTAACAGAAGTTGTCACCTAAGGAGCTTAATATAAATATTAAATAATTACAAGAAATCATCCACATAAATAAATAAATATGACCAATGGGCTTCTACAGTTCGGCTGACCGTCCTTTTAGCAGGACGGTAGGATTGATGTCCTCCAGTCCAGAGTGGGAGGGGTTCGCATCCATGGTGACCACCTTGGTGGGCTGTGGGTCCCCGACACTGAACGACGTGGAGGGGCAGCCTTTCACGTTATTGCAGATGAGGGACTGAATGGAGGCGGTGTTGATGATCTTGAAACCCACTTCGCCGCCAAAGGTGCTAGGCTTCCAGTAGTGAGGAGAGCATATGGGGTTGCCCATCAGGCCTTTCAAGGAAAAGGGGGCTCCCAGCTCTACCATGGTCTCACCGAAGATGCTGTCCGGGCGGGGCTCTTCCACCAGAAGGCCGGGGTACAGCTCCATGGCATCGATGTCGCCATACAGCTCCTGGAGCTCCGCCGCCATTTCCTTCTCTCCTGGGAGGGGGACAAAGACAGGCACAACCGATGTCAATTTTTTTTTTTTTTTTTTTTGCAAAATGCAATGAAAGGGTTTCATCCCTTTCCTTGGTCTGCTTCCAACTCCTCTGCCGTTCGCATGAGGCCCTCTGCATCGTTTAAGAAGTCTAGACACCCTTTCTCACCTGTGAGCTCTTCGAATGATTCATAGGCCTTCATCCGAAAGCGCTTGCGGTACTCGTTAAGAGACTGGTATTTCATCTGCCTGCTTTGCTCAATCGAGGCCTTGGCTACTTTTCGCACTGCAGCGGGAAGATTCCGACCGCCAGCAACCTGGGGGGAAAGGAATTACGTTATAAAACAATACGTCTCTAAGGCATATTTACAATTCCTATTTGAAAAGCCCTCCTTGCCGAGGTCGGTTTGGCTCAGTGGTAGAGCGTCGGTCTGCGGACTGAAAGGTCCCGAGTTCGATTCCAGCCAAGGGCATGTACATTGGTTGTGGGCACATCCCTGGTAGGGGGTGTGCAAGAGGCAGCTGGTCGATGTTTCTCTCTCATCGACATTTCTGGCTCTCTTATCTCTCTCCCTTCCTCTCTGTAAAATATCAATAAAATATATATTTTTTAAGAAAAATAAATAAATAAAAGCCCTCCTTGGGTACCAAGTCACTAAGACCTACGCTCTCCCATCTGAGACCTAAACTGTTCAAGTTTGAAATGATCATTTCTCTAGTCTCCGAGGTTATAAAAAGTTTTTTTTTTAAAAAAATGCCTATCGCTAAGGTATGATTACATATGATTACAAATATTGCTATTTGATAACTGTAGACTTTGACTTTTCAAAAAAATGTGAGGCTTCTTATTTCAAGAAGAGAATTTCATTAGAAAACGAATTGCCTTTTCAGTAAGTTAGGACCAGTCCTCTTGTTTTATTTGGCTTTTCAACAGCAATGCTTACCCTGCCAGCATTTTGCTTGCTGAATGATTCAACAAACTGGGTAATCCCATGTTCCATCAGCAGAGAATTGTTGTAGAGGAACTGTTGATAGCTGTACTCCTGGTCGTTGATCTGGAAGGTGTCAGGCAGAAGGGGGTGCCAGTGGTAGAGCGTGTTGAACTCAGCAGCGATGCGGTTCTGGTACTGGAACTGTTTGTTGAAAAGCAGCTCCGGGTCAAACTTCAGCTTGAAGTAATAGCCACTCAAGTGCTGGACATAGTCTTCGATCACAATCTTGATGGTTTCTCCTGTTTGCACAAAATCAAACATTCCAGCACGTTCATTCTTTCTGCTCATTAACTTTCAAGCGACCAAAATGCAATTTTGTGGACCAGCTATTCCTTCACTTCTACTTTTTCATTTTTACCATGAATGCAAAAGGCAGTTCTAGATTACAGTCATGCTCACGGATTAAGTTAACATGGAGCATGTAGTTGTATATCCACTGCATTCCCCCCAGAGTGACTTAAAACATAGCAAAGGTCACCAACTAGTTTTCCCCGGGGAAGATGGCTTTCTTGAAATTGTTTTCTTATCCCCCTTACCTATCAGTATCAGCCTGCTTGTCTGGAACAGCCTCTCGTCATCCCACTCCGGGTGCTCCTGCTTAAGCACGTCACACACCCTGTTATGTTCGCGCAGCCAAATGGTGGCATACATCATCAGCCCCGGCACCAGACCGAAGACCTCCTGGCCCACCGCGAACCGCATGTGTTCGGGGACGTGAGGCGGGTAGAACATCTCGGCCTGGGTGTCTTTGACTGTGGGGGGATAGACCTCTCCATCGATGACCTGAAAAAAACAATGGCGATAGGGAAACATTAACTTAAACGTGAAGGAAGACATTTCAACCAGAGATTTAGAAAATATAGGCAAAGGGGCAAGTCATAGCTAATTCTTGACATTCACATGGAACAAACCTGATATTTCAGTTTTCCATCCTTGAAAAGGCGCAGTTTGTGTTGTCTGTCCAAAGTTTCACCATACACATGATTTAAATCCACCTGGAAAGTGATACACGAAAATTCAGTTTGCTGCTACTGAAGTTGTTCTTATATAAAGCATCTATGATATATTTTATTACTAAACAATTTGATGATTTAGCTGGCTTCAGTGAAAAATTTTCAATAAGACACTTTTTTTTCATAGCCACAAAAGACTAAGTTAGTATGTTTATCTACTGAAGCTACAAACTTATGTCTCTTGTGTTTAAAGACATTAGTATCTCCTATGCAGCCTATTAATATATCATATGCTTTGCTATAATTATATGGATATTTCCTTTAAAAAGCATCAGCAAATGCATTATTGATATAAAATTCTTACTACTAAATGAATTGGTATCCAAAATATAGTGCTGCAAAAATTTTCACCTTGTAATATATAAAGCAGCATAATCAGAGTACAAACATGTTTTTGAAGACATAACTTTGGCAGTGCTAATATTTTGAACTAAAAATATGAGCCAAATTATAAATGATATCTGTGTGTGTGTGTGTGTATGTGTATGTGTGTGTGTGTGTTTACTTAACCAGTGAGTTAAAACGAAACTCCACTAAAAACTTTATAGACAGGACACTTTTCAAAAAGAGGGTGAATTACTTGGTGTGGCAGATGAACACATGGTCTTCAATGTTGGCACCTCACTATGATTAGCTATATTTCTGATGTAGTTCTGACTTACCCCATGACCCAGCCCTTTAGTGAAAGCTGGTCCTCGCTTGTGATCTGTCTTGAAAAACTGATGGGTGAAGTGCTGGGCAAAGAATGCGAACATCAAATTTGTGCCCTGGGGATCAGGAATGAACTCTCTTCTTATCATAAATTTATCCAGGATCACTTCTGAATCAGGAAGCTCTTTCTTCCCTGAAAAATGAGAAAGCCAAGAATTCATCGACATATTTAAGGAAGCAGACAGTACACAGTCAACGTAGCAGGGCCTTCCTTCCTTACAGGAGAAATACAGTTGTGATCAGGATCATAATATAAAGACAGTTTGAAGACACTGGGAAACAGCTTCTTATTTAATAATTTTATCTGCTGTTTAACTAGTATGAGCCCCGTTCTAATAAAAGAATTAAAGAAACCATTAAGAAATAGTCTACATGGACTCACAATTTCAAAAAATCTCCACAGATGGCCATAAGAGATAGTCTACATGGACTCAGTTTCAAAAAATCTCCATAGATATCCATAAGAAAGGAAGAATTGTACTTTTATTGGTAAATAAATATAATCTAGGGTCAAATGCTCTAAGTAGCAATTCACCCGGCCCCACCCTCCCCTCCCCCTCCCATTTCGATACAGATCTAACTGTCTCCTCTCACTGACCTTTCACACCCATGGGCGTAGGGCAGTCGTCAGCCACAGGAGGAAGAGCTCTGGTGTAATAGGAGAGATTCGAGAAAGCTTCCCAGCTTTTGTAGCCATAGTGTGCATTATAAGTTGGTGGGCTGTCAATCAAATCCGATCTGGCTGAAATTTTCAATAGAAAAAAATTTTGTTTAATTTGTTCCCATGTGCAAGGCAAATCAATATTCATTTTTTTCAAATCATAAAATGTGCAAAATAGCACCGGAGATTGAATTTGATTCCAACAATAGTACTCTTTTAAAACACGTACACTTTAAGTTCTAACTGAACTTAAAAGAATGGTTCCTTAAAATGAATCTTTAAGAAAATATATATACTTTCCACAAGACCAAACGGTCTACCATCTTGATTTTTCAAGTAACCATCCAA
This sequence comes from Vespertilio murinus, assembly GCA_963924515.1. Lineage (NCBI taxonomy): Eukaryota > Metazoa > Chordata > Mammalia > Chiroptera > Vespertilionidae > Vespertilio > Vespertilio murinus. The sequence continues at coordinate 24,799,734 of OZ004719.1, forward strand.
GAAGCTTGGGAAAGATTTGTAAGCAAAAGTCTGACTGTGAGACAAGCTTTTATAAACTGGATGGGACTAAAATGTCTATATATTTTTTTGCCATGAAGTTAGAAGATACATTAAAAAAGTATATTTAAAATCATTTTGATAAGGTTGGAAGTATGTTTTTGGATTAGCTTTAGTAACCAGGGTATTATAACATTTTTTTTTCCTTTGAGGAGACTGAAAACCTTAGAAAGAAAATGTACTTACACGTCAGCACATACTTCATAATTGCATTTCTCAGGAAGGGAATACTATTGACAATGTCCCAGACTCCCTTGTAGTGGGTAAGTATGTAGTGCACTGTGTTTGGAGTGGGTTTCAGGAGTAATTTTATTCTTGTCATAAATTCAGCTGCAGGGATAGAGAAAAAAGGATGGCGAAATTAATGGGGCACATTAGAAGATGCAAATATATATATATATATATATATATATATATATATATATCCCTTACAAATGAGGGCACCCAAAGGCAAACTTACGTGTTGTACAGTTTTCCCCGTAGAATCCTGTTCGAGTACAGTCACACGTATAGCGGTCAAATCCAACACTCATGCATACACCTCGGTTTTGGCAGGGGTTGGAACAGCAAGGATTTGCTACAATAAAAGTAAAGACAGTAAATAAATTGTTCATCAGCATCTTAATCTTGACTTAAACATTTACTTGTTTTACTTCCTATGGATCAACTTCGCAATAATCAATTCTAGAAATCTACGAATAGTCATGGGAAAATAAAGTTTTTATAACCTGCCTCTCGGAATGGTTTAAAGCAGTAATACCTACTTCCTATTCTAAAAAAAAATAAATAATGGAAATCATGCTGTGAAGTAACGTTTAGATGCTCAAATCAGCATTAAGAAGCTCAAATAAGTAGCTCTCTCAAAATTAGGACGGGTAGATCTAGGGAAAATCGCAAAGTAATGTAACACACTCTCTGCCTATCTGAAAAACAAAAGCAAGCAAACAAAAACCCGGGCTTTCCTGAGAAGGAGGGCACTAACTGGGGTATTTAAAGAAAACAATCACCCCCACTCAGTCACAGTGGGTACCACACACCAGCATTTCCCCTGCACCGACCTCACCCAGCCTCACCAAAATGACAACCTGCAAACTAGTATCGCTGTGCCCATTTTGCAGATGAGAAAATAGACCCAGACTGGTCCTTGGTGATCAGAGCTGGCGGCAAAGCTGGGATTAATTTACCCAGTTCTTTGGGGCCAAGAGGTCCAAGTTCTTGACCAACTCTTATACAGACTCCCCATCCCGAGAGAGCGAGGGCCGAGGGGCGAGGGGCCAGGGCAAGTCCGAGGGGAGACTCGCGGGGCGCCGGGTACCCACCTGCGGCGCTGAGAGCCAGGGCTGCGCAGAGCAGCAGGGCGCGGGCGAGCATCTCCGCGGCGGGTGCGCTCAGGCGGTGGATGCGGCCGGAGGAGGAGCGCTGGATGGAGCCGGGGGAGCGCTGGATGGAGCCGGAGGAGCGCTGGATGGAGCCGGAGGAGCGCTGGATGGAGCCGGGGGAGCGCCGGATGGAGCCGGAGGAGCGCTGGATGGAGCCGGGGGAGCGCTGGATGGAGCCGGGGGAGGAGCGCTGGATGGAGCCGGGGGAGCGCTGGATGGAGCCGGGGGAGCGCTGGATGGAGCCGGAGGAGCGCCGGATGGAGCCGGAGGAGGAGCGCGGGCGGAATTGCTGGTCCTGGGCGCACTCCGTGTGCGCTCTCTCGAGTCCTTCGTCAAGTGGCGGCTAACGGAGAGAACCTTCCTTTTATGCGTGAAAAACCGGCCCACGTGACGCCATGACTGGTTCTTTCCGCCTTCCTTACTCGCCCCCTTCCCCCTCCTCCCCGCTCCGAAATTGCGCAAGCCCCGCCGCGTTAGACCAGCAAATGACAAAGTCAGGAACTCGGGAAGCGGCTCTTTTCTCTCGGCTTCCCCCAGGTGGGTGCAAATCCGATTCCCACCGCCCACATCCACTCCTGTCTTTCCCCCTTTCTCCCCCCCATCTCCGCCCCCCACCCCCGCCCCCTCCAGCCCCCCGGCCCCTGAGCTCGGGCTTGCGCCTCTCGGACTCCCGGGCTTAGGCGCCGGTGCGTCCGCGGCGGGAGCGCCCGCCCGAGGTTCCGGAGCGCCAGCAGGGAATCCCCTCCCTGCCCCCTCCGGCGTCACCGCCGCCCCGTCTGGGTCCCCGGGCCCTTGGAAAGCCTGGGAAGCTGCAATCTAGACACCCGGGGGACCAGAGCCAGGAAAAGGCTGGCACGCGGTCTACGTGCCGTGTATTGGATGGACCTACCGTCTAGGCAGCAATGCCTGCCGGTAACAGTTTTTAAAACGTTAGGTAGCTGAATGAAATGTCATAGCGAATAGTGAGCGTACGTTATCTGTAACTTCTCTTCATGGCTTAATTGTGAACATACAGTTCTCAGCACCACCATCTCTCTGCTCCTTGCTTCTCGGAGAGGAAAGAGGTAAACCCCTCTCCACAATGCGGCTCCGAAAGCAGTTAGCCAGGAAATAGGCAATTTGAGCCGGAGATGTATTTCCCCCCTATTTCCTCCTCTCCTTTCTAGGGTCCGGAACCCGCGGGGATGCTAAACGCGCAAAGCGTCTGCTCTAAGGCATCTATTTCTCTGCGGGCAGTTTCCACCTTTTGGGCGACCAGCCCTTCATGGGAGATTCAAATAAGAGGAAGAGTTTTAAAAGTTTTTTGTGTTTTTTTTGTTTTTGTTTTTTTGTCTTCTCTGCCCATTTTCCCAAGATGAGGTGTGACAATGGTTCAAAGTACAGCGCTGCATTTAGGGACTAGTTTTCTAAAATCCAAATAAACTGAAAATTCAACACTCTTCTTAGCCCTTTAGAGAAGCGAGGTGACAGGATAAGACACTGCCCAATTGGAGAGATGGCTGAACCCAATACTCTGTGGTTCTATCCTAGGTCATGGCATATAAAGAATCAACCAGTGAATTCATGAATAAGTGGAATAACACATCTCTCTCTCTCTCCCCCCACCTCTCTCCCTCTCTTTCTTCCTCTCTCTCTCCCTTTCTCTTTCCCTCTCCCTCTCTCTTCTTCTCCTTCTCTTTCTCTTTAAAATCAATTTAAAAATTTTGGAGAGATAGGCCATACAGAGAAGCACCATTTAGGAGAGCAGGAACCTCAAGCAGACACCTCTTTGGACACCAGTACCTGGAAGTGTAATTGATGAGTTGTTGGAGGCTCACTGTGGATAAATCTGAGAGTTAAAAACTCCACTTTTGTGAGTTTTACTTTCTGAAGTTCTTCCAGGTTGTCACAGTGAATAGAAAAAGGACAAATAATCATTTTAGATATTTGGCAGGGGAAGGGGGAAAGGAACCATTTTGAAATATGCCAGAATATTTTGTTCTATTGAATAAAGGCCTGCACTCAAGAGAAACTTTTACCAAAGCCTAAACTATTGGGATTTTTATCAGAGATTGACCTGGGGGGAAGGAAACACCCAACTTCAGTGCCTGTTAGCCTTCCACATGTGAGAAGGGAAAAAGTCAAATGCCCTTCTGTCCATCTGTTCCACATAAGGCGTGGGAGTGGGGGACTGAGAACCACTTGTGACATTCAATCAGAAGCATAGACTCACTAAAAGACTGAGCCCTAATTATAGGAAGATAGAAACAACCCCCCCCCCCACACACACACACACCTTACCAAGGGCCTATTTGCCAGAGTTCCTTTTACCCAGTAAATCAAGGACCAGCTTTCAACAAAAATTTGCAAAGCATGCTAACTGGTGAAAAATAAAAATAAATCAATAAGTAAACTAAGAAAACACAATTCAAAGACACAGAACAAAGATCTGAACCAGGCTAGGATATGACAAAGAAATTGGAAATATCAGATGATGAATTTAAAAAAAAAACCATGATTAATATGCTAGGGTACTAATGGAAACAATAGGCAACACACAAGAATAGATGGTTAACTTAAGCAGAGAGATGGAAATTCGAAGCAAGAACCAAACAGAACTACTTGATATTAAAAACACTATAATAGAAATGAAGAATGCCTTTCATGGGCAAGTTGGTAGAGTAGACATGGCCGAGTAAAGAATTTCTGAGTGTTAGGAATGTCAATAAAAACTCCTGATATTGAAAAGCAAAGAGAAAATAAAATACTAAAAAACCAGAACAATATCGAGAACTGCAAAAGTGTAACATATATATAATGGGACTATGAGGAGAAGGAAGAAATGGATGTAATATTTGAGGCAATATCGGCTGAGATTCCCCAAATTAATTTCAGACACCAAACCACAGATCTAGAAAGTTCCGAGAACATGAAATAGAAAAGCGTCAGTAAAACACAAAGACATATCATATTCAGACGGCAGAAAATAAGAGATCAAGATAAAATATTGAAAGCTCCTAGAAGAAAAAAATGTCTTAATGTAGAGAAACAAAGATAAGAATTATATCCTGCTTCTCCTCAGAAACCATGCAAGCAAGAAGAGAAAAGAATAAAATATATAAAATGTTGAAACTAACAGAAAATATCATCAACCCAGAATTCTGTCCCTGGGAAATTATCCTTCAAAAGTGAAAGAAATCAATTATCTCAGACAAACAAAAATTAAGGGGATTTGTGGCATCTAGATCTCCTTTGCAAGAGATATTAAAAGAAGGTATTCTGAGAGAAGGAAAATACATCAGAAACTCTGATCTACAAAAGAAAGGAAGCTCATTAGAGAAAGAATGATTGAAAGTTTAAAAAAAGAGTTATTTTTCTTATTCTTTTTACTGTCACCCTCGGATATGTTTTTATTGATTTTAGAGAGAGAAAGGAAGGCAGAGAGAGAGAGAGAGAGAGAGAGAGAGAGAGAGAAACACCAATGTGAGAGGGAAACATTGATCAGTTGCCTCCCACACGTGCCCCAAGCAGGGATCAAATCCACAATCTAGGTACATACCCTGACCAGGAGTCAAATCCACAACCTTTTGGTATACAGAATGACACTCCAACCAACTGAACACCTGGCCCAGGCATTCTTTTTATTCTCAATGGATCTAACACTTAACAGTTTGTTCCAAACAATAATGAACTATGGACTGTGGATGATAATACGTTCATGTAGGTTCAACAGTTAAAACAAGTGTAGCATCGTGATAATGATGAGAGTGGAGGACATGAGGAAGGGAGGTCAGGGGTACATGGGAGCTCTGTACTTTCTGCTGAGTTTTGCTGTGACCTTAAAACGCTAAAACAACAACAACAAAACAACAAACAACAGCAACAAAACCCCAAAACAAAAACAGAACATTTACTAACCGCAAAAAGAATCTCAGCCTGTAAATAAAGACTTTTGAGTGTAGCTCTTTTCTTTTTCACTTGTTCACATGTTAATTCAGTCCCCTCACAGATGTCTCCCTGCATTGGGTCATGTAAGAAAACAACTTGCCCCCCTATGGGCCACAGGACTGTTTTGCTGAAGGAAATGCATATTTGTTTGTCTAATAATCATAATCATTGGTAAAAGTCCTTAAGGTTAAATGCTATAGGCAGAATAATATCAGACACTCATTTCTTAACCAAGTTCTCCCTCTGCTGTAGGGAGAATGATTCCCTTGAAGATATCTGCACTTTGCCTCATTCCTTCCATGTTAAGAAATAGCGCTCACATAAGGCCTTTTCCTCACTTTTTTTTGAAACCACTCTCTTGTCTTAGAAGTTTGCATAGTTTCCATTAACTTCAACAAGAGCTTCAGGGGGTGGGGGGTGAGGGGGAGTGTCTTATCTCTGAAGCTATATCTCTACCCTGTAATCTAGTCTGGATCTTACTGGTTCATCCACTCTTCCCTGAATTTCACAACCTATCCTTTCAGCTGTCCCTAGATCTTTTCAAATGACCATACTGAAAACCAAACTGAGTTTCAACAAAAATATATTTTCCTTTAATATTCTCCATAGGAGTCAACAGGCTCACTATCCACTCAAGTTTATATAATTGGCTAGAGCAGTGGTCGGCAAACTCATTAGTCAACAGAGCCAAATGTCAACAGTACAATGATTGAAATTTCTTTTGAGAGCCTAAATTTTTAAACTTAAACTATATAGGTAGGTACAATTGTTATTAACTCAATTAGGGTAGTCCTAAGCTGGCCTTTGCTAAACACCCAAGGGGCCAAAGGGCCGCAGTTTGCCAACCACTGGACTAGTAGCCTGATGCATGAAAATTCATGCAAGAATAGGCCTTCCTCCCCCCCCTCCGGGCTGCCAGCACCCGCTTCCCTCCAGCACCTGTACCTGGATTTCTCCTCCTGCCGCTGGCAGTCACCTGGGATCCAGACTGGCTTCCCCCAGGCCACTGGCAGGCACCTAGTACCTGGGCTGGCTCCCCGCCCTCTCCGCCCCCCCCCCCCCCCCCCGGGGGGCCACCTGTCAGGAAGATGTCTGGTCTAATTAGCATATTACCCTTTTATTGTTAAAGATTAGCACTTTGAGTGTCTCACGTGCTTCATATTTTACTTGCTATTTTGTTTACTATCCATCTCCCCCCGCCAAATATTCCTTGAAGATATGGGATTTTGTCTTTTTCACTATTATAGTCAAAGTGCCTAAATGTGTTCTACTAGAGATCAATCAATATTCATTGAATAAATAGGTGAACTTATCTTCTGTGAAATCAACTTGAAAAATTAGATGACCACCACTTTATTTTGTAGTCATTTCCTAAAATTAGAATTTTCAAATCAAAGGTAGTAAATATGTTTTTAAAGCTCTTTTTTTATTAATTGCAATGGTGATGCGTGGAGCTGCTGTGGTCATCTTGTACAAGTCAACATACCAGTGATATATGGATCTTTTTCACAACCTTTGTGAAAAAGTGATATAAGAAAAGGCTGTGGCCTGGCTAGCGTGGGTCAGTGGTTGAGCTTTGACCTACGAACCAGGTTATGGTTCGATTCACGGCCAGGGCACATGCCCAAGTTGTGGGCTCAATCCCCAGTGTGGGCTATGCAGGAGGCAGCCGATCAATGATTCTCTCTCTCTCTCCTTGGATGTTTCTCCTTTCCTCTCCTCTCTGAAATCAATAGATACATATTTATAAAGAGAGAGAGAGAGAGAGAGAGAGAGAGAGAGAGAGAGAGAGAGAGAGAGAGAGGAAAGGTTGTGAAAAAGATCCTGGTCCTTGACGGCATTATTGAGATGGAGCCCTGATTGATTTCTCCTAGATTTTTCACTACCTATGGATTTCTGGTTAAATAAGTCCCAAAAGCTGCACATAAAGCACTTAGGCTGAATTTACGTCTATTTTAATATTCCTGGTTTTTAAACATAGACTCCTAAAGTGATGTTAGCCATCACATTCCATCTGTCAAGTCTAACAGCTTCTCGTTGCTCTGAAATGAAATCTAAACTCTTTACAGTGGCCTACAAGGCCCTACCCACCTCTCCAACTTCTCCTCACACGGCTTCTTCTTTTCATCTGTGATCCAGTCACACAGGGCTATGTGTGTCTCAGTCACATCTAACTTTTTGCTGCCCAAAGGCCCTTTGCACTTGATGTTATCTTCACCAGAATGATTCCACCCCCCTCCGCATGCCTGAATTTTTTTTTCCTTTTAATTCTCAGCTATCAACTCAAATATTGTATCCCTTTGTTACTCTCTCCATTATATGTTCCTGTTAAATTTATTTATTTTATTGCCTCAAACATAACTCATCATGAGAATATATCCTTATCTCTTCAATCCACTGCTATATCTCTCACACCTAGTACAGTACTTAGAATATGTACCTAATTCATGGCTTGTGCTCAAGATAGTAAATAAGTGACTATGAATACATAATGATCAAGACAAAATTGATATAAAAATGTTGACTGGATAAAATGATTTTAAATATTGATGTATTTCTGTGTTGTTATTATTGTTAATCCTTACCTGATGATATTTTTCCATTGATTTTTAGAGAGAGTGAAGGGGAGGGGGAGAGAGAGAGAAACATTGATATGAGAGAGACACATTGATTGGTTGCCTCCTGCATATGCTCTGACCAGGGTCAGGATTGAGCCTGCAACCAAGGTGCCTGCCCTTGACTAGAATCAATAGAACTTGGGACCCTTCAGTGTGTGGGCCAATGTTCTATCCACTGAGCCAGACTGGTAGGGAAGTACTCATGTATTTTTAAAAATGCTCACAATAAACAAAGTTAAAAGGAAAATTACACAGAGAATTTTATTTGGTAAATAATTTTGATATATATTAAATAAAGAAAAAAATTGCAAATGAAAAAGATCAAGCATACCAATAGGTAAACAGGCAAAGGCCGTGATCAACTAAGTCAACAAAGAATTGTTTAATAATCAGAAAATAAAATTAGTTTGCACCAAGGATAAAATAAATGCCAATAAAACCAAGAGATCATTTTTCTTGAAAATTAGATAACTTAATAATAAAATAATGTTCTTGAAAATTTGATAATTTAATAATAAAATGTATTGAGTTATGTTTACATACCAAGAACGGTTACCCTTTTTATATAATTACAACATAACTGAAACAGTGAGTAAAAATAGTCACTGTTAGAAATGTTCTCAAAATGTGGGAAGGTGGGAAGGGAGTCAAGGAGATCTTGGGAAATGAGGTCTGAAAGACTATGGTATTTCATAGGTAGCAGGCACTTAATTTTTTTTTTTTAAAGAGTGCCTATCTCTTAGTGGAACTTCAGATCATTTTTATTTTCAGCTTTGTGCTCATCTATATGTCTATATTTTCTAAATGAATGCATATTACTTTATAAGGAAAAAGTATTTTAATAAAAATGTATTCTTGTATTCTTGCCCAGCTGGCATGGCTCAGTGGTTGAGCGTTGACCTATGAACCAGGAGGTCATGGTTCAATTCCTGGTCAGGGTATGCGCCCAGGTTGTGGGCTCGGTCCCAAATGTTGACATGCAGGAGGCAGCCAATCAGTGATTCTCTCTCATCACTGATGTTTCTATTTCTCCTATTCCCTCCTCTCAGGAATCAATAAAAAAAATCTTTAAAAAGTTTTATTTAGAAATGGAACATCACCACTTTGGGACAGTACATTGTGTCCTGTTACATACAAAGAATGCCTAATTCTCTTCATAGACACAAACTGCTTGTTTTCAGTATATTTATTATATTTTTTATTTTTAAAATCTCCATTTTTGAAAGTATTATATATATCCCCTTCCACCCTCCATTGACCTCTTCCAGCCCACTCCCCCCATCCCCGCCTCCCGGGCCCTCACCACCCCATTTGTCTGTGTCCATAGGTTAGGCATATATATATATATATTCATTGGTTGATCTACTTATATTTCTTCCTTCTATCTTCTTATCATATGCTTCTTATCTCCATAACTTAATTTTATGTGCTCTAAAATATTTCAGTCTTCTTATATCAAAAAATCAAATTGTTATTTCCAACATAGTTTAATGAAAGAGATGTTTAATATGAGAGATTGACCTTACAACTTGGACAAGTCTTATATTTATTTCTCAGTATCTTCATCTACTCACCAGTTGGCAATGACGATAAATAAAATATATAGATGCCTTTGAATTATCAGAATACATCTAAATCCAGTGTGTTTAGGCTTCCTGAAATCTATGACTTGGAATGCAATCCGGTCACAGTTGTGTCATGCAATTGAGACTTTGCATGCCTTTACACTTCCACTCTTCCATTTTTATCCTTTTAATTATTATTCTTTGAGCTATTCTCAGATCAATCTTTGGACTGCTGGTGATTGGAAAAAATTTTATTGCCTACAGAAATGATCACAGGTCTGATATGACATTCAGCAGTACAAAAACCACAAATTCCATTTAGGTCTTACATTCTTCATTTGGCATTTAAGCAAAACCTTTCTCTGTAAATCAGCTGTTTTTATTTATAAGCAATTCATGTAATTTACTTTAGAAGCAAATGAAAAAACAATTCTATTTAAAGAGAACCTTGCTCCCAACTTCCTTTCCAAATTTTAAGTGTAAAAATTGATTTAGAAAAATAAAGTAAAAATGGCAAAGTGACTTCATGAATGCATTTAATATTTACTAGACCATTTATTGTTTCCAAGATTTAACTTTAAGCAATCTTAATAATTGAGGCAAATCTTATATCTATTTTATATGTTTCATTTTATGCAATATCTGTCCTTTTGGTTGCTGTATATGTTTTCACAAAATATTTATAAGGTGTTTTCTGTGAACAAGAGATACAAAGCTTATATCTGACTCAAAATTCTGAGCTTGGCTTTGAATAAATCAGACCTGAAGGACTGATTTGATCAGAGGACCAAGGCCACACAGCTTGTGAATTACAAGCTGAGATTTAATTATTTTCATGTTTGCTTTTTCAGCCAATATGAAAGAAGCTACACAGCGGTAGTAGGATTCTGTGTGGTTAAGAGTATGGGTTCTGGATTTAGGTTCTACTCATTTCTTCCCTGGCCTTGGAAAAATTACTTCATTTCTCTGCCCTTTAGCTTTCTTTCCTGCAAGTGGGGAGAAAAATATGATGATGGACATGAAACTCCTAGAATCGTGCCTAGTATGTAGTTAAACACTCTTAGGTGATTTATATTGATATGTATTTATATGTTGTTACTATTCATCACAGATGAAATCTGTTTTTCTTTTTCTGTATGCAAGCCCTAGGCGAGGCACTCTTCACACATGCTCTAATGTCCTAGTGTTCAACAGCTCCCTGCATTCATGAGACTATGTGGTGACATTTGTGCATGCAACTGCTCTAAGGGTGGCTTCTAATACTTCCAGTTAGTCTCCCATTGAAGGGGTTTAGGAAATTTAACCACGTAGTATGGTTGGTGGCTAATACCTTTGCTGGGTGTTAGAAATGTTTTATTTTCATGCATTCATATTTGTCAGATTTTTATATGGCTTCTGTGGTTTGAATATAAAGAATGGCCTCCCCACTAAAATCTTCTCATGGTTTCATATGAAACTGTTACTTTTTCATTTTATTTACATTAAATATTTTATATATTTTGAATTTATCATCCTCCAGTGAATTAGGCAGGAATATGGTCCTTTTTTCTTTATCAAATAGTCAAACAGTTGCCAACACAGATAACCAAACTATCCATATATTGCATAGCTTGCCACTTTCCACTGTTGCAAAATGTTGCCATATATACCACATACATTACTCTGTCTCTTTGGGTCTTTCTGAATGTCTCTATTGTATTGTTCTTTTCATTTGCTAATGTTGTACTCCTTTAATAACTGTAATTATATAACATATTTAAACATCTGATAGGATTAGTACTTCATTATTTATTATTTACCTGTTTTTCCTATCTTTATTTTTCTACATAAATTTTATAGTAGATTTTCTTGTTCTCTTAAAAAAACTATTTGTATTTTTAATGAGATTGTATTGCATTTATAAAATAACTTTACAACTAAACAACACTGATCCATCTTTTCCAAATAAAAATATGCATTGCTATTTATTCAACTTTATTTAATGTCTTTGGATATAGTTTTCATCACATAATTCTTATACATTTTAGTTTTCTCCTATATATTTTTGTTTCTGTTGCTATTCTAAATCAAATCTTTTTTTCACTGCATTTTCCAAAGTGGTTGTAAGGAAAGTCTGTTTTTGAAAAGCTACTGCTGTTGATATTTGTGTATTTCACTTGTATCTAGCCAGCTTAATTATTTTTATTCACAAGTGAATGTCAGTTGATGATATTGAATTTATAGATATAAAATCATACCATCTGAAATAAGCGACATTTTCTCTCTTAGTCTTTAATTGTTGACTCTTCTTTTTTTTCCTAATTACTTTGTCCAGTTCTTAAAAAATGTATGATAATTATTAACTATGATACAATTTGAGTTTTAATGAAGTGAATTTATTATGTTAAAAAAAACTATCCTTTCAGTTTTACGAAAATTATTTTGGATTAGCAATGGATGTTTAATTTTATCACATGCCTTTTCGGCATCTATAATGATGACTAAATGGCTTATTTCCTTTGACCTTTTAATTATATTAATTATAGAGTAAATTTCCTACTAGTGAAGACCTTCTTTGGGAAAACCCCTCTGAGTCAAGGTGAATCATTTGTTTTTATAAGCTGCTGCAATTAAATGAATTATACGTGAGCATTGATAACACATGTGAGATGGACCTATACTTTTAAAAGACATCTCTGTCAGCTTTTGTTACCAATGCTTTATTTTGTATTGTATAGTAGTGTGGAAGAAATGGAAAGTTATTCTCACAGTAGTAGAAAATGGATTCACGAAATCATTTGCGAGTCTCAGAGAATCTCTCAGCATACTGAGAACTAGAGGAGGAGGCTACACTCTCCAGGATGGTATGTAGAAGACAGCTTTCTGCCAATGCTGCATCTGACATAATCTTGAACGGCCCAATACAAGAAATGCATGACCACCCAATGGCGCCACAGAATTGGATGCCATTATTGTCTCGGGAAATGAGAAATGGCTGCAATTTTGCTGCCTGTTGTCAGGTTTTCTTTGACAGGTTTCTGGCCCTTGAGTCACTGGCTGACTTCCGGTCACACTGTGTCCATCTGATCTGCGGTAGGTTTTTGGGTCTGGCTCTAGCTGCAAAGGAGGCTAGGGAAGCAAGGCTGGCAGTCCCAGTTTCCATAAGGGAAGTCCCTGGTCTCTTTTCTCTCTTGTAGGGCCTGGGATAAGTAAAATGTTATCAAAATTAATTGAGTAATTTCTCTGTAAAACTGTATATCTGGTTCTGTTATTGGATGATTGTAGGGATGGGATTCCTCCGTTGCTAGTGGAAGTGGGATCCTTGGGCGCTGCTAGAATGAGCATTAATGGAGGCCCCCTTGGGAGGAAGAGATGTGGAAAAAAAAGGCTTTATTTTCATGGAGTTACATTCTTCTTGTTGTAAAGTTCCATGTTCCTTAACTCAGTCCTGAAAAAGATGCAGCTGGGCCTTCAGTAGAGCTAAAAGCAAAGCCAGTACACAGAGTTTCCATTCTATGGTGGAGCAGTCTGATGGAGGAGCAGGCTAGATTCAGTCCATCAATCTATTGTGTGGGTCCCACATGGCCTTAGGAAATGTGGGCAAATGCAGGGAGAATGCCCCCTGCAACAGGAGAGCCAAAAGCGCAAGAAAACAGCAAGAGAGAGTTGGGGGTGACCAGTCCTGCAGGGGAGGGCAGTTGGGAGTGATCAGGCTCACAGTGGAGGGCAGTTGGGGGTGATCAGGATCACAGGGGAGGGCAGTTGGGGGTGATTGGGCTGGCAGGGGAGGGCAGTTGGGGGCGATCACACTGGCAGGGGAGCAGTTAGGCATCAATCAGGCCAGCAGGGAAGTGGTTAGGGGGCAATCAAGCTGGCAGGCAGGGGAGTGGTTAGGAGCCAGCAATCCAGGATTGTGAGAGGGATGTCAGACTGCCAGTTTAAGCCCGATCCCACAGGGGTCCGAGATTGGAGAGGGAGCAGGCCAAGCTAAGGGACACCCTCCTCTACTGTCCCCCAACCAATCCCTTGCACAAATCTTGGTATTAGGGTTCTCCAGAGAAACGGAACCAATAGAATATATACAGTGAGATTAATTGTAAGGTATTAGCTCATGCTATTATGGAGGCTGAGAAGTCCCATGATTTGCTGGAAACCCAAGTGGCCTGAGAACCAGTAGCACCGAGGACAGGAGAAGATCAATGTCCGAGCTCAACCGGTTAGAGGGACAGGGAGTCCAATCTTCATCCACCTTTTCATTCTTCTCAGGCTCTTGATGGGTTGGGATGATGCCCATCCACCAATTCAAGAAACATGCTTATAGACATACCCAGAAATTATGTTTAGTCAGATATATGGGCATTTTATGGCTGAGTGACCCTAACTTTTATGTGTTCTGTGGCCCAAGTAATAAATCATGACACTCCTTATGGCACTGTATACATTTTCTTCGTGGTGCTACAACAGTTACATTTTTGCACTTATTTGTGTGGTTATTTGAGTAAGAACCATCTCTCCAACTAGACTGTAAGTTTCATAAGGAGGACCTTATGGCTTTATTTGCCACTGTGTTCTTACATGTATGCTCCATTTAGTGATTGAGTGAATAATTGAAAGGGTGATAAAGAAGTATGACTTTCACCCATGTAGACATTAAACGATCACACTGAAGCTTAACATTACAAATGTATCATTGTATCAGATAAACTTTCTACAAAAATGATAGGTTCTCTGCAAACATGCATTACATGTGAATTTATAACCATACATTTTTATAATTATGTGGGTGAGAGTTCTCTGTCTGTTTTTATTGAAAAAAAGGTTACATTGTAGAATCTTCTACTTGAAAATGACATTTACATTACCATTAGAAAAGATGATTCACTTCAATCAAATGATCTATATTCAGAAGCCCAGTCTTGAGTAATAAGTAAACAACTGCAGCCCTTAAAGTGAAAAATCTAACGATTTACACAATGCTGTATATTTCCACTCTATTCACTTCGTGTGGCATTAATCAGAATCAACAATTTTACGGTTCCCAAGTACGTCATTGCCATAATCACATTAACTTTGAGAGCAGCTTCAATGACAACATATATCATAGTTGTAGCAAATACGAATATGTAGAAAAATAATATGTGGAGTGAAAATATTTACACAGACTTAAGTTCCCATTCTGGCTTTATAATTTATAAATTCTTAAGTGTCAGTTTTCTTTAACTTGGGGAAAGTAATTTCTCTCTCATTGTGTTGCTGTGATAAATTTCTTTCAAGGGCTTGACCTAGTTTCTGTCTCTCAGAAGCCATTTAATATATGTTCCCTATATTCCACCATTATTTTAAAGTAAAAAATAAATGAATGAATGAATGAATGAATAAATAAATGAATAAAAGAGAAATGCTTATGTATATTATAAGAGTGAATTGAGTATTTCCAAATCTGGCTGGTGACCAGTATCATCTGAGAAGCCTTTATAAAAAAAGTGTATTCCCAAACTTTATGGTGGTACAGACTCTACAGGTTTGGATTAGAGCCCAGAAACCTATGTTTTCCCAGAGTTCTATGGGTATTTCTGATGATGAGCCAAATGTTTACACATGTGCTAGGGTATTGCACTCTTTTTATAACTGCCATTTATTGTGATGAGCCTGGTGCTTTATTTTCATTATTCCCAATAATCCCATAACATTTGTGTGGTACAGAACAATTGAATGCGTCCAAGTTGGGCTATGAATTAAGTGCTGATAGACCCCGAAGCTCATTTTCTTTCTTATTCTATATGGCATCTCTCTCAATCTTTTGAAAATTCATTATTGGTAACTTGCTCAAATTCTGTACAATCAGTAGATTCTAAGATGGTATGTGAGAACTTGCCCTCTGTAGGGAACACGAGGCAACCTTATGGAATGAGTAGTACCAGAGCCTTGGCAGATGACCAAGGATGTATCCACTCCTGACATTCTAGCTTTGTGGCTTTAAGCAAATCTATTACTTTGTCTGAGTTTTAGCTTCCTCATTTATAAAACCCAGATAATACATGAGATTGCAAGACTTTTTTCATGAGGTTTATTATAATAATGAGAGAACATAATATGAAATGCCACGTGAATATAAGGTGGTCTTATTATATGAGTTTGTTAATCTTGCCATCCTATATAATAAAAGCCCAATATGCAAATTGTCCTCTTGACTGGGAGTTTGACCAGGGGGTGGGGCTAACCCGCCAACTGCCTGCGGCCCCTCCCCCTGGCCAGCCCTGCCTTGGCCACCAGTGGTGACTGGCAGCCAAGGGAAGGGAGGCCCTGGCTGGCAGCTGCTGGGGATCCTACCCATGCATGAATTTCATGCACTGGGCTTCTAATATATATATGTTTGTTTATTTATGTGTGTGTGTGTGTGTGTGTGTGTGTGTATAGCCACTTATTTAGTGTGGGAATCAAGGAATAAAGCATCACCATTAAGATAAATTATAAATGCAACAAATATGGCTCCTTATTTACACTTTTGTTTATTTGGGTACTATTTTAGTACAAAAAGTATAAGAGGTGTGTGTGTGTGTGTGTGTGTGTGTGTGTGTATGTGTGTGTTTTAGTTAGTCATTGGACAATTCACATTCTTTTAGTTTCGTTTCACCAGTACGGATGATGTACTAGGACTTTAGAAATAGGCTAATTAGATAAGTATTTAAGTTTATATATATATTAAAATATATATACATTTTTTTTTACAAATCCTCATATATCATTCATTTTCAGAGACCAAAGTACAAACAAAGGTATGGATGTCTGACCTGCCTGGTTTGGCTCAGTGGATAGAGCGTCAGCCTGAGGACTGAAGAGTCCCAGGTTCGATTCCAGTCAAGGGCATGTACCTTGGTTGTGGCCACATCCCCAGTGGAGGGTGTGCAGAAGGCAGCTGACCGATGTTTCTCTCTCATCGATGTTTCTAACTCTCAATCCCTCTCTCTTTTCCTCTGTAAAAAATCAATTTAAAAAAAAAAAGGTATGGATGTCTGGAAGTCTTTCTTAAGCCTAAGTGGTAGCAACGTTTCTTTTGGGTGCTAAGTAATGAAAAATATGAATGCTTGTTTTCCATGATGCTTGGCTGTTCCTGAGATAAACAGAAGCCACATCCTTTCTAGATAAAGAATAAGGAAGAAAGTCAGCTGGGGGTAGGGAGTGTGTACTGGACATTTTGACATTAGGCAGTGACATAACGTAATACTTAGATTATAAGGAATAGGAGAGAGGGGAACCCTTGACTAAACTGCCCACTTTTGGGGACATGCTAGGTTAAAAGACTAGAGTCTAGCAATCATAGATGGTTTTGATTTTTCAGAGGCTTCTTGAAGGTTTGAGAGAAGTCACCTGACAACTTTAAGCAGTATATTTTAAAGTGTATATTCTTGTCTCTATGTTAATCAGTATAGTAACTTTTAAAAAATAGATGGTAATGGGCAACAGAGAATTAAAGATTTCAACCATCAGGAAAGATCAGTTGCTGTCATCCCCAAGAATCTAACAGTTTTACATGAAAATTTAGAATGGTTGAAACTTTTTGATAAACTTCCTGTAAGTTTCATATCTACTTTAAAATAAAATCGAAGAGAAAGAACTGATAAGAATAAGTCCAATTCAGAGAAGTATTAGAAATATCTTTAGGATTTATCTGGCTCAACTGGTAGACACCAAATTTCCTGTGACTAAGTTCGTCTTCTTCAGGGAACTCAGTGCAATAAACCATCTGGAATCTTCCAAGTGTGATTATCTCATGGGAAGATACTCTTAAGAGGAAATTTTATATAAAAATACAATTCATTTGAAATGATGAACCAGAGAAAAAGAGGCTGGAAAGGGGAATAAAATAAAATATCTTACATATACTGAAATGCTGAAATGTCATTGTTGAAGGATATAACATCATAATGTTGAATAGTAAAGCTGAGATGTACGTTTTTCTTACTGTACCTTAATTTTTCTTTAAAAAATCATGAATAACTATAGAATCTTAGTTTCTCAATTAGCTTCACTACATACATAATACTTACCAAATGCTCACTAACTTGGATTTTAACTTCTTAGACTTTTCATTGCCTAAGAAAATATATCTTCCTTAAACTGTCTTAGATGATAGTAAGAGAATTAATTTTTTAAATAGTAGTTTTCGTTGTGTATGAAGTTTAGAGTGATATTTTTTGGCATATGTTAACTATAGGGAAAGGAGGCACTAATAAAAATTTAATTTTTATGCAAGGTGTCCAATAATATCAGGACATGACTTTTCAGGAAGACAACAATTTAGTTTCAAACCCCAGATCCTAAGGAATAGCGAATGAATAATGTGAGGGAACTCTGAGGGATGCTGTGTTTGGCAAGCCTGCTACCTGGCAATTTGATATGTTAGGAAAATCAGAAAACAAGAAGTAAGGTTTTAATTCATCCAGTGGGCAGTCTCTCAGGTTCACAACACTGTGAGGAGGAGGCATAGTTAGCAAGAAGACACTAGAACTTCATGCCTATGAAGGCAAGACTCTGGATAATTCTTCTATTAGTAGGCAGACTCTAGTCCAAAGAAGTTTAGTTATGAATCTTTAGATAAGTGTGTTGAACTTGCCTAACGTGATAGACCCTGGTTTTGAACCTTGGCTCCACCAGGTCAACAAGCTGGTCACTTTAGACAAGTACCTTATTGGGTTTTTTTTTTTTTGGTTTTTTTTTTTTTACTTTATTCAGTTGAATTCTTCATAGTAATATATATATATATATATATATATATATATATATATATATATATATATATATTATTGATTTCAGAGAGGAAGGGAGGAGAGAGATAGAAACATCCATTGATCAGCTGCCTCCTGCATGCCCCCTACTGAGGATGGAGCTCACAATCGGAGCATGTGCTCTTGACTGGAATTGAATCTGGGACCCTTCAGTCTGTGGGCCAACGCTCCCAAACTGGCTAGGGCTTTATAGTTATCCTAAATAAGTAACTATTAATTTATCCTTTTTTTTTTGCAAAATAAAGATTATACCTTAATTTATAGAATATTTTGCGTATATTTAATATCATAATATACTAGAAGGCCAATGCATGAAGATTCATGCTAAAATGGGCCTTTCTTTCCCTGACTGCTGGCATCACCTTTCAACTCTGGCCCAACCCCAGAGCCACCTCTTTCTGTCTGGCCCCGCCTTCCCATGCTGCCCAGAGGCCCTGAGAGATGGGAATGGGGGGTGGGGAGGGGGAATGGACCATGGCAATGACACAAGCATCCTGCCTGCCCCTGGTTGCTGGTGCCTGTATATGTAAATTAACTGCCATGTTTGGTGGGTTATTTTGCATGTCATTCCTGATTGGCTGGTGGGTGTAGTGGAGCGATGGTTAATTTGCATGTTTCTTTTTTATTAGGTAAGATGAGAATTGCCTGGTGCCTATAACTTTAGGACTGATATAGGCACAGAAAAAAACCCTGAAGCAACAAGTTGCTGCTTCACACAACCCTAATCCTTGCCCTTACCTATACTTATATTTGTTTTGTTTTCTGACTATCAGATATAGCGCTATTCTCTACCTTCAACCCATAGGATTGGTTTTGGTACTTGATTTATCCCTTTTTCTTTTTCAACTTGGACCCATTCATCTTTGTGGGATCCCTCCTAGAGTGGGCAAACTTCTCTGGGATTCTCCCCAAACCCTTGGTACATGCCTATTGTCTACACAAGAAAGTACTCTGTACAACTCTTTGCTGCATTCTGAAGGACTGTGTGGAGGACATTTCTTAGGACATTATTTCTTACTTTCAACATAAAGTGACATTTGAGAAATTCATTTAAGACTAAGTTCTAGGAAAAGATTATCTAAAACACTGTAATGTTTTTTCCATTTTGCTAACAAAAGAGGTGAAATTTAAAGTCTATCTCTTCCTTTTTTGTTTGCCAAGAACTTTAAGATAAAATCTGAAACAGCAACTGTGCATGAACATATGACCTACATGTTTGGATTTTTGATTCTGACACACTAATTTAATTCATATTTATTTGATTTTGATTTTTTTTAATTCAGTTGAACATTTTACACTTTTATTCTAGGTAGATTTTTTTCCTCCTAAAAATTCCATTTGGATCCTTTGCAGGAAGAAATAGTAGATAAGAAAACAAATGATTACGTCATACTGTCATTCTTATCACTCTGATAGTAATTTCTAATATGTTATTTCCTCCACGAGGCCTTAAATCTATTTTAAAACTTATTTTTATATTCTCTGAATCACTTATTACAATCCAATACTAAGCATATGTGTGTTGCATGAAAGAATGATAAAGTAGCCCCATTACTGGGAAATGCAGATTCTGGGTACTCAGTGTCATTCATTCATTTACTCATTTAAGCTACTAAACAACCACTTTGTGTCAGCCACTCCTCTAAGTGCTGGGGATATATTAATGTAATAGAATATTTGAAAGATTATTAGGACTTCTGGGACAGGATGAATGTCCTTTAATGGTAGGTGGGAAATTCAGGACAGGAAATTGGGACAAGGGCTGCCTGATTTGAGCATGCAATGGTAAGGACAATTAGACTAATACATATGGAGAGTGGGTGCACTAAGAAACACATGCAAAGCCAACCAAGCCTTCCAGACTTTTGTGTCAAACACAAGAACATAACTGATCACAAAGGGCTAAGATCAATAATAGCTAAAGAATTCCTGAACATCAAAAAGAAAAAGATCAACAACTTAGTCAACATGGACAAACAGGCATTTCACAGAAGAAATACAAATAGCCCTTAAAAATATGGGAATCTCTATTTTCTTCACTATCGGGCATATGCAAATTGTAAATCCAATATTCTACCATTGAAATTCATCATATTGCCAAAACTTAAGAAGTCATTATCTTGAGGGCAAGGATATAGAACCAATCTACTGAAACATTGAAAGGCAACATAGCTTTTAGGACTGAAAGAAATTGTTCGGAAAATGACAATGAGACACATTATTTATAAGACTTTTTCTCATAAGAATAAGATATAGGTCTGTTTTATGTTTGTTTCACTGTTTTGTCCCTATCATTATCTTTATACATATTGAGTCTTCAATAAATCTTTGTTGAATTGTAACTAATAAAAATTAACTTCAAATTAAATAAGTCCAACTTTATACATTTTGAATGAGAATGCATTATCTCTTGGAAGAGGTTTATAACATAATTTGTGTTTTTCCATTCTTATTTGAACATGGTGAGAACTTGGGAAGTGGAAAATTCCAAATCCTTGGAGATAGTTTTAAAAAATTATTTGATTAATAAAATTGTGTCTTTTTAATAACCTCATTCAAAGATTTATTGCTACTGACACACTCTAGCTGTTGTTACATTATAAATAGTGGAGAGAAAATGTAAAACTTAGCTTAACAGTGGTTGTAGAAAGAAAATGGTTTTAATGGACTTGCCCTCA
Organism: Vespertilio murinus; assembly: GCA_963924515.1. Lineage (NCBI taxonomy): Eukaryota > Metazoa > Chordata > Mammalia > Chiroptera > Vespertilionidae > Vespertilio > Vespertilio murinus. Next base: position 24,820,723 of record OZ004719.1, read on the forward strand.
TGCAATATTTTGGTTTATTCAGTCTCATATAGTAGATACAGCACTGAGTTCTATCTTGCTTACTTGCCCCTTCCACCAAGTTCTGTGTAATTTTGTTTACTTAATTTCCCTGGGTCCTTGTTTTCTCATGGGCCAGATAAGACTCTTATGGCCTTTTTACGTCTGTACAAATGTAAGGAATTGGCTTTTCGACAAGGCTGTGCCGGCAGAAGGAAACTTATTTATCGAATGTGTATTGAATACATTGAATTTAGTTAGGATTCATTTAGGCCCTTAGGATAACGTTGCAATAGTCAAAGATGTCTCAAATTATAATTTAAATAGTACATTTTATCTTTAGTGCATCCCCATCCTTCTCAGGATCCTTCCTCTGTGCTTCTGCAGTGTTTCACATTATCTTGTTGGATCATTGCCAGACACTGGAGGGATTTTTCTTTCCTAACTTTCCTCTAAAATAAATAAATTAAAATCCCGTAATAAAAATCTTACTGGAGTAAAAATGTAAATTTCCAGTGTATTCATTGATGTATGATACATCTGTAATATATCTGCAAGACATTACTCAATTGCCCTTTCCCCTAAATTGCTACAAATCCAAATCTGTTCCTCTTTTAAAGTTCAACTCAAATGTCACATCTTTCTGAAATCTGTGTCCTTTTGTAGTTTCCTGTTTTTTTTTTTTTTATTTCTTATCTCTTTTCTTCTTGTTACCTGGTTTATAAGCTATCACTGGATTATTATCTTCATGAGGGCAGACACCATAGCTTTTTCACTGTTCAATTCCTAAACAAAATAAGTACTCAAGTCTGAACAGTGGCTCAGTGGTTGACTGTCAACCTCTGAACCAGGAGGTCGCAGTTCGATTCCTGGTCAGGGCACATGGGGTGTGCAGGAAGGAGGCAGTTAATCAATGATTTTTCTTATCATTGATGCTTCTATCTCTCTCCCTCTCTGAAATAATAAAAATGCACTTAAAAAATAAGCACTCAAATATATTAAATAAATGGATAAATTAGTGAATTAAGTAGGCAAATGGATTCTTTACTGCCTGAAGAAGTTTTTCTTTGATACTTCCCCCTTTCCAGATACTTATCCGGCGTACCTTTTATTTCTAGTAGGCCCTATGATTTGTACCTGTTGAAAAGACAAATCTGAAATTGAAAGGTAAAACTTGTGTTTCAGCCTAAGATGTTTCTGAGTGAATGAGTGAATGAATCAATAAATGAATAAAACAATCAAATCTTTTTATAGGTATTTATAAAGTCTGAAATTTCATTTGCCCTCTGCTGATATTTCTGTTAATCACAAATTATACTGGGTTGAGCATAGTCTATTCTAAATACAATGAGAATTATGAATTGGTTTTGGTAGATAATAAATGTTCATTAATGCTCTAACTTCCAGGGGGAGCTTAAGGAAACATAGTTTCTGTTAGGTCTGGAGGTTTTGGTAAGGGTAGCAAAGAAATATAAAGGGCCCTGAGCTGAGGTCCTTTTCTTCAAATCTTTCTCTTGCACTTCTGTCTCAAAGAATTCTTGTGGAATTCTAGGCAGCCTGTGGGTAAGTAAGTTCAGGTTCTTGCAAAACCAGGAAAGAATTAGAATAGAGCCCCCAAAAAATACTGTATAGACCTGAAATAATCTAAGTTAAATGAAACAAAATTACATTAGGGTGGAATGAAAATGGGGCTTAGACCCAAAATATGAGCTAAAATTAAGAATAGAATAAATTTCATTGATTTTGTATGACGTTTCTTACCTATCTAGCTGTGGTATTATTCACTTTTGCAAATGGCTAGTCAAGACTTAGTGGATTTGTGCTTAATTACTTCACCTAGGCGACATAACTAATAGTATGTCTTGGTACTTTCTTTTGGATGAAAGAGTGATGTTAAAACTGTGCTGTGGAGATTAGTTTTGTAGCAATGTCCGGGGACAATTGAAAGAGGCTAACATTAGAGCTGGAAGATCAATCAGAAGTTGTTTTGTTAATGGAAAATATGGTAATGATGAATCAAACCAGTGAGTCAATGGGAATGAAGATGAGAAAAATTATAAGAAGAGGGTACTGTGATTGCATAAACACAGGGAAATAAACATAATGACAGATATTTGGTGTACTTTACCCAGTATGCAATAGACTAGATTGCAGACACAGAGTTTACTTTCAGCTTAAGGAAAAGTTTGAAGGAGTTTCAAAATTTGTGATATTTCTAGGTAAAAATATATAACACATACATTATCTTAGTTTACTCTGTTTCTTAAGTTTACATTCCTTCTTTATTTATTTATTTATTTATTTATTATCCTTTTATCCAATATTAAGGTGAAAGTACATGTTAAGCCTTAACTGGTTTGGCTCAGTGGATAGAGCGTTGGCCTGCGGACTCAAGGGTCCCAGGTTTGATTCCAGTCAAGGGCATGTATCTTGGTTGCAGGCACATACCTAGTAGAGAGTGTGCAGGAGACAGCTGATTTCACTCTCTCATTGATGTTTCTAACTCTCTATTCCTCTCCCTTCCTCTCGGTAAAAAAAATCAATAAAATATATTTTTTAAAAATATATGTTAATTTAGTATGAATTTAAATCAACCATTAGTGTGATTGTGCTTGGTAGATCAGAAAAGTTTATAAAGTAACTAGAATAGAAGCTAGCATAGAATAATTTTTAAATGTTAGTTATCGTCATGCTTGGTGCCTTTTGTTGTTGTTAATCCTCACCCAAGAATTTTGCTCTGATTTTTAGAGAGCGTGGAAGGGAGGGTGAGAGACAGAGAGAGAGAAAAACATTGATGTGACAGAGACACATTGACTGATTGCCTCCGCATCAGGCCTACAATTGCAATACATGCACTTAATCGGAATTGAACCCAGGACTCTGCAGTTGATGGGCTGACATCCTACCCACTGAGCCAAACTAACTGATGCCTTTTAAAAGCACTGTTGAGACTAAACATCTCCTTTTAGGTTAAAATATAAGGTAACAATGTAAATTAGGAGGAAAGTAAATAAAGGTAAGGAATTAGGTTTATATTAAACTTTAATGATGCAAGGGTAATTCTGGGTTTGCCACTGAAACTGTAATCAAAGAGCCCATAGTGAAGAAAGAAATGGAATAACTTTTCAAAATTTATTCTAAAAAAAACAAATGATTTTCTGAAAATAAACATACTGCTGCTCTTCTGAATACACAGCATTCCTAAAGCTGGTGCCATAAGAGAAAGTTTACATGGGTAGCATGGCATGAGAATTACTAACCAGTGATTTCTTACTATAAAAACTTATTTCTAATTGAGAAACCAAGATGGCAGCCTAGGTAAGCACCTAAGCTGCTGCCTCACACAACAATTTCAAAACAACAACTAAAAGATAGAATGGACATCATCCAAAACCACAGTAAAGCTGGCAGAGTGGGAAAATCTACAACTAGAAAGAAGGAGAGAGGCTCATTGATCAGTAGAGCCGCAAAGTGCTAAGGTAGGAAGAAGCTCATGGGCTGAGAGGAAGGGCAGCTGAGTGCCTGGCTGTCAGGAGGGGAAAGGAAGCCCCCAATTGCACTGAACCCTTTCCAACTGCACTGAACCCCAACCCCAGCCGAAACCCTGTGGACCCCAGCTCATACAGGTCGAGTCTGGACTGTAGAGAAAGGCATCTGCAGACTCATAGACTGGGAGACTCAGGGGAGCTGGGAGCTTCAGAGGGCAGGGTCTATAGGTGCGCAGAGAGGTCTGACTGCACACGGAGAGGTCTGACCACGGAAGTTGCCATGGCCTCTCCATAGTGGAAGGAGTCAGAAGCTCCAGACTACAGAGACCCAACCCAATCCTGGGAAGTCCCTGGGCACCTACGCTCTTGCAGGAGGAATCTGGACTGTCAAGCGGAAACTCAGGATAGCCGTGGAAGGCAGAAGTCTGAGGCGCTCACACAAGGACTGGACTGACTGGAAGCCAAGACTGTCAGCTCAGCCCTGAGACTTTGCCCTATCCAAGCTGAGCACAGAGGCTTTTGCAATTTTTCAAGCCTGATCCTATAAAACTGTCTCCAATACAGAAGGTATCCCAGAGTAGGCACAGCTGATACTCATATCCAATTGGCCTGGAGGTCAATTCCTTTCAGTTATACCAACAACAATCAAGACTTAACTACAACAAGGCTGTACATGCAGTCCACAAAGAGGATTACCAAGAGTGTCTACCTCAGGTAACTGGGGAGGCTGACCCACTGGGCCATATAGGACACCAAACACACAAAGCCATCCTACCAACTCTGGGAAGCAGCGAAAATGCCGGGACAAGGAAATAGATCTCAAATGAAAGAGATGGAGGAGAACAAAAGACTGGATATAGAGTTCAAAACCACAGTTATAAGGTTTTTCAAGAATTTCCTAGAAAAGGCCAATCTACTTAATGAGACCCTCGAAGATATGAAAAAGAACCAACTAGAAATTAAACATACACTGACAGAAATAAAAAATATTATGCAGAGACCCAACAGCAGACTGGAGGAACACAAGAATTACGGTAAGTCAAAGACTTAAAATACAAAAAGACAAAGGACACTCCTCTGGAGAAGCAAGAAGAAAAGAGAATCCAGAAAGTTGAAGATAGTCTAAGAAGCCTCTGGGACAACTTCAAAAGTACCAACATCAGAATTATGGGGGTGCCAGAAGAAGAAAGAGAACAATACACTGAAAACCTATTTGAAGAAATAATGACTGAAAACTTCCCCCACCTGGTGAAAGAAATAGACTTACAAGTCCAGGAAATGTACAGAACCCCAAACAAAAGGAATCCAAAGAGGACCACACCAAAACACATCATAATTAAAATGCCAAGGACAAAAGACAAAAAGAAGATCTTACAAGCAGCAAGAGAAAAGCAGTTAGTTACCTATAAGGGAGCACCCATATGACTATCAGCTGATTTCTCAACAGAAACCATGCAGGCCAGAAGGGAGTGGCAAGAAATATTCAAAGTGATGAATAGTAAGAACATACAACCAAGATTACTCTACTCAGCAAAGTTATCATTCAGAATTGAAGGGCAGATAAAAAACTTCACCAATCACAAAAAGCTCAAGGAGTACATCACCACCAAACCAGTATTATATGAAATGCTGAAAGGTATACTTTAAGATGAGGAGGAAGAAAAAAAGATAAAAATTATGATCAACAAATACATATATATCAATAAATGAATCTAAAAAACAAGTGAATTAAAAATCTGAGGAACAGAATAAACTGGTGAATATAATAGAATTAGGGGCAAAGAAAGGGAGTGGATTGATAATTATCAGGGGGAAAGGGGTGTGGGGGGTACAGGAAGAGACTGGATTAAAATTGTATACCTGAGCCATGTACCCCAGAGGGCCATGTGCCCCGGGAGAGCCGTGTGCCCTGGGGGAGACATGTGCCCCGGGAGAGCCTTGTGCCCCGGGGAAACGGTGGGACCCGGGGGTGGGAGGGGGCGGTGTGAACCAGAGGAGGAGTAGATTCTATCCATGTGGTCCTGAGATAGTCACCATAAAACAAGCAGACTGTCAAATGACAGCGGGGAGGGGAAGGAGACCTGGGGGAGATAGGAGATCAACCGAAGGACTGGTATGCATGCATATAAGTACAACCAACGAACACAGACCTCTGGGGAGGGAGGGTATGTATAGTAGGCGGGGGCAATGATAAGCTATGTACACATATAATACCTTAATAAATTTTATAAAAATGAAAATAAAATAAAAATAAAAATAAATAAAATTGTATACCTATGGATGAAAAAAATGGGGGGAAGGGGGAAGGGCAGAGGGTAGGGTAGGAACCAGGTGGAAGGGAGCTATAGGGGGGAAAAGGAGAAACAATTATAATAATCTGAGCAATAAAGATTTATTTAAAAAATAATAAAATAAAATAAAAACTTATTTCTACCAGCATTTAATTGACATAAATAGAAATGAATTATTCGGAGAGAAGAAAAAAAAAGACAATAAATGAGAAAGGAATATATAAAAGGGACAGAGCAAGTATAAAACGAATAAAAAGGAGTAGATTTAACATACATATGTCAGTAATTATAGATAAATTACAAACACCAATTGAAGACAGAGAATGTCAGATAGGATAAATATACAAAAGTTAGTTATATACTGTTTATAATACAAACACTTAATATATAAAGATACAGAAATATTGGGAGTAAAAGGATAAAGTTATCCTATTAAAAAACCAAAAAGATAATTATAATAATATTATTAAGTGGAACTTAAGACAAAAATTTAGCACAGATAAAGAGGAACAGTTCATGTAAAGTTCTGTTTGTTGAGGTAGAATTATTCCAGTTTGAATGCTACATACTTCAAAATATATAAAGCAAAAATGTGCAGAGGTATAAGGAGAAATAGGCATATGCACAAGATTATAAGAGACTTAACACATTTCTATATTAAAGAAGGAGCAGACAATAAAATAGTTATTGGTACTTTTTTTTTTAACCTATCTCACCTTGAGGAAATCCTTCTAAGTAAATTTGTATAGCTGTAATTCATTCATTACAATGTCTGAATAATGGCCTATTGTATGCATGTGTCACTGTGTGGCATGTCCTCTATTGATGGAAATATTCAATTATTTGCAATGTAAAACATTGATAATGAAATGAGTTGCTGTGACTCACATACTGAGTCATTGAGATGAGTCCTGTCACGTAGTTGCAGTGATTTAGAATAATTAATGTATGCTGGCAAGAAAAGGGAGCCTTTTAGTAGCCCCTCCCAACCACACCTTCAGCAGCATCTCTTGAGTGGTTAGTAACAGTCCTGTACGGCTATCTGCTGCTTTGTAGGATGAAAACAGGAGGGGATGGTGGATCGATAATTGGCCAATAGGAGAAGTAGTATATCTTTAATACCAAAATGCCAATTTGCAAAGTGGAAAAATAAGCCGTGTTTTTGGCATTCAACCCTACTTATTTTCCTTGATTCAATCTGAAAGAACCTTCTTTCTTTTTTAACTACTATTTGTTTTCCATTGCCTAGACTCAAAATTCTATTACATAGTATTCAAATAGTCAAATCTTCGGCCCAATCTGTCTTCCAAATCTTGTATCTTCTATTATGTTCTTGCCAACTGGAACGCTTCATCTTCCCCCAACATGTTCTTTCCTCAGCCTGGTACATCCTCTCTCCTACCTCTGTTGATATCAGCTCAAGGATTGACATATTCAAAGCCTTCTCTGCTCTTGGCTTCATTCTCAATAAAAATCTCCCCTCCTCTCAACTCATTTCATACATTAAATCTCTTGCATGGCTTCTCACATACTCTATTTGGGCTTTGTGACAAACTGATTGCATGTCTTATTTTCTATGTTATTAACCTTATTAAAAAAATAAAGCATCTCTTACTCTTTAAATGGGATTAACATACTTCCTTTCATATATTTTTTATGGTCAGGGATATCGCTTAAACTAATGAATTAGAATTATAAACTAAAATGGGTATAAGATAGTTGCACTTTTAGGTAAATAAATAAGAACTCAGATAAGAGGAACATCATTACCCTCCCTAATGGGTTGTGAATTCATAGCTAATTGGCTGTGGTTACCAGTAACCTTGGAAAATATAAAAGGCTATTTGAATTTCGGAAGTACAAAAAATACTCAGGTTAATTCACGTAGAATATAAGATACCGGTGTATTTGGTTTAGATGAACTAATCCATTGAAACACCCTTCTTTTTTTCTCTCCATTTTTTAATTAAGGTATTATATGTGTACATATCTTACCATTGCCTCACCCCCACCCCACTTCCATACATGCCCTCACCCCCCCCAGTGTTTTGCATCCATTGGTTATGCCTATATGCATGCATACAAGTCCTTCAGTTGATCTCTTATCTCCTCCATCTCTCCCTAACCTTCCTGCTGTGATTTGCCCTTCTTTTTTTGAAAATATTTTTGTTGATTTCAGAGAGGAAGGGAGAGGGGGAGAGAGATAGAAACATCAATGGTGAGAGAGAATCATTAATCAGCTGCCTTCTGCATGCCCCACACCTAGGACTGAGCCCGCAATCCAGGCATGTACCCTGACTGGGAATCAGTCTTGAGTTCCTGGTTCACAGGTTGATGCTCAACCACTGAGCAATGCAGGCCAAGCAAAATACCCTTCTTTATGTTAATTTTTAAATTTTATTTATTTTTAAAATATATTTTATTGATTTTTACAGAGAGGAAAGAAGAGGGAGAATTAGAAACATTGCTGAGAGAGAAACATTGATCAGCTGCCTCCTGCACTCCCCCTATTGGGGATCAAGCTGTGATCAAGGTACATGCTCTTGATCAGAATCAAACTTGGAACCTCTGGCCAATGCTCTGTCCACTAAGCAAAACCAGCTAGGACATGTTAAAATTTTTTTAAAAAAATTCTTTCAGGAATAGGCTAGACTAGAGCATTAAGACTATTTCTGGGTCTGACAAGACCATTCATTTATGCTTTCTTTGTATATTTTAGCTATTCATTAGATATATTGCATATAAGAGATTAGCCTTAGATCTAATATAATTCATATGCACAATTCTTAGTGGCTTATGTGTTTTTTAGGAAAAAAAGGTACATGTCTTTGGTTAATTATACAACCATTGTAACATCTTTATAAAATCCACATTTTACATTCGCTTTTTTAAGATACTTTTTACATAAACATTTTAAAAACCCAGAAAATTTGGAGAATTGTATTAATTATACAAATGCAGATTAACATTTTATATATATATTAATTAAATGGTCACGCTCCAGTTAAAGTCATTCACAACTGGACTATGAGATGCTAGACTGGATTATGATGTGCTTGAAACCAAAGATCATGTTTATATTAGTCTGAAATCCTGGTTTCTGGTGCAAAATCGATGTTCAATAAATGTTTCCTGAATCAACAATGCATGATTGAATAGGCGAATGAATGACAATGCTATGCTTCCTGCTAGCTGTAGAATTGGAAGTAACGTACCTGTCAGTAGAGCAAAACAATAAGTTGCATCTCCAATTGTTAGACTAAAATTAACTTCAGAAGATGATAGCGACTGCGTCAATTAATTATCCAATGACATTTTATGAAGTATGATTAGTTTTAGTGGGGAGACATTTTATTTCTATGCTTTATCCACCTTTTACTCCCATTAAGTATTTAAGGACTTGTTTCTACTTGGCCATTTGACTTTCGGTCAATGATGATTCAGATGGGGACCCTTAGATGATTCAGAGGTATGTGCTACACCTAGGTGACCTATCATTTGCAGAATCTTTCCAGTTCTGACACTGCCCAGTTTTGTCTAGAATGTATGACTACTTATTGTACATATACAATTAATTTATAAAATACTAACCTTTATGTGGAAACCCTAGAATTGTTAAAAAAAAAAGTGAGGGTCAGTAATGGGCATTTCTTCTCCATTCCTTCATGCATGATAAAGATAGCTTATGAAATCTGTCGTATTTTTATTCTAAAACTATCGTTATCATCGTCACTCATTATTTGACACTAATTACCCATTATTTACAGAGTCCTATATAAAGAATTGGCAAAATAGAAATCCCACTTCTGAGGGGATTAGAATCTAATTGGGAATACACGGCACAATGAAAAAAAATGAAAATAGCAATACGTTTGTCTTTGTATTGAGTTCTAAATGAATGTGCTTAAACTATTTCCTGTGATAAGGTGGTCACTGGATATCTATCCAGTTGCTGGCTACATTCAAATTGATCAAATTTATTAGTGTTGTAGGCTTTTGTATGAACAATTATAATAGCTGTCACAATATTTACTTCTGGACCACGTCTAGAAAGTCCTGCTGCCCTGAATACTGCCACCTGGATGTAAAAGTGGTCATTAGATAGGAGGCACCTTAAATCCCTAGTGTTATATTTATGAACTCTCTTAAAACTACACATTTCCCCCCACATCCAATAGACCTTCCTGACATTTATTTCCTCCACTTGTAATTTAGATCCCAATTCCTCCTTCCTTCACAGGAAGGTAACCTCTCCAGCGTCCTTCTCCCAGTTCCTTCCCATAAACATTTAGGTATACTCAAGTTAATTTCTCATCTAAAAAAAAAAAAATCCCTCTCCACCTGATAGCCCTGACTGGGAATCGAACCATGGCCTCCTGCTTCATAGGTCAACACTGAACCACTGAGCAGCACTGGCTGGGCTCACCTGAAGGTTTTGAAATTGCCCTTCTACTTACCTATCTTCTTCCTTAAACTACCCATGCCTCAAAGACAACGACTTGAGTGTGATTATTGTTATACCTTACAAAATAATTGGCAAAGAGAAGAGACAATATTTGCCAAGTGAAACTTAATTGATTTGCCTATGGTATGTGCCAAAGGGCCATCCCTGTCAGGTTAAAAAAAAAAAAAAAAAGAGGGTGGATAACATGGAGTAGCCAGACCTGGCAAGTATCAATGACACATCCTTGGATGACAAAGACTCATATTTTTACATCATTTGGTTTAATGTCAATTCAGAGAAGCTTGTTATGACAATGCAAAATGAGCTTCTAATGGAATGTTTAGGTGTGCCGGTTACCTGGGAGTAGAAGAGCAGCCCAAAGCTAGCTAAGTAAATCATTGAACAGATGTCTGACTGCCTGTTTAGGCCTGATCCCAGCAAACGGCAGTCGGACATCCCTCAAGGGGTCCCAGATTGAAGAGGTGCAGGCTGGGCTGAGGGACTCACACCTCCGTCCCAACCGTGTACAACTTTCGTGCACCGGGCCTCTAGTGGTGATATAAGTTCTTAACAATAGGGGAAGTTGGATGTGATACATATGGAAATTCTATGTATTATCTTTGCAACTTTTATGTAAATTAAAATTATTCTATAACTTTAGAATAGAATAATAGCCTTTAGGACTATTATAATAGTAATTAAATTAGCAATTACTCTTTAATAGTAATTAAATTTGAGAGATAGCTATAAAAATATTACAACCTTTTATAACTCTGTTTATATGATAAACATAATTTTAAAAAAAAGGCTGTTTCATGGATCTATAATAATTAATATAACAATCTAGTACACATACCACACCAAATGTCTTACAATAATCAGCATGTTTAAAAAATTCTACAAGGATTATCATTTTTATTATCTCAGATTATGTATAGTTAGCTGATTGGTGCCCTTTCTCTAGAGCGATTAGGACACCAATAAAATCCCAAGTTAACATGCTATTTTAGTATTTTTTGATACTTTGATATGTTAACCCCTAATGTAGAACATTAAATCAATGAATAGATTTATTGATAGGGAGACCAGAAGGGAGGAATAATTAGCTTTTTTTTTAATCGACTTCTCTGTTGTTCAATTTGATACATGAATTGTATTCTTCATGGAATATTTTTAATTCAAAAATGTAGTAAAAATGACTATAGAAATATCAATCCAGACAAAATTTACTGGTCATCAGTGGGGGACTACCTCTTAGTGGATATTAATTTTAGTCTTTCTTTCAAGGAATTATGTAAGACATAAATATTGTAAAAAGAAAAGAAAGAATTAATGTAGAAAAGAAACAATTGCTTAAAACATATTTATATTTAAAGCTCCGTCTGTGAGTTAATTAAATAGATTTATAGTGTCCTAGGATGGTACAAGTTTGTAAGGTTTTAAAACTCTATTTTAGTCTTAATCAGTCATTTTTTTTTTTTTTGCTATGTTCGTTCTTTCTCAGTTATATTTTTTTCATGAGTAGGAGCTGTCAGGGGAATAATTATTTATGGTTTTGAAAATTGCTGGCTTGCTACTATTCATATTCATTAACTACTAAACACTCAGGGAATATGTGCTTCAGGGGACTGGGGTAATTTGTCCAGCTAACCAAGAACAGCGATAAATTGTATGACAAATAATACTTTCCACTTCTGCTTCCCTTGTAGGAAGTTTATTAGCCTTTACCACCACCATGATGTTAGGAACCAGCACTTAATAAAAAAAAACCACTTTGTGTAGAAACACTGCTAACTTCATGCCAGCTTGAAACTGAAGGAACTGGTTGGCACCAAGCTAGTGGAGTCACCTTTAAACTTCCCTCGAGGAGCCACTACAGCAATGAACCAGCTCACAAGAGAGCTAAGGCAGCTAGTATTTTCTAAACATCTCGGGAGTGTTTAAGAGTCTTGGTGGAAGGCTCTGCTCATCACAGGTTTTTTTCAGAAGTGAGAGGTGTTGACAATGTAATACAGGGCCCAGGCTTTGATCTGAAAGCAACTGGTATTTTGTTTTTTATGACAGAGAAATTGAAAGGTGTTACCTTTCCCTAGATGTCTGGGATAAAGCAGTTGTGTACATAAAATAGATGTAAAATTGACCCTTCTTCAGTGTAAAGATTGCAGAAATTTGGGGAAGTGACTAAAGCTTTTTGAGTCTCATTTACCTTGTCTCTAGTCAACGGGGTAAACAATGCAAGTCTCGTAGATCCCCATAAGAAAAATAAAAAACAATGTATATTAAAATGCTTTTAAAAATGTAAGGCATCCCTGGCTAGTTATGCTTAGTGGATAGAGTATTGGCCTGCAGACTGAAGGGTTGCATTTTCGATTCTGGACTAGGGCATGTACCTCTGTTGCAAGCTTGCTCCTCAGCCTGGTTGGGGGCATGTGCAACAGGCAACCAATCGATGTGTCTCTCTCACATTAATGTTTTTCTCGCTGCCTTCCCCCCCTTTTTTTCACGCTCTACAAAACCCAATGGAGCCTGAGCTGGGTTAGCTCAGTGGATAGAGCACCAGGGTCCCAGGTTCGATTCTGTGAAGGGCACATATCTGGGTTGCAAGCTCAATCCCCAGTAGAGGGCATGCAGGAAGCAGCCAATGAATGATTCTCTCTCATCACTGATGTTTCTATCTCTCTCTCCCTCCCTCTCCTTTCCTCTCTGAAAACAATAAAAATAATAATGGGAAAAAAATATCCTCAAGTGATGATTAACAACAGCAAAAAAATAAATACAATGAAAATGAAAACAGAGTCAGCAATCAGATGAAACAAATTAGACAGTAAATACTTAAAAAAGAAAGAAAGAAAAAATGTAACACACATGTTGGATATTTTCTCTGATATATTATTTGGTAGGTAGAGGAGAATGAGAGCAAATTGGCTTTTCATCTTCTCTTTTGACTACTTTTGCCACCTAATTAATGGGTATAATACCAATAAAAAGGATTGCTAAATTGTTTTAATCATGAACAAAACCATCCATTGTTAGTCTTCTCCATAAAACCTGAAACGAATGACTCAGTAGAAACCTCTGTGTCCGTTGGGTTTGCTTTCGTATATAAAAACTGTGGGTTTGCAAAGACACTGGGTTGTAAATATTTAACTTAATACAAGGCATTTGAATTGGTAATCCATTAAACACATCTGCATTATTAGTGCCAAATTGGACGTTTTATTGCACATTCATTTCTCCACTTGGACATCAGAATATAAACCCAAACTCCTGTTTCCGGTGTATTTGTGCATGTTTGTGTGTGTCTATGTGGGTTTGAGTGTTTGGTACTTAGCAGATTTCCACCCCCCTCCCAAGCAGACATTCAACAATTACTTCCAAGGATTTGTACTTACCATGATTAAACTAATGCGAAGAACAACATGTATGAATGAAAACAGATATTCTTTCTGTGAAAAGAAACACCTAAAAATCCTTTGAAAAATATAATTTCTTTAGACCAGAAATGGCGACTATATTTAAGCAAAAGTTTCAGGTAAGTAACATTTCTTTTCTTTTTAAAAAAATATATTTTATTGATATTTTACAGAGAGGAAGGGAGAGAAATAGAGAGCTAGAAACGTCGATGAGAGAGAAACATCGACCAACTGCCTCTTGCACACCCCCGACCGGGGATGTGCCCGCAACCAATGTACATGCCTTTGACCGGAATCGAACCTGGGACCTTTCAGTCCGCAGACCAACGCTCTACCACTGAGCCAAACCGGTTTCGGCAAGTAACATTTCTGAATGTAAATTAACTCAGATTTTACACCTGCATTATGCAATTATAAATGTGTGACTTTTTCTCCTTACGTGTTGAATACTGTCGAGGAAAGAGTGAAATAGGAAATATATACAATGTAGTCACTGAAATTAATTAACATTATGAAGATTGGGACGCGAGGAAAGTCTGTTCTTATTCTGACTAGCCTGGAAACTTAAACTTTTAAAACTTTTCAGTCCCGTGTCAATGCCTGGATATCCATCGGGATATATGCTAGGCCCCTGATAAACCTGTAGTTATCCAATTGTGGGACTGGCGTACCTAGACCACTTGACATTCCCCTGACATACATGATCCAGACTGCCTGTCTTCTGACTAATAACCATCCTGGACCAGGGCTAAGAATGCAAGACCGATTGTTCTCCAGAATCCACGTTTACTACTATAAGAACTTTAAACTTTTCTTTCTTCCTCAGAACACTTTCACATTTTTGCCTAGCTGTGTTCAAAGTTTGAAGACTCTAAGACCCTTCAGATAAATCTTTATCATTCATGTCTAGCCAAAGCCTTTGGACTCTTTTTGAGTTCGTTCCACCCAGTTCCTGTGTCAATCCCAGACGAACCAAATCCTCATATTCTTTTCTCTGTGTGTTTTGCCTTTCCAGTCCATACGAGGCATGTGTATTTTTTCCTTGTTGAGGAGTCAGCTATTTTTAAGTTATTGCTTTCTACATTTAAAAATAGAAAGGGAAATTTCAAAACATCAGTCTTGCAAAATATATAGCTGAATTATGTATATAAAATACTGCAGTAAAATGGTTCATAGTCATTAATAAATGTGTATGCATTAACTGCTAAGTTACCAGATTCATACTCACCAACACAGTGATGGTGACTAATAAAAAAATCAGTACTCTTAATAAGCATTATGGTATTCTCTGATGTGGTCATGAAAAGAATCAGGTGTTCACATGCCCAAGGTGAGTGCCAATAGGTGCCTCCCAAATTCTTGCACTACCTTTACTTCCCCCCTGGGAAAATAGGAAGGAAGGGATAGAGGTACAGAGGACAGTGATGTAGCTTGAATTTTGAACCTCCTTGCTTTTTACAGACTGAAATCAGCCTGTTGATCCTCATTTGATACATTGAATGATGTCTCTCAGGGAGCTGGCCATCAGTGTGGTGTCAAAATAATCAAGTTCTAGTTTAAATCAAAGCTTTTAAAACCAAGAAGTCGTTGAGAAAATAAATTGGTTACTACAGCATTGAAAATGTGAAGCAGCCAAAACTGGTTTGGCTCAGTGGTAGAGCGTCAGCCTGAGGACTGAAGGGTCCCAGGTTCGATTCCGGTCAGGGGCATGTGCATTGGTTGCGGGCACATCCCCGATGGGGGATGTGCGGGAGGCGGCTGGTGGATGTTTCTCTCTCATTGATATTTCCAGCACTCTATCCCTCTCCCTTCCTCTCTGTAAAAAATTAATAAAATAAAATAAAATAAAATAAAGTTGGGCTGAGGTCTTAAAAAAAAAGAAAAAAGAAAACGTGAAGCAATGTATCGACTGCCCAAGATCTACTGAATAATAATGTGGCAAACCTAGGTCAAGAAACATGGCATTTCATTTTAAAATCCATATCCTTTAGTCGCTAAGTAATAGAATTTAGATTCAGCATATATTCACATATCTGCCAGAAAAGCAAAGCTATATAAAGCATGAATCCTATCTCAAATGCTAATTGAAATAGAAAATATACACATGGATGCTATAAGAAAAGAATTAAGACTGAACTTACGTGTTTTTCTCTTAAGAACAATCAGGGTTTAAGAAATTGAAAGATATAGATGTGAGGAGTATAAAAAATAGTTTCCTGAAAAAGTATGATCCTAAAGAGGGCCTTTAAAAATGAGTGAAATTTAGTCAATGATTCTCCACCCTGGCCATGCATTCGAATTGCCTAAGGATCTTTTAAAAGCTACCTGTGCCCCACCCTCAGAAATTCTTATTTTTAAAACTCTTGCATGAAATTCGTGCAAGAATGAGTCTTCCTTCCCCCTGGCTGCCAGAGTCAGCTTCCCTCTGGCACCTGAGACCCAGGCTTCTCTCACAGCCCTGGCTTCCTCTGGAAGGAAGTCCAGTCTAATTAGCATATTACACTTCTATTATTATAGATGTAGATTGATTTCAGAGAGGAAGGGAGAGGGAGAGAGAGAGAGAGACAGCAGTGATGAGAGAAAATCATTGATAGGCTGCCCCCTGCATGCCCCAAGTTGGGGATCAAGCCTGCAACCCAGGCACGTGTCCTTGATCAGAATCGAACCTGGGACCCTTCAGGGCCGATGATCTATCATCCACTGAGCCAAACCGGCTAGGGCACACCCTGAGAAATTCTGACTTAATTGGCCTGGGGTGGGGCCCAGCATAGTTTTAGAAAAGCTCTCGGGTGATTTTAATGTGCACACAGGATTGAGAACCTTGTAGTAATACAATGAAGAATTAAAAAGGAAGAAGGAAAGTAAATGTTTAAGAATCGTGTGCCAATTTAGTCACCCTTACTCATTCAATAAAAACGTGTCTACTTGATGCTATCATTGCACGAGATGATGGGTCAAACTAACATGACTGAGAAATGATGCTTGGAGTTTTCCATCTATTAAAGAGGTTCTTGAATAAACAAGTTATTACAAGATAACTTTACTGTAAGTTATAGTACTATATATATATATATATATATATATATATATATATATATATCTTGTGTTTCATAGCACATTACAAGAGGGAATATTTTGTTGTTGTTATTGTCACTTAGAGCAGTGGTTCTCAAACTTTTATGCAAATTGGGAACACCCAAGGAACTTTATAACGTGTTGCTTGACTGCTCTCTGGGCCCCATTGCCAGAGATTCCAATTTGGCTGGTTTTGAAACCAGAATTTAAAACAAAACAAAATAGCACAGTACCTCCCTCTGTTACTTAGTGCCCAGCACTGGAATGGAGGCTCTGGCCTGACAGAAGTTGAAGGTGCATTTGGGCGTCAGGTTGAATTCTGGGCAAACAAGACGTAGTGAATGAAGCCTTAGTGAATTCAAGGCAGAGGATCTGGGAATGAACACACCGCATGACTGGCTCTCCTTAGAGGTTCTCTGTGATCCAGTGGAAGGGAAATCTTTAGAAGTGTTCTTTGGCGATGAAATACAGAATGATATACAGGAGCAGATTCCTGAGATCAACTTGTTGTTAGGCATAGTAGCCACAGTGCTTAGGATTCCAAGAAAATATTTTAGTTTCCTTTAAACCTAGGAGGAAATAAAATGAACTTTTAGGTCAAAGAAAATGTTTTAATATGAATAAAGAGAGAAGCCAGGGAATAGATAAAATGAAGTCATTTTAACCAAGTCCCTAAAGTTATTAACATTATGAAGGTTGAAGCATGAAGAAAAACTTCACTCTTGTTCTAACTAGTATGGGAACAGAAACTTTGAAAAACTTTTCAGTCCTATGTCAATGCCTGAATATACATCTGGACCTCTAGGTAACCTTCTAATTATCCCCTGAAGGGCTCACGCATACATCCACCTGACATCCATTTTCCAAACTACCAGGAATGACCAGATCTCCTGGGACCCATCTGCTGGACCACTGGGCATCCATCGTCCTGAGTGCCGGGCATCTGACTCATAACCATCCTGAACCAACCTGAATACAGAACTTATTATTCTCTGGAATGCACTTTTTACTATAGGAACTTATAATTTTTCTTTCTTCTTTGGAGTACTTCTGGGGTTTTGCCTAGCTGTGTTCCAGTTTGCAAACTCCAAGACTCTTGAATACATCTCTTTCATTTATTTCGTTTTTAAAAAGCATATTTTGATTGATTTCAGAGAGGAAGGTAAAGGGAGAGAGAGACAAAGAAACATCTGTGTTGTTTGTGCCTTGACCAAGAATCGAACCATGACCTTCTGGTTCATAAGTCGATGCTCAACCACTGAGCCATACATGTCGGGCCTCTATCATTTATTTCTGACAAAGCCTCTTTTTTTCAGTTTGTTGGGAAAATATGACTGTTAAGAAAATACCAAGGCCTTGAACTTTTATTTTGAGCAAGACTTTGGATGTTACAGAATTTGCTGCCCGCATTCTTCCACTGGAGTTGGAGCTGGATACCAGCATTGGCCACACATCTAAGGAACCTGAAGAATGTGCACTAATCAGTCTCAAATCTGTGATAACTGTTGTCCATAGACTTTTTGTTAACCGATCCATCTGTTTATATTTAAAATACTCTTCCTTTATCTCAAGTGTGATCAGACTAAATATCTGGCAGCCCATTTGTATTTTCCAGGAAGCAC
This sequence comes from Vespertilio murinus, assembly GCA_963924515.1. Lineage (NCBI taxonomy): Eukaryota > Metazoa > Chordata > Mammalia > Chiroptera > Vespertilionidae > Vespertilio > Vespertilio murinus. The sequence continues at coordinate 24,839,053 of OZ004719.1, forward strand.
CGAGTTCCAAAGTGTCGTTTCAGCTGGGCCATTTGTGTAAAGGCTGGTTCTATTAAAGAAAGGGGGGAATGTGAGTGATTTTTAATCTATGAGCTAGTTAGTTTTAATTGAGTCTCTAAAGAGAAATTACACTAATTGTGAAATGGTCCACCCCACTTGAACCTTAACATCATTTGTGAGTGTCACTTCGCCAGAAATTATCCTATTGCTTTTTACAATATATATAGCTTTGGGGCAAAAATGATCTCCTCACCCGGCTGGTGTGGCTCAGTGGTTGAGCGTTGACCCATGAAACAGGAGGTCATGGTTCGATTCCCGGTCAGTGTACATGCCCTGGTTGTGGGCTCAATCCCCAGTGTGGGGTCGGCAGGAGGCACTGGCTGATGATTCTCTCTCATCATTGATGTTTCCATCTCTCTTTCTCTTTTCCTCTCCCTTCTTCTTTGAAATAAATAAAAATATATTTTAAAAATGATCTCCAAAAAAAACGTAGCTACCAAACTGATATTGAGAAGGCAGGAGAATGTGTTCATCTGAGGTGAGAGTTTCACCATTGCTGTAGGAAGGTCTGGAGAAGGACATAATGGAAGAATGGTTCAGGTAGAAGAAGAAAAAAATAAAGGAAAAGCTGGATGTTCCTAAAGAAGTACACTTGAGCACTACATGTGACAGGCTGTGTGTCAGTGTGACATCATGGAATTAGTGGACCTTTAGGTTCCAGTGGAAATTTGTATTACATCAGGTCTAGCTCTGAGAATGCTAGATAGTGTTTAGGCTGAATTGGAACAAGAGCCTAAGGGCATTTTCGGAAGAAAGCTCCAGAGAAGATGAAAATAGTCCATGACCAAAGAGATGCACAATAAAGTAGAAGTGATTTCAAGTAGTCTGATGGATGACTGACTGCAGTAGAGGCAGGGGAAGAGTGGCGGGCCTAGTGGACTCATTGGCACAGTTTTTTTGTATCAGTCATTCGAGAAATTAGGGCATTCTTTTTTTAAAAAATGATATTTATAGTTGAAAGTATTACAGATGTCCCATTTGTTTGTGGTGTTTCTCCCCTCCCGCCCCCCACCATTGACCCCCTCCATCTCTTACCAACCCCTCCCAGGCCTTTACCACTGTGTTCAGGGGTTATGCATATATGCGTATATGCATATAAGTTCTCCGGTTAATCATTCCCCTCCTAAACTCCCCCAACCTTACCTTCCCTCTGAAATTTGTGAGTCTGTTCCATTCTTCTATGTCTCTAGGTTTATTTAATTCATCAGTTTGTTTTGTTCATTAGATTCCACATATGCCTGAGATCATGTGATACAGATCTTTCTCTGACTGGCTTATTTTGCTTAGCATAGTGCTCCAGGTCCATCTATGCTGTTGCAAATGCTAAGAGCTCTTTCTTTTTTACAGCTGCATTGTATTCCATTGTGAAAATCTACCACAGCTTTTTTGTTCATTCATCTGTTGATGGGCACTTGTACATTCTTAATGTTAAAGGGAAATTATTAGCCTTCTGTGTAGGGAATGAAACATAGAGACAGAATTAGAGCTAAAAGATACATTGGAGGTCATTACATAAAGCATTTACCGGTACTTATTCAGGTGAAAAAAGCAGCATATTGCAGTGGTTAAGAGCACAGACTCTGGGGTCAGACTACCTGGGTATTTGAGTCCTACCTTAAACTATCTAACCCTTTCATGTTTCAGTTTCTCCAATGGTAGAGCAGGGGTCATATATATAGTGTCTTCTTTCTTGTTAGAATTAAACAAGACAAATAAAATGCTTAGAACAATAAGATGGCATGTACTAATAACTGCTCAATAAATTCTACCTATGCTTATTTACATTGCAGAAACTTAGGTATGCATTAGTAGGTGCAGACTGACTTATCTCCAGATTTCCAATACTTTTCCATGTTGACCTTATTGGTATTTAAACAGCAGTTAAGTAATGGAACTTCAGTCGAGGTCGGTTTGGCTCAGTGGTAGAGCATCGGTCTGCGGACTCAAAGTCCCAGGTTCGATTCCGGCCAAGGGCATGTACATTGGTTGCGGGCACATCCCCGGTAGGGAGGGTGCAAGAGGCAACTCGTCAATGTTTCTCTCTCATCGACGTTTCTGGCTCTCTATCTCTCTCCCTTCCTCTCTGTAAAATATCAATAAAATACATTAAAAAAAAAAAGTAATGGAACTTCAAGCCTTAGTCCTATTTTTGCCTTTTACATTTTTGAGGTTTGAGTTATTTTCTGTTACTTGTATAATTAAATTAACTCATGCATTAGAAAAATAGTTAAATTCTTGTTCAATGAACTCAACTTTATCCTACAGACTATTTAGTGGCTATTATATCTGAATCGGTGGCAAAACTGACGAAGGCAACCAGTGCACTGAAATCACTGATTATTATGACTGACAAACTCTCTGAGATTATTTCTAACGGATGATACATGAGGTAAGGCTCATGTATTCCTAAACTAAAGCTCAGTGTGTACTTACTTTGTAATTAAGATGTGTTTTATGATTGGAGGTAATGTCCCCCCATGACAATGGATAAGATTATGGATGGCATTCTCTAAATCCATAAATGTTGATACTAGCAGACATGCTGCAGGAAGGGAAGGCAATACACCAGGAATATGTATCTAACTCTCCATTATGGGGAGTAGGGGTTCAATATAAGCAATCTGTCATGCCACCAGATGATCATTCAAGTAAATGGTGTTATAAGGAGGCCTTGACATTGGCCTCTGGGATTGGCAAATTGGGCACTCGGCAATGATTAGCCAGATTGGTTTTCCTGAGTGGAAGTCTATGTTGTTGACCCTTTTCATGGTTTCTATCCTTGCTCCCTGGTCACTTTGTACATGAACTCTTTGAGTGAAACTGGTTATGTTGTCAAAAGAGTCTTACTGACATCCTGGTAAGAACCATTCTTCTGGTGAATAGGTACTTGGGATACAAAATCCTCATACTCTTGTGCTTATCTTAGATGTCCATTCTCAAACCTCATTTTCTAATTTTTTTATTATAAACTTCTAATTTTTTTAAAGTCTGTCCAGTTATCTAACCCAGCTGGTTGCTTGGCAAATAAACCTCCCAACTCTACTGTCCTTCATATTTCCTGCTGGTTTCTCCCATCAGCTAAACCAGCCGCGGGCAAACTACGGCCCGAATCCGGCCCGTTCGGCTGTTCTATCTGGCCTGTGGAACCAAAAGAGCGGAGGGTTCTCTTGCTCTCCCCTCCGCTTCTTCACCAGCAGCCCAAGCTGAGAGTGCCAGCATGATCAGGTTGCTTTTGTTCTGGCCCTCTGGTCTAGTTTAAGAACCCATTGTGGCCCTCGAGTCAAAAAGTTTACCCACCCCTGAAACCATCTTGGAAGTGAGAGGGGGTCTCTGAATAGGCTCATGAGTCAGATTCCCAGGGCACATGATGGGAAAGGGGGAAGGGCCTATCCTGAAGGTTTCATCTGCTAACCTGAGATTTCATTCTGATACAAAGCACTGCAGTCATTTTGATTGTTCCTTTGTGAAAAAGAAGCACGTGTGCACCTTGTACGTTTTCATTTAGATGAAGGATAGAAATAAGATGTCAGTAAGGCAATAGTGCAAGTAAAGATAAGAACAATAAACAGTTTAAGAGAAAGACCAATATCCTAGAGTTACAGATGGAATTAATATCTAGCCAAATAAACACAGGCTTTAGAGTTAGGAGTGCTGGTTTGGAAATCTTCATTTACCATAAAATAAATTTGTTTTTAGTGCACATAAAATTTTCATCAAAACGGGCCATCTTATGGGCTATCAAATAAGTTTCAATGAATTTGTTTCCAGTCTGTACCAAGTGTCATTAGTCAGAATGGTCAAACTTACTTCTTTGCTTCCTGGCCCTATATTTCTCTCTCAATGTAATGGCAGCAATCAAAAGGCGATCAAGCTATCAGGAAAGGCCAAACCCTTAGATTTGTTTCCATGTTTTGTTTTTGTTTTTAAACTAAGCCGACTCTTACTGTACCATTTTAGTTCAAAACCTTTCCACTGCGTGGGTTCTAAAGACAACCAGTTTTCCAAACTTTGCGATGCCATATATTGTTACTCTGTGCCTCTTCATGTCCGAGCTCATTTTTTCTTTTTAGAATAGGATACCTTCACATGGCCATTAAGGACCAATAAATACTTCTAACCCCCTATCTTCCAACCTCCACCCCGTAGCTACAACCTGCCTTAGACCTTATCACACAGGCAATGCTTTACCGAATATTTAGATGCCACATGGTTGAGGTAATTAGTTTGTGGCAGTACCTCACATCTCATAACAATTTAGATCTTTTTAAAAGATGCTAGAGGCGGTAAAAGATAAACCCTGGGATCTCACAGACTTGCTAAGCAGTTTATTTTTGGCTCATGTTGAGGTCATTCGTGGCCAGGAGCAAGGTTTCTGCTCCATAGTCATTCCTGCCCCAGGTCTACTGTGCTCTGCTTTCTTCAGTCTCCAGGGTCTAAACTCTCCCTGGAATTGCCATTCTGCTCAGTGATGGGGGAAGAGCGACATTTAACATTTCTGCCCCCATTTCACTACCGGACACAGAGTCCTATGGCCACCTGTAACTTGCAATGGATAAAAAAAATAAAATAAATTTAAAAAAGCCTAGAGGTAGATAAAAAGAGTTTAGCCAACCTCTGTCAAGTAATCTAATGATCTGGTAACAAAGCCTTTTAATTCAAATAGTCTTCTACTATTCTAGGATTCACAGCCTAGCAGTGCAAACAGACCTGGCCACTCTGGTCAGCAGTATCTAGTAATATCTAAATGGGTGGGTCTAAAACCTAAACTGGGTGACTTTCTGCAAGTACCTTAACTTAATCTCAGTGTTCTGGGATTCCCATCTGAAAAATGGGTCCATCAGCCTCCATAGGCATGCTCTGATCCACAGTTACTGTTCACACCTCAGGGCGCCATATACATTAAGCAAGGGCTGGAGTGCAGATCGCTCTAAGAATGGTCTTGAAACCTGGAACTTTTGAGTTGTCAACCCAGGATGTCTGGGAACAAGTTGGTGTCCTGTGCACCACTGTGTTCTAAGTTCAGCAGAGAACGTGGTGGTAACAGGCTTGAGTGTGTCGGGGACCCAACGTGCCACAGTGCCCTTCTCCTGGCATTGTCCGGCCTCCATGAATGGAAAGTCCCTCTGGGCGAAACACCCCCCTGCATGAGATTCTAAGGAAAGAGGACATGTCTTGGGGGAGGTCTCCTGGGTGGAGAAGAACCCCTTAGTCCCACCTCTGCCTTTTACCTAAACCTCACTGCTTCCCAAGCTATAGATGTCCTATTTCTGGGCTTTTCACTGTGTTCCTTTTAATTAACCCAAGACCCTCACGTACTTTGAAACATCGGAGTGTGGTATAAATTGCTATTTTAATTTTTCAAATTTCTTCTAAATCAATGGAAAACCTCACATAAAAGGGTAAATCTCAAGATAGTGACACTAGAAATTAACTACCCCAGGTGGACAATTGTTCACATTAGGTACCATTGAATTTTTAAATAGCCCATATTAAAAATAAAGTTTTTTAATCTTTTATTAAATTTATGAGACGCCATCTATTAAAACTAAGTAATTCCCTCAAAACTTAAAAGGAAAGAGATTCTGAGTAATAGACTGGGTAAGTGACAACTTTTCAGAAGGGCCTGGCCAACATCCTAGTCTAAAATAGAATTTTCTCTTTGTGTTCCACTATTAAAAACACCTAATAAATCATTCTCATTTCAACCTCACACTGCCCCCACAAAAAAAGCCAGGATGGATGTCATTTTTTTCTCTTGAAAAACCAAGAAATTGAAGCTCACGAAATTGTGCGTGTTCAGATGTACAACTCTAGTTTGTGATGATGGCTAGATTCCAATCTGGTAGCATCACTTACACTCCCTGTGATTAAATCTAGCCTTCTAATCTCATCTCCAGTCGTTAATGGCCAGTGCCTTCAAGCAATAAAATGGTTAAGGTCTTGAGTTCTGGGGGTCAAAGAAAATACTGACTGTGTCATTTATTTGCTACAAGAGCCTGGACAATTTATTTAATCTCTCCATCACCCGGTTTCTTTATCTTTAAAATAGGGTAAATACCTATGTAAAGCACTCATTGTATAGTGCCCCCAGGTTATAATAACCACTCAATAAATATTTGCTAATGTAATCAGCTTTATCCTTTCTGCTCTATAGAGGCAGCCCCAGAAAATCAGTAAAAGCCCAGCTGGCTTTGGAATCAGACAAGATGATTTTTGAGTTCTGCTTTATTACGTGACCTTTATGAGAATGATTTATATGTAACCTCTTCTGGCCAGTTTTGTCACATGTAAACCTGGTGTGAGCAGAGGAGGAACGATAGGCCAGGTGCAGAGGGTCACCTGGTGCTTAGGGTGGAGAGCCCCAGGTGCTTAGGAGTAGGCAAAACTACAAGTCCTTGGATCACCTGTCTCTTAAGCATTAACCCCTGGAGATGACATCTTCAGCCCCAGGCCCAGAGAAGCAGCAAGATCAGATGGAGCAACACCTCTGACGTCAGGGCCAGCTGCATTGACTAATGACCTCTTGGAGGTTATTACCTTTCCCTCTTTCTTCTCCCCTGGAAGGGTCCTTCGATCACCTCTAACTTTCTAAATAAATCTTTCCTTAGTTTGAGTTCCTTGGCTCTGAATTCTTGCAAGCCAAACTCAAGTGCCAGGGTTACTGAACCCAGGTCCAGACTAACTCATCACTAACACCTGGGTGCTGTTTTTTCCACCACCAACAAAACCTGGCTACTAGCATGATTAGAGTCCTGATCGATAGAAGGGAGATTTAATAAGTGTTCATATCCTTTACTTCACCTTGAGCCTTCTGCCAAAAAAAAATAAGTGTTTACGAAATGCTTATCGTTATACTATGCATTTTGCCCTCTATTTGTATAAGGCATCTTATTCAACAATGAATTATCAGCACTGCATCTTATTAGGCATCCAACAAATAAATATTGAACTATGCATTTCTTGTCGTGAGAGGGAAAATTCTCTGCAGCTTGGTATACGGCCAGGGAAAGGTTCATGAAGGAGAATAGAATTTAAGTAGATCTTGAGTAATGTTTGGAGAAGATGGTCACCATATACAGTGTTTGCCAAACTTTTGACATATGTGTACCCCTTCTATAATTTTCATAACGCTGAGTACCCCTCGTCAAAAAAAAATGGATGTATTTTAATAACAATCAAAATATATTTATTTTTTCTTGTTTTTGGTACATACACAAAATAATAATAAACAACAAATAAAATTATTCATAATAAAATGTTATAAAAGTTATATTATAACTAACATTTATTTGCACACTGGACCATCTCACACCTCACAAGACTGTCTTGACTTGACTCATGAGAAGGTAGAATTAGGCGCAGCTAAGCACCGTACAGTGCATGTCCCCACCAAACTCCGGTGCAACGTGTACCCCCACCAAACTTTTCCGGTACCCCTGGGGGTATGCGTACCACACTTGGGAAACACTGCCATATAAGAATAAAGAATGGCCGAAACCGGTTTGGATCAGTGGATAGGTTTGCAAGAGGTAGCTGATTGATGATTCTCTCTCATCGATGTTTCTAACTCTCTATCCCTCTCTCTTCCTCTCTGTAAAAAGTCAATAAAATATAATTAAAAAAAATGATTACCAACACATTAAAAAAAAAAAGAATGGTATTTATGAGACCTGCTCATGATGATCAGCAGCTGACAAAACCTGAATTTCAAATATGGGGAAGTGAGGTAATTCTGGTAGCTGTTCTAGAGATGATAGTCTTTGGACACAGGAGGGTTTTGAAATTCCAAAGCAGAAGTGATACGTAACCTGGAGGGAACCCAAAGGAAAAGTGAGCGTAGTGCTGTGGTTTTAGAAATAGGAAAGACAAGTAAACGTTATCTTTTCCATCGTTTGAAAATAGTGGTAGAATGGGTCCTTAAGCTGTGTCCGGAATATAATTTCGTAAAGCCAGCTTTCCCTCCATATATCTTTCTACATTTGATTCTAACTTTTCTATTTGGATGGAAATCATCCCGTTAATAGTAATGATATTCCACACACACACATAAAAAGAAGCTTTGAGAACACTGCCAACTTGTAACTGCAGGGTACAATAAAACATTGCCGGGAGAGAAAGTCTGTTTAATAACAGGAAAAAGTGCAAAGGCATGGACTGGTGCTCTCACAGGCTGGCGCGCTGCCACTGGAGGTGTTGACAGGTTGAGTCTCGGTTGACATGGTGAAAACATGGCGGCCGAGGTTCATGGAGAGTTTTTTTCTCCATAGCACCCCTTGACTCCAGGTGCAAACTTATCTCATTGCCAAGGGAAGGCTGTGCTTGGCCTCAGTTAAAAGTGCTAAGGAGGTGGAAAGTCTATCAGCAAATGTTTTTCAAGGGTGTGAGTGCAGGTGTTCTGATTTTGAAATTCCTTCTTGAGGCTGCCTCCTACTGTGTTGAGGATGATGTCTGATTTCTCTGTTTATTCTCATGCTTGAGCTGGAACAGAATGAGGCGGATTTGAGAGCTTCAGCTTATGTTTTCACTGCTTGCTTGAAAGGACTTCACCTATTCTCATACTCTTTCACTTTCTTGTTTCTTTTGTGAAAACATCTCGTTTCTCTTCCAAATGGCCAAACTCTGGGACTTGTCGCCATCTAGATCTGCTGTACTGGATCTGAAATCTTCCACTCAGTCAGTCTCTCCTCTCTCTGACCACATCCTCTTAGTTAGTTATAGTCTAACTATATGGCATCTGTTTGCTCTATGACTTCATGGGAACTTGTAATTCTAGAACCCTTTGCTATATCTTTATCTATCCGCTGCAATGGAGCGAGGAGTCAGACTGTGAGAACCCCGGATTGCAAGAGGGATCAGGCCTAAGCCAGAAGGCGGACATCCCCCAAGGGGTCCCAGACTGGGAGAGGGCTCAGGTCTGGTTTGAAGAATTCTCCCCCCCCCCCGGGGGGAGGGGGGCTTTAGTTTTTACATAATACACCAACTCCCTTTTTAGATAGGCTTTTAGCAATAGTCTACCTTAGGGATGAGTATAAACTAGCAAGATATACTAGCAAGATAAACTAGCAAGATATATATTTCTTTCCTGAAATAAGGAAGCTGTAGCTCTGGATATGCTGGCTTTTAGCAACAACACCAGAATAAATCTAAATGGTAGATATTTAAATTGTGGGATCATTTTCGGTAGAAATATTTAAATGCTTTCAACATCAGAAGCTACAGATATAAATAGAAATTTTACTGTATCTCCTAAACAAATAGATCTTAAGGGCATGATTAATTTACCCTTCTGGGTTCTTCACTTATAAGTCTATTTTAAACTTTGTGAATAATTGGCAATTAACTCAATATTTAAACATGTCTATTCTTGGAAATAATAGTGGTTCCACTAACTACAAGGTGCTTTTTAAAGATAAACTTGGTTTTATTTAACATCCTGTTATATCTCTGGGACTTAACCACACACACACACACACACACACACACACACACACACACACACGTTTTTCCTTTAAGCTAATATATCTGATTTTGAATCACCATCTATTTTTATTTTATTTTTATTTTTTTCCTTTTTTAAAATTAAGGTATTATATGTGTACATATCTTACCATTGACCCCCTCACCCCACTCCCACACATGCCCTCACCTCCCAGTGTTTTGCGTCCACTGGTTATGCTTATATGTATACATACAAGTCCTTCAGTTGATCTCTCATCTCCCCCACCTCTCCCTAACCTTCCCGCTGAAATTTGACAGTCTGTTTGATGCTTTACTGCCTCTGTGTCTATCGTTTTGTTCATCAGTTTATAATGTTCTTTATTATCCACAAATGAGTGAGATAATGTGGTATTTTTTTTTTCATTGACTGGCTTATTTCACTTAGCATAAATCTCTCCAGTTCCATCCAGGTTGCTGCAAATAGTAAGAATTCCTTCTTTTTATGGCAGCATTGTATTCCATTGTGTAGGTGTACTATAGTTTTCTGACCCAGTCATCTGTTGATAGGCACCTAGGCTGTTTCCAAATCCTAGCTAATGTAAATTGTGCTGCTGTGAACATAGGGGTACATATATCCTTTCTGATTGGTGTTTCTGGTTTCTTAGGATATATTCCTAGGAGTGGGATTACTGGGTCAAATGAGAGTTCCATTTTTAGTTTTTTGAGGAAACTCCATACTGTTCTCCACAGTGGTTGTACCAGTCTGCATTCCCGCTAGCAGTGCAGAAGGGTTCCTTTTTCTCTGCATCCTCGCTAATGCTTATCATTTGTTGATTTGTTGTTGATAGCCATTCTGACAGGTGTGAGATGGTACCACATTGTCATTTTGATTTGCATCTCTTGGATAATTAGTGACTTTGAGCATGTTTTCATGTGAATTACCACCTATTTTAAAACAGAATATTTTCATGAAAGTAATGAATCAGATTTGAGAAAAGTAGTTACAGAAATTTAGGATTGTAAAATAAATTCTTCCAAATAGGATATTTTGGAGGTTTCTACTAATTAAAATCTGAATCTCCTTCTAATAGACCTACTCATTATACAAATAATATCAAAGGGAAATTTAGGAAAATTTATTTGGTAAGAAATTAAAGCCAGCTCACTAGTGAACAAAGTAGCTTTGAAATTTATTATTATATTATTATTATTGTTATTATATTAAGGCTTTGGTTTCTGTTTCCTGGAAGAAGAGGGGACTGACCAGAAGATATTTTGAGGTTCTCCCAAAGTTGTGTTCTTGCTGTTCATCTTCCTTTAGCATACTTTTCCATCCACTCATTGCTTTTCACCCTGTATTTCCTTTTCTCCACCCTAGTCCCCTGCAGTTTTCCCAATCATTATGAAACTACAACAAACATTCTTTAATCCTACCTTCTCCTCTGGTCACCAGCCTATATCCGGTTTCTCTTCAGTCGAACTCATTTAAATGGCAACATCTCCTTGTCTTTTCTATTTCCTCAACTCTTCCACACTAGAGTCTGCCTTTCACCTATCTTTCTGTGGAGGCTATCTTCAGTAATTTAACTGAGAACCTTTATTATTACATCTGGGGAATTTATCCCAATCTTCCATGTGCTCTCAGCAGCAATTGCTATTACTGAAAACACCTCTTGATACTATCTCTTCTTCTTGACTATTCAGCCTTAGAATGGTAAAACCAAGCTATTGTGTTTGGGTCAGTCCCATCCAGGAATAAAGATAAAGAGTTTCAGGAAAAACAGCACACTCAGTTTGGACTTCGGACTTCGGGGTGCTGTCTCCTCAGCGCATCAGCAGCTGCTTACCGCCATCTCGTTCTCATGTTGATCTCCAGCTTCCAAAGGAGAGAATTTAAAAAAGGGGGGGAGGAAAGGAAAACCTGGTAGAGAGCAGGGAACTGAGAAAATTGACCAGCTATGTGTGATTTGTAAGGCTATTCTCTGTTCTGTTTATAAGACTATAGTAGACTGTGAGCCAAGCGTGAGCTCATGCTGCAATAGTTCGCTACTGGGCAACAACAGAAGTCCCTGCAACAGCCATCAGGAAATCACTAGATGTCATGCTACCTATGGCCAAAGGCTTTGGAATGGCCCTCGTTAGTAAACTTACCCCCAGGGCTGAAGACCTTCTATCCAAGAATTTCCTATGATTTATTCGAACTTGCATCATTTTTTATATTTCTTATTTAAGTATTTGTTTTAAGTTGGAGGGCTTGACATTGCATTTGAGACAAGTTTTAAATGTTGCAAATTATTTCTTCTGATATTCCTAGTTATTCTTTATTTATTCTTTACAACTTGTTAATTATTCCTGGTATCTGAAACTCAGCCCCCCGCAGTTTCTAGGAGAAGTCTTCTTAAATTGCAAGTCCAAGGGCAACTGAAGACCTCACTTGACATATGAGAGATGGGACTAGATGATCCACCATTGCTGGTTATAATGATCTCTGATTCAATGTATGTGTATATGCTCATCTTAAGTCCACAATACATACTTTCTTTTTTTAGAAAAATATATATTTTTATTGATTTCAGAGAAGAAGGGTAGGAGGATAGATACTTCAATGATGAGAGAGAATCACTGATTGGTGACCCTCATGCCCTCTACAGGGATTGAGCCCACAACCCAACCATGTGCCCTTGACCAGAATCAATCCCGGGACCCTTCAGTCCGTAGGCTGACGCACTATCCATTGAGCCAAACAAGCTAGGGGCATGCTTTCTTGAAAACCTCTTTTAGAATACATTACATTTACTTTACTATGCACGCCTTATAAATTTAAAACATATCACCAAAAATAGGCCAGAAGCTATGCAACCACAATCCCTTTACACGAGGAGGGGTCCAGGCTAACAAATGCAGCTCCTGACTGGGAGAGGCAGTGAGAGATGATTGCTAGGTATTTCTTGCTGTTCGCTTCAGGCTGGGTGCAGGTAGAATCATTATGTGACAGACTGCATCTTGTCCCATCTTTTCCTGCCCTGTGGGTAAGCCCTCTGCATCCCCAGGGATTTAGGAACCACAGCACCTGCTAGAAAACAGGTTAAGTGAGTCTTCAGTGCATAGAGCAGGTGCCGGGAAGTCCTGTGTTTGGGAGTTAGAAAGGAATCTCCACGGTCGTTTAGTAAAAATGTCCCATTTTTCAAATAAGGACACAGAGATTCAGATAAAGTTATGAGTTGCCCAAGGCATAAACTACTATTTTGAAGGAAATTGGCATCATTATATTTTCTTCATTGACTCATGATTTACTTAGAAGTTAAATTCTAAATACACGAAGATTACAAATTAGTTATTACTATATCAATATCTTAATATAAGGCCAGAGGGTTTATTTTAGTATTTACAAAATTTTGAGGCCCGTTTTATAGCCTAGAATATGGATAACTTTATGTAAATGTTTTTGCTTAAAAGTTTATCTGGTGTAGCATTAATAAAGCTATATGTATTTTATTTTGATTGTTGTTTACATGGAATACAGTTGGTTAGAAAATAGTTGTAAGATATACCTCTAAGAGTTAGTTAGTTAATTTAAAAAATAGCTTCTAAAATATTGGCAAAAGTACAATTGTACCTTTTGGAATGGGGAACAAAACTCACAATACATGAATGAACAATTGGAACATCAACTACACTAAATAGTACTAAATATCTTGTTCATGTGTGTATCAGGAGAATGTTTATTTATCAGGGTAAAGCTACACATCCAGCTGTTTTGAGTAGTTTGTCCTATGTAATAGAATTTTGGGGTTTTTTCCCCATTTATCTTCTAATTTTCTAAAATGAGATTCACATTCTGTTTTTTAAAAATATCTTTTTTTTAAGTTTAAGAAATAGGGAAGAGTGTCAAATGCAAAAAGAAATCAAGTTATATCAAGATGGAGAGAACTTTGGACTTTAATATCTTTAACAAGAATAGTTTCAATAGAGAGTGTGAGGTTATTAGATGATAATGGACTTTAGAGTAGGAGAAACAAATTACTTTTTTATTGGCTATCAAGGACATGAAGGAGGTGTATGAAAGGTGTGGAAATGAAAAGGCAGAGGCTAATTTCATTTTTATTTAGATTGAGAGGGATGTTCCCATGTTTGTGGACAAAGCGGAAGAAGGAAGATGTAAATAGAAAAGGCCAATTCTTAGAGTAAGACAGAGAGGCCTCAGAAGCATAGGCATGGGACTTGTCTTTTTGTTAATTCTAGATATTAATTTGATATGAACCATAAGCCTAACTGCAAAAGCCACAGCTATGAAGCATCTAGAAGGAAACTTAGGAGAATATATTTGCAAATTTGTGCTAGGAAAATATTTCTTAAAAATGACACAAATAAAAGAAAACTTAAAAGAAAAGAATGATAGACTGAACGCCAAAATTTACAACTTCTGCTCATCAAGACACATTACTAAACAAATGAACACACAAACCATAGACAGAGATAAAAGCATACCACATATATTTGAAGAAAGGACTGGTATTCAGAATATACAAAGAATTTAATGTTTTGATAATAAAAAGATAACCAGCCTCATATAAAAATGGACAAAAGACTTAACAAATATTTCATGGTAATGATATATGAATGGCCAATAAGAACATGAAAATGTGTTCAACATCCTTATGAGAAAATGCAAATTAAAAATACCATGTGAAATCACTACATAGCCATAGAAAGGCTAAAAGGAAAAGACTTGTAAGTGAATGTGGATGAAGTTTTAATGCAACTAGAACCCATACACTATTGGAAGGAGTGTAAAATGGTATACATGTTTTAGAAAATTGTTTAATAGGTTTTGAAAGATTTAAATATATATTTACCTTATGATCCAGCAAGGCCATTTTGAGGTTCCTATTCAAGAGAAACAAAAATACATGTCTAAAAACTTACACAAGGACATTCATAGCAACTTTATTTATAATAGACCAAACCTGGAAATAGTCTAGATTTCCATTAATAGGAGGATGAATAAAATATATACAATGAAACAGCACACAGCTATAAAAAGGAATAAATGATAGATGCATGCAGCGACATTATATAGAGTGACTAAATCCTGACATAAAGAAATACATATGGCCTTGACTGGTTTGGCTCAGTGGATAGAACGTTGGCCTGTGGACTGAAGGGTCCCAGGTTCGATTCCGGTCAAGGGCATGTACATTGGTTGCAGGCACATCACCAGTGGGGGATGTGCAAGAGGCAGATGATTGATGTTTCTCTCACATCGATGTTTCTAACTCTATCCCTTTCCCTTCCTCTTTGTAAAAAATAAATAAAATATATTTTAAAAAAGAAATATATATATATATATGTATATAAGTCATAAAATAAGAACAATTATTATATGATGGTTATGGAAATCACAACAAAGCGGGCAGGAAGAGATTGACAAGAAAGAGTTTCTAGGTCTATGATAGGATGTAAGTTATATGAATTTATCCATTTGTCAAAACTGATGATCCTGTGCTCTAAGGCCTATCTAATTCACTGCTGCAAAATACACCTCAATAAAATTTTTTTTAATGGCATAAAGCAACTACTAATGGGAAATTAGCGTTTACAATATTAGATACTTAATTTTTCTTTAGACATCCTACCAAGCAGGCCTTCTGCACTATTTTAAAGGCCTTCTCTTGCCCCTCACCACCTCCCATCCTTCAAGGTCTTAAGTTTTTCTCTTCTTACTCAGTAGGAGATCAACGCAGAACAGAGAGAGTGCCTGGCATCCAAGGTCAAGATAGAGTTTACTCTAGTGAGTCAGGGGAAATGCCTGGAGACCTCCTTTGTGCTATTGCTTTCTGACTTTACTACTAATCTATCACTATTAGGCTACCCTAAGCTCTGATTCAGGACACTTATATTACAGCAGGTCGCCCAGTATCACTCAGGGATTGGTCACCGAGTGCTAGGATGCATTTCTTTCTGGTTCGTTGACTACTGTTTTTTGTGTGGCTGCAGTAGCCTTGCGTGACATGCGTGCCAGTTCTCCTGGCAGATACGTGAAAGTCATAAGATTTATGTCCAATGTGTGATGCAGGTATTCGTTCCTGTCACTTTCTCTTTGATCTAAGTGGTTCACGGGGAGAGATGATTGGTAGCTTTTAGTTCCCTAGGTTACAAATAAAAATTCTACGCTAGTGTCCTGTCGTGTTTTGCGTTATGGTCTCTAAGTTAGTATTTACTCGCTGTATGAGACTGACAAAACAGTGCTAATAGGTAACCCATTGTACCATAAAAATTGTGCCCTAGGTTAATGGTATATCTGAACTCCGGGAATCCAACATTTCCTTTGGTTTTATACAACAAGATACGGAATCTGAAAAAATTTGCTATAATTTCAGAGTATATGCATTGATAAAAAAGAGAGAGAGAGAGAGAGAGAGAGAGATTGAGAGAGAGAGAGATTTTTTCCCCCCCTTTCTGGGTAAGTTGGAATATGGTACCAAATTGCTAGTATTACCACAGTTTCCAAGAGGCACTTCCTGTCTTTAGTGTGCTGCTTAACATTGTTTAGGTTTATAGCATGTGAGCAAACATTGGTCGATCTGGATTGTTTTGGTTACGCCAGGAACAAACAGATAAGTGAAGTGGGTTCCACTCTCTACTCATTCAACATCCTGTGAGAATTAAATGTTTGAGGGGTTCTTTGTTTCCTGGCAATTCTTGTACTTACGGATCTTTAAAGAGGGAAAAAAAATACGTCAATGGATAAACTCAGGTGTAGCTGAAACTGCAGTAATGACCTCTATTAGTGATCTGGCTGCGGAGATTGATTTTGCCTGAAGCTTACTCTCTCTGGGACTTATATGCTTGAGAGTCCTGGAACAAGTTTTCCATCCAGGACTAAGCACAGTTTTTATTATCTAATATTTATGTATTTGGGCAGTCCAAGCCTGCTGGAACTGACTCCCAGCATGTTGACAGGTAAGGTTGGTTGAAAGACACAAGCCAGAGATTTATAACATCACCTCTCCCACAAAGTCTTCTCTGTTCCCCAGTTTACACTACCCCTATATTGTGCTCATATTATTAGATTTGCACTGATTAATGCATTATATTTATTTTTGTAACAATTTCTTTTATTTATGACTCATAGATTATAAAGTTGGAATATGGTACTAACTTTACCCCAATGGTAAAGGGGTAACCTTTAAAGTGTACACATTAGTGGTGTTTAATACATTCCCAGAGCTGTGTATTACTATAATCTAAAGTTAGACCATTTGAGCACCCCAAAAAGAAACCCCATACTCATCAGTAGTATCTATTCCATTTTCCTCCTCCCCCAACCTCTGGGACCACTAGTCTAATGTTGTCTCAATAGATTTGCCTATTTTGGGACATTTCTTATAAATGAAATCGTATCATATGTGCTCTTTTGTGACTGGCTTCTTTCATACTTAGAAAATAGTCTGTGTAAAAGATAGCAAAATAAAGATAACGCTTCATTTGTATTCAGCTTTTCCCTTTGTAAAAAGTCACAGATATTTGATGTATTACAATGCTAGCAAGGATGTTGTTGCCTAATGAGTTTATAATACTTTAGCATAATTCATATATATATATATATATGTAATTGATGAAGATTATTTTTTAAATTGGAGGACAATTGTGATTTCATTATTATGTAATATTGCATGCTATTCAAAGGATAGAAATATATATCATTACATTAGACTTTGATCCACCTACCTGCAAATCTTTGTCACGAATCAAAGGCTGATTCACTGCAATTGCTTCCATTGTTACCAAATCACTGTTTTAAGAACAGTTATAGGAAGGAAATGGATAGAGATACCATGGTTCCCTTAATCCTCGTTCATTTTCTCACATTGGCTTTGGATTGCAGATGTCCACATTACTAGACTCAGATCAATAACTTCAAACTGACCAGTCTGAAAGTGTTATCACATTTACTGTGTTCAGTTGGAAACATACTTTAAAAAATATATCTCTTATGTTATTCTTGCTCCTGCCAAACAAAGTTTTACCGACTCAATGACTTTTAATTTATGTTTGTTTGACTGATGGTATTTTAATAGAAGATATCTAGGTACACAGTTATGTCTTTTCTTCCTCTGTATTACAAACTCCTTTCATTCTTAACTCTGGCAAAAAAGTAGACACTATTATTTTCAAGGTAAGATTAGAATCTTACAGCAAAGTACGAATACCTAAGAGTACTATTGTATTGACTGTAATCTTTTAGCAATTTGGAAAGCCATTTAATTCTCTTTTTTTTCATTTTTAAAAATAAATCTTTATTGTTCAGATTATTACAATTGTTTCTCCCCCCTCCATAGCTCCCCTCCACCTGGTACCCACTCCACCCTCTGCCCTTACCTCCTCCTCACCCCCCCCCCCACACTGTCCTCATCCATATGATTTTTGTCCAGTCTCTTCCCGTATTCCTCACACAGACACCCCTTCCCCCCTGAGAATTATCAATCCCCTCCCATTCTATGCCCTGACTCTATTATATTCACCTTCCTTCTGTTCCTCAGATTTTTAATTCACTTGACTTTTAAATTCACTTGTTGATAGATATGCATTTGTTATTCATAATTTTTATCTTTACTTTTTTTCTTCTTTTTCCTCTTTTTAAAGAACACCTTTTAGCATTTCATATAATACTGGTTTGGTGGTGATGTACTCCTTTAGCTTTTTGTGATCGGTGAAGCTTTTTATCTGCCCTTCAATTCTGAATGATAACTTTGCTGAGTAGAGTAATCTTGGTTGTATGTTCTTACTATTCATCACTTTGAATATTTCTTGCCACTCCCATCTGGCCTGCATGGTTTTGGCTGAGAAATCAGCTGATAGTCATATGGGTGCTCCCTTGTAGGTAACTAACTGTTTTTCTCTTGCTGCTTGTAAGATTCTCTCTTTGTCTTTTGCCCTTGGCATTTTAATTATGATGTGTCTTGGTGTGGTCCTCTTTGGATTCCTCTTGTTTGGGGTTCTGTACATTTCCTGGGCTTGTAAGTCTATTTCTTTCACCAGGTGGGGGAAGTTTTCAGTCATTATTTCTTTTTTAAAAAAAATATATTTTATTGATATTTTACAGAGAGGAAGGGAGAGAGATAGAGAGCTAGAAACGTCGATGAGAGAGAAACATCGACCAGCTGCCTCTTGCACACACCCCACTGAGGATGTGCCCGCAACCAATGTACATGCCCTTGACCGGAATCGAACCCAGGACCCTCCAGTCCGCAGACCGACGCTCTACCACTGAGCCAAACCGGTTTCGGCAGTCATTATTTCTTCAAATAGGTTTTCAGTGTGTTGTTCTCTCTCTTCTTCTGGCACCCCCATAATTCTGATGTTGGTACTTTTGAAGTTGTCCCAGAGGCTCCTTACACTATCTTCAACTTTCTGGATTCTCTTTTCTTCTTGCTTCTCCAGAGGAGTGTCCTTTGTCTTTTTGTATTTTAAGTCTTTGACTTAATTCTTGTGTTCCTCCAGTCTGCTGTTGGGTCTCTGCATATTTTTTATTTCCGTCAGTGTATGTTTAATTTCTAGTTGGATCGTGCCCCTGTACCTCAGTTTTTCAGTTCTTGTGCTCTGAATGCTCCCTTTTCTTTCAATCTAGTTGTAGAGCTTCCTTTCAGCCAGTTTTCCCATGGTTCTGGGTGATAGATGTTTTGTTTTTAGTTGTAGTTTTGAAATTGTGCACGGCAGCAGTTTAGGTATGTTTAATTTAATTCCTGAAGTAGTTTTCTAAATATTCCTTGAAGATTACCAAATTAATTTTACTTAATTATTTTTAAATGTTATTTTTATAAGGTGCAAGATAATTTTATTAAATGCTAAAAAATTTACAAATATTTAAATATATATTAGATAATTGCTACAAAAATCACAAATGTTTAAATATATATTAGATAATTGCATTTGAGATAACCAAAGTATATTTTTGGGTAAAAAATATTATGTTTTAATATAAAAATTAATACACTATAAAACATTAAAATTACTTCTTGCTCTTTGATTGCCTTCCTGGAGGAATCTAATGACCCCACCGTTGAGCAAACCAAAGAAATATAAATAAGTGAGAAAAATTATGAAACATGGAAGGTGCAACAAAAGAAAAAAATTAAATCTCAAAGTCAACTTTAATTAAAAATGCATCAATGAGGTTGCATTCACAAAGTCAATCAATTTTTTTCTTCCTTTTCTTGTGCTGCTAGTATAATAAAAACTTGGGTGAAGAGGAAGTTATGACAGGGGAATGTGGGAAACACACACAAGAAATGCCTAAGTAAAGTCCCTACATGATCTTGATTGAAAAAATACCAAAAGATACTAATGATATATTTTCTTTTGATTCCTTAGTTGGCCTACTAGATCAGAAGATCATTTAACTTGTGATACATTCTAAATCTGCTTTCTAATGGACTATTTGGCAAAAGTCAGGAGGGACAACTTTCTCTTTATTGACCTCAGAGGGAATTTATTTGCTTTTATTTTTTAAGATAACAAAATATTTTTTCAAATATATTTTATTGATATTTTACAGAGAGGAAGGGAGAGAGATAGCGAGCTAGAAATGTCGATGAGAGAGAAACATCGACCAGCTGCCTCTTGCACACCCCCTCCCAGGGAATGTGCCCGCAACCAAGGTACATGCCCTTGACCGAAATCGAACCCGGGACCTTTCAGTCCGCAGACCGACGCTCTACCACTGAGCCGAACCGGTTTCGGCAAGATAACAAAATATTAAATACTCTAATAAAAAGGTATCAAACAAAAATATTTCACTATTGTTTCTTCTATATTTTACCTAAGGTAAAATTAATAATAATTATCAAACATCAACCCTACTGGATCCTTTGTTCACTGCCTTGTGAAACTGCCTTCTTTGTTGGAAAGGTGTTTTCTTTCCAATCAGTTATCACTTTTCTTTTTTACTAAGAGTTTGAAGAGGCAGGCTTCTTCTCTTCTATAGTAGGATGTTTAGAGCTACCAGTGGCAATTTGTAATGCTCCTCTTCTTCCATGTGAAAGAACTGTCATATAACAAGTAGCTGAGACCATTGCTGTTGACCTACCAGAGAGAATTGGCTAAAGGTCTTCAGGAATATCTCCCCAATTCGGAAATGTGGAGACTAGACACTCTGATCAATAGTGATGGGGAATGTCTCTCTTGTGAGGTTTCAGCCCCTCTTCACATGGCCTGAGCTGCCCTCACCAAGGGAAGTTTTGATAGTGACATTTCTATTCCTCTGTTCTGACTCCTCACCCTTAGAGAGAATACTTCTGAGTGTCTTACATGCACTGGGTGAGCAGGAACAACATTTTTTTTCAATGAGCAAAATCATACTGTTAAAGACAGGTGCCCTGTTTTGGCCAATTTCATATTTCTACTCTTGATTCTCCTGAACTATGAATATCAGAACTCACTGATACCTTAGTGCACTGTAACACGTACTGGAAAACAATATAAGGGAGGAGAAACTTTCATTTACCTTTGGAGTTCTTTGGGCTGGTCGTATAATCAAATAGACATGGGGCAGATTGGCAAGAGAAAGTAACCAAATTTAATACATACATGTGAATGGTAAACCCACGTACCTGAGCCAGGGATCCCACATACATAATAGGTTCAGAGACAGAGAGGGGTCATGGGTATAAAAGACATCCTGAGCTAGGGATGAGTAAGGTGCATTCTCGTGGGGAAGCACGGGACTTGGGTTGGAAAGTTTGTAAGGAGGAAACCCCAAAAGGCTGGAACCTCTAAGGCAGTAGTTCTCAACCTTCCTAATGCAGTGACCCTTTAATATAGTTCCTCATGTTGTGGTTACCACCAACCATAAAATTATTTTTGTTGCTACTTCATAACTGTAACTTTGCTACTATTAATGAATCATAATATAAATATTTGTGTTTTCCGATGGTCTTAGGGTCTAGGACAGCTGTGGGCAAACTACGGCCCGCGGGCCGGATCTGGCCCATTCAACTGTTCTATCCGGCCCGCGGAGCCGAAAGAGCAGAGGGTTCTCTTGCTCTCCCCTCCGCTCCTTCACCAGCAGCCCAAGATGAGAGTGCCAGCATGGTCAGGTTGCTTTTGTCCCGGCCCTCTGGTCCAGTGTAAGAACCCATGGTGGCCCTCGAGTCAAAAAGTTTGCCCACCCCTGGTCTAGGGGGAGTTGGCTGAAGGTGGCCACCTCTGCCTTAACTTTTCCAAACAAGTCTGAGACAAGTCTGAGACCCGGGTGTTGACTGGAATCTTAATATTTAGACGTCCTTGCTTAAAGGACACTGGAGAATAGCAGAATAAGAAGATCAGATGTTTAGTTAAGAAAAGTTTGTCCTGCCAAACAGGTGGTCTCTGATGTCCCATCATAGGCAAGGCCCCTCATTCAAGTTCTTTCAGGTATTCAAGGGAGGGACAGAAGCTTCTCCTGAGCCACAGTTAAAGTTGCCCTGAGCTCAAACAACCCACATACCCCAGAAGCACATCTTGGGGTGACTAGCTCTGAACACCATACTAACAAGCCACACTTTATCAACATAGTCTATCATTTGATGAAAGCACACCAGAGATCCCATTGGAGCAGTGCAGCCTCATGCACCGCAATTACGTCTTCCGAGCGAGCGAGGTGGTACTGTGCAGTGTGTGTGCGAGAGGCCTGGGTCCCCGTAACAGGATATTGCAGGTTGGCAATTCCCCTGGAGAAAAGGAAATAATCACCTCGTTATTCTTTAACCATGAACAAGCTTTGAAATGAGTGAATAGGGTATTCAGAAACCTAATGAACTATGCTGTTTCAAGGCAGAAAACAGTTCTTACGCAGTCATATTCTGAAGGGGAGTCAAGGTTATTCACACCTCGGCCTCTTACCCACTCCCCTTCATACCCAGTTGTTGTGTGGTGTTGACCAGTATCCACAGTGACGCCACATGACAGTATAAATGGTTTGAAATAACTATGTTCCAGCAATGGGAACACAAACTGCTTACTATGTGAACCTTCTGTGACAACATATAGTGAATCGAATCATCATCAAAACATTCACAAGCATCTAAAATCAATACTTTCATGGTCTTTCAGGTCTTGTTATCTATGTTGAATAGATAGAAAATACGAATCACTTAACTTGCCTATGTGTTTACAGGTGAATTATTGGGTGCAAAGTTGGGTTTTAAAAAAAGAAAACTTTATTTCATACTTATAGATCCCTTTCCTTCAGAAACATCAACCTTCATTCAAACGTTTATGAATTCTCCTAATGTGTCCCCTTGTGTGGGGGAGGAAGACATTTTCCTCCGCCCTCCTAAATTCTTTCATATGGTCTAATATTTAAATCAACATGAGGCGCAATAACAAGATAAAATAATAAAATTTAATTACAGGCATATCCATGGCAACTGTACATTCATGAGAGTCAGAGACCCCGCAGACACCAGAGGCTCTGAGACAGAAAGGGGAGGTGAAGTACATACAACATTCTGAGACAACCAGGAGGTCAGGCACCTTGGGTCAATGTGACAAGGAAAGGAGAGCAGATGCTCATTAAGGAGTAGTTTGCCCTGCCCGATAGCTGGTCACATGGTTATCTCTGATAATCTCTTATTATGAGCAAGGCCCCCAATTCAAATTCTTCTAGGTAATTAAGGGTGGACAGAAGTTTCCCTTGAGCCCACAGGGAAGGGTCTTGGTTACCTTTAGGTCAAAAATAATTTGCTTATCACAGAGGTTCATCTTGGGTGTCTCATTCCGAAACCCTGCACCTGGATCCAGATAGGCTGGCCCACTTGAGGACTAAAATAACCAAGCTGATGAAAAGTGTTTCCATATTCCAAGTAAGTCCTGGATGGGCCAGAACTATGTGTATCTACCAATTGCAGAAAAGGATGCTGCAATTAGCTCACTTTCTACCTTCTCTTAAACACATGTGTCGCACCATTCGATTGAGTTGCAGTCATCTGCAGGAGTTGGTAGTAGGTGAGAGCAACTTGAGTGCAGAAGCCCCATTTCCTGGGGGTGCAATGGTACAAAAAGAATGGGTGGAGTGCAGGCTTTCCCCTCACTAGCCCTCCTCAAATAGTGTTTTTTTTTTCTCTGCTAATTATTTTAGGTTAAAAAAATTGCAAGTTGTTTTCTCTTGTATTTGCTTCCTCCTAAGAGAATATTTTAACAACTAAAATGGAAAAACCACCTATAACCTTATGCTCCTCACTCCACACTTCACCATCACCTCTGTGTCCCAGTGGATCCAGAGCCTCAGCCCTGGTTGTGGGAGATTTCCCAGCTCTCCACGAAGCATACACGATGCAACTAAAGAGTACCTCTTACTACTTGATTAGGACTGTATAGAGGAAAACCTTGCCTATTTGTAGTAACATGCCTACTTAAAGTTCTTATATCACTACATTCTGCAATGCTCCTTATTCCATCAAAATGTCTAGTTTTTCCTGAGCTGATTTTCTTTTTTTTCTTTTTTTTTTTGATTTTGAAAAGCATGAGAAAGTTGATTCAATCATATCTTAAAATGAGTTGCTTTTTGTGACTGTGATAAATAAGGACGTGTTTGTATAAGCTAAGAATTTTAAATAAATTGTAACATTGTGATTTATAATATATTTGTATATATACACATATGTGTATATTCAGATGACATATAATTCATCATCCTTAATTCTAGCTTAGAGCTTCCGAACTCTTATAATAAGAGTAAAGGGAACATCTTTTATGCAATATTTGGTCTCTTGTCCTCAGTTCCTGAAAACTTCCAGAGCCTTAAAGGTGAAATGGACATCTTGTTATTCATAACAAGCACTTTCCACTGCCACGTGGTTTATGTTAATGAGGTAATTTTTGCATCTATGGATGGAGGCTGGTTGCCTAGGGAACCAACTACGCATAGAGGGTTAGAAATCTCAGTCCCATCTCCTGCTTTCCTGGGATGGGACAAGGGCTGGAGGTTGAACCAATCCTCAATGGCCATTGGATTAATCAATCATGTCCATGTGATGAAGCCTCCATAAAATCCTAAAAGGAGGGAGTTTGGGGCAGCGGGGTTTCCATGGTGGGGAACCAGAGCACTGCCAGGGGCCATTGTGTCAGGCCCCAAACTCCAGGAGGACAAAGGGTCCTTTGTTTGGGACCCTTTGTATCCCTTCCTCTGGCTGATAACCAGTATGCTTTAATATCCTTCCTAATAAATCAGTAATCTAGTGAGTGAGTAAAGAGGTTTTCCTGAGTTCTGTGAGCCACTCTTGCAAATTAATGGAACTCAAGGAAAGTGGGAACTTTTACTTTGTAACCAGCTGGTCAGAAGCACAGGCATCTGAAGTGGAAGGCAGCCCTGTGGGACTGAGTCCTTTACCAGTGGAATCTATTTCAGTCTCTGGGTAGATAGTGTCAGAATTTACAACCTAATTTCTGGTGTTTGAGAATTGCTTGTTGGTGTGGGAGAGACTATGCATAGGTACACACACACACACACACACACACACACCACACACACAGACACACACACAGACACACAGACACAGACACACACACACACGCAGGTTGAATTTGGGTACAGGAACCTAATTCATTTATGTGGCAATATATTAATTTTCTACAGATATCTGGGAAGGTAGTTCTGAAAATAAAAACAAAACGTTAAATGAATGAAAAGGAAATGAAGTAAGAAGAGTCACAGATGTCATGGGTGAATTTCATGTGAATGCTTTGTTCATTTAAAGACTTCTTTTGCAATTATAGGAGCTTATTAAATGATAAGAAGGCTGGTGCTGTGACACCCCCTGCTGACCTGTGAGAGAATGTATGTCATCGCCCTACAGCATTTACTCTGACAGGCCTTTTCCCGTCTGTCATTATAATGACCAATGTCGCATCATGTTCCTTCATTCAGATCACAATGACAGTTGGTAACTGCAGGGAAGTTTAAAAATTGGTTTGAGACCGCTTGCACATTTTAAAATATTTTTAGAAATTGCCTTTCAGACAGATAGGAAATGAGAGGGATAGAGAGATAAAAATATAGATGAGAGAGAAACATCATTGATTGGCTGCCTTCTGCATGTCGAATTCTGGGAATCAACCTCAAAACCCAGGCATGTGCCCTGGCTGGAACCGAACCAGTGACCTCTTGGTTCATGGGTCAATGCTCAACCACTTAACCACATTGGCCTGGCCCCTTGAATGTTTTTACCCTTTACTCTTAGATTCTATGACACCAAAACTTAACGTTTAACCAGTTCTAGCCATAAATGTGCTATTTTAGAATTACACTGTATTGCCAACTCTGGATAATCCTAAATTATGTAAGCCAATTTTATAGACCAATTTTACAAAACAGAAACTACTCTTAGAAAACAAAATAGGTAAAACAATATAGTGGTAGGTCTAGATAAACTATTTTTTTATTTGCTGGTTTGTTTTTTTTTTGTTTTGGTCATTTGTTTGTTTGTTTATAGGCTACCATATAGATTAGAGTGATTGGTACACACAGATGTCTCCATAAATCTAAAAGTCTTTTGTATTTTCATCGCCCAAAAGTATCAAAAGGCTTACTTATTAAACACTTCCATAGGGGAACTGCTAACCCAGTGGTCGGCAAACTGCAGCTCGAGAGCCGAGTTTTGCCACTCTGTTGACTAATGAGTATGCCTACCACTGGGATAGGGGCTTAATCACAAAGAACAACAGCCTGTGATCATTGGAATCGAGAATCTAGGTTGGCAAACTCAGTCAACAGAGCGGTTTGCCCACCACTGTTCTAACCCAATAGCTTTCTGAATAGCTCTAGGCTTATAATTCAGCTCTGGATTTTCTTTGAATGGACACAGATCTGAGGTCATTTTATGCCCTTTGCAATTCTTCCTTTAATTCTCTAAAACCCCTAAATGTTAGTGACTTGCATGATGCAACACTTAAAGAAAACATGGAAGCTGGAACTGGAATTTCATTCTGAGCTTACATAAACATCTTGTAGACAGGAAATGGATCTTGTTAAAATGGCTGAGCCGCCGGGTAGGCATAATTTTCTATAAACCCTATGTTTAATCCCTTTGCCAATTGGAGGGATTTGTGTTAAGGACTGGGGAAATTTCATTCTGTTCACAGTGCCCCTACAATGTTGACTTTATTAGAGTTTACCAGGGCGTATCATTTAAATGTACTTATTTTAGATTTCAAGTTACTACGAGCCTTTACTCAATGTGTTCTGTTGGAAAATATTTTCACAACATTTTATAATGTCAACATAAGAAATGTCCAAACCTGTAAGAGAAGTTTTACAAGTTTATTTGAGCCACACTGACAATTCCTGGGATGAGATTAGCTCCAAACAGTGACATGGAATCCATTGGTAGCAGATTAAGGGGGCTGGAGCAGGCTAATCAGGGGAACCTCTGACAGACAGGTATTTATTCAGCATTGGAGAGTAGAGGACAATAAACATAGATAGCACATAGATGGTATGTGGGCAACAAGATAACAAATGAGGGTTCTGAGGAAATTGTGCTATAGTGGGAAATTGTGTCCCAAAGGCTCTGGAAAAGGAGATCTCTCTGGCATTCCAAAGGCATGTTATCATTCCAAAGGTAGAAAGACAAGAGATAGTCCAATGAATATAAATACTGATCTTTGATAAAGAAGCTATAGAGCTAGAACGTGACTACCCGCCATGACTAGCTTTTAGTTAGGAATGTTTATGTCAGACCATCCTACATGGTTACTTTGGGTCAGGGAGTTTATGAAGCCTGCCTTGCTGACCTCCCCTGAGCTTGTCAGGTTTAGTGTGTGGCTCCTCTTCTTCTTCTCTCCCCTTCCACCCCCCCCAGCTTAGAATGGGACGCGGTGCACAGGAGGAGCCATAAGCATGAGCTATTATCAGAATGCTCTGGGGCAATGGGGATCAGACAGTGATACATGGACACTCAGAGGTCCCCAAATTTTATCAGGAGGTTGCCCAGGCAAAACATTTTCATAACAAGACCAAGATATTATTTGCCTGTTATTTAGTGAAGCATTACTAGGAGACATTGTGCTCCACTATTAGTACTGATTCTAATATTATAGTTATTAAATCCTTTACCATCATGCACTCTCTGTTTTTAAAAAAAAGTCATTGTCACTTAAGTATGCCCTCTATGAAGTAGTGAAATCTAGTAATTTTTATTAAATTTCAACTCTTAAGTGCACCTATTTTTAATATTCTGTGATGAAATCTGACACACTCTGAAATATGAGGATGTCTTAAGAAAAAGCACAACAGACTAATGATGGCTATTGAGACTTTCCTTTTTTTGCATTTATTTTCTCAAAAATGAATGACGCGAGCATGTCCCTTCAAGGAAAACAGCTAACCGTGTTTGTTGCCAAGCACACCATTCAAAGTTAGAAACAAATATTAGGATTTTGACTATTTTTACCCCATACTTTATTTCTGACCGGCTGCCAAATTGTATGTCTCTTCTACTTAAAGTTGTTTCGCTTTTGTCCCTTTCTTCCTCACCCTCCTGGCCTTCCTCTGGCCAGGCGGCTATCACCTGATGCCTGGATTTCTGTCGCGGCTTCCTAGCTGATGTCTATGCTTGTAGGCTCATTAAAAACCTGACAGAAGCAGTGATTTGATCTTCTGAGCACAAAACCCTCTAGGCACTCACCTGCAAAATTAAGTTCCTCAGCCTAGCACTCAGGAACATTCAACACTAGTATCTGTCCCCAGACTACGGATTCAGACCATTTTTGCCTACAGTTCATCATGAGCCTTTTATATCAGGTAAGGAAATTTTCCCACTATCTTACATACATAAGACATGCCTATTATTAAACCCGGAGCTTTACTTTTCTTACCTCCCCCTCCCCTCAGGAATGTCCCCTCCTCCTTCTGGTTACAGATCCCGCTCTCGCTCCTTGTCCAAAGTTTGAGACCCAACTTTCTGTGAACTCTACTTTTTTTCTTTTCTTATAGCGTTGGAGAATAAAAGTATCAGTTCGTGTTGTAATTAGAATGCTTCCTCTACGCCTCAAATCCTAAAGCTAGGTAATGTGGGAAACCTGGAGCAGAGAATAATGTACTGTTTTCATTGGTGAGAGACAATGTGGTGAACAGTGGGCTTCGGAGTTAGAAGACCGATTTTATTAATTTATTTTTTAAATATATTTTATTGATTTTTTACAGAGAGGAAGAGAGAGAGATAGAAAGCTAGAAACATCAATGAGAGAGAAACATCGACCAGCCGCCTCTTGCACACCCCCTACCGGGAATGTGCCCAAGGTACATGCCCTTGACCAGAATCGAACCCGGGACCTTTCAGTCCGCAGACCGACGCTCTACCACTGAGCCAAACCGATTTCAGCAGAAGACCGATTTTAAACTGCAGTTATGGTTAAAGGAATTTAGTCAAGTCATTTCAACTTCCTTTTGTTTGTTTTTTTCCTCATATATATAATGGAAATGATCGTAACATCCACCTGATAGGATCGCAGTAGAATCAAATAAGAGAATGTCCCTTGAAAATGATAAATCTCCATAAGAATATTTATTATTTTTGTTGTTATTATTGCTCTTGTTTCTCGTGTGTATGTATTTTTAGACACCAATTAGGGGACAAGCTTTTAGAAGGGAAGTGTTGAGTCATTCTTTACTTTTGAATTTCTCCTTAGTAATTAGTCTTAATAAAGATCTGAATAAGACTTATGAAGTGTATAAATACATTTTTTACCAAAAGAGAAATTAGGAGGGCTGTGGTAATGCACAAGTAAATTTTTATTTTGTTAAAAAAATAAATGTAGGGTGGAAGGTTAGCAGTGTGAAGATTAATGGGGCTTTTATTGAGGGATTGTCTTATAGTGGTGAAAATAGTCTTATACTAAAATCTTTGAACCACAAGAATTTTTAAAAAGATTCCAAAATAAATAATTTATCGCTGATCAAGGGAGAATGAGGTCAAAATTCTGCAAGGAAATAATGAACCAGAAAAGAGGAGACTTAGGTATGAGTCAACATAGAAAATTAATCTATAATAGAAAATAAGTTTAGCTAAATTCTGGACAGATAGCGTACTTCTTGCACAAAATATCTTACTGAAGAGATTAAAGCTGAAGTCAGCTATATACTTAAGCCCCTAATATTCAATCAACTGAAGGCTTGGAAGCTTATCAAAAGATTGTGGTACGATAAGGAAGCAAGTATAAAATTTATAAATTTTCAGTGCTTCTAAATTATAAGAACTGCTATTAATTTTCTAACAACAGTATGCTATCTTGAATTATCATATACTATAAATAAAATTAAATTCTTATGCCAGGAGGAAGATCAAGGTATGAGTAGACTGGTAAGAAAAGCAGTTAAGGCCAACACCAGTTTGGCTCAGTGGATAGAGCGTCGGCTTGCAGACTGAAAGGTCCCAGGTTTGATTCTGGTCAAGGGCATGTACCTTGGTTGTGGGCACATTCCCAGTAGGGGGTGTGCAGGAGGCAGCGGATAGATGTTTCTCTCATCGATGTTTCTAGCTTTCTATCCCTCTCTCTTCCTCTCTGTAAGAAATCAATAAAATATATTTAAAAAAAGAAAAAAAAAGAAAAGCAGTTAAGTACCACACATATGCATAAATGTGCAAATAGAGAAATAGAGCAAATGAGCCTTATAGAACATGAGGAAACCATGGTGTGCACCTAAGAGGCTAATGCCCTGCCTGTCTCCTTTTCACTGCCCTTCTCCAACTTTTCCCCCTAGACCTACTTGCGCCCTCTGTGCAGTGTCCCAGTCTGCTTTCGATTCTGGAACCAAATAAAAAAATGTAACGAGCTCTATGTTAATCGTTTGCTGGCTCAGCCTCAAGTAAGAGCCGTTACTCATCCCTCTTGGATTCTGAGTCTTAGCTAGTTCTCATCTTCTGCCTCTCCCTAAAAATCAGTGGAAAAATATCCTTGGGTGAGAATTAACAAAAAACAAACAAACAAACAGGCGATTGTGTGGAACAGTGCTTACTGAAGCCATGTCCCAAACATTTCCAAGCCTGGCAAACCCAAAAAAATGCATTTAATGAGACTTTATTTATCTTTTATCTTATTTATTTATTTATTACATTTTTATTTTAATTTTTTTTCTAATGAGACTTTAAGTCCCGTCATTTATTTTCCCATTCAATATCTCCTAAATTATTTTTCTTTCATAGTTCTAGGGCTACGTGTCTAGTTTGCCATAACTCCACAACTAGAAGACTGTGATAAGCTCCTACCTTCTCTCTGTGTAACGCAGCCTGTAGACAGTAGCCAGTGTAGGAGAGAATGATTATCTCTAAGTTCATTTCCATGACAGCATATTACATGTAATCTTATCACTCAAAACGTCTCCATTGCCTACTTAATCAAAAAAAAGTTCACAGCAATCAGGAACTGTCTGTTTCCTGGCAGGAAGTTGTCCTTCTTGCACACTTATCTGGGAGTTGGACACCACCGCTGCTGTGGTCCTGGGCAAACTGGATAGGACATGCGCTGTAGCGAGAAGAATCCAACATTGTTTCTCAGCCTTGCCCGTCATAGGAGAAGCACCTTGCTGCTGTTCTTTATTGATTCTGAGCTGCACTTTATTCATCTCTAAAGAACAGATGATTTCACTCTCCACCACAATGATTTGCTGTGAGAATGAACACACATAATGCTAGTAAACACCTGACATGTATTAGACAGACTTGTTCTTTTTAACTATTATTATTTTATACTAGAGGCCCAATGCATGAAATTTGTGTGTGGAGGGAGGTCCCCTCAGCTCAGCCTGCACCCTCTTCAATCTGGGACCCCTTGGGGGATGTCCGACTGCCGGCAATGCTGGATCACTGGCTCCTAATTGCTCACCTGCCTACCTTCTGGTCACCCCCAACTGTCCCCTCCCTGCTGACCTGGTTGCTCCTAACTGCTCCCTCCCTCCTCTCTCCCCCCCCCCTGGCCTGATCACCCCTTACTGCCCACCCCTTGCTGGCCTGGTTACTCCCAACTGTCCCCCCCCTCCCCATGCTGGGGTGGTCACCCCACACAGCCTGCTTGTTCAGTCATTTGGTCATCCTTCACTAACACCCCTGCCGGCCTAGTTGTAGGCAGCCATCTTGTGAGGGGGTGAGGGTCAATTTGCATATTACCTCTTTATTATAAGGATATTTATCCTGCCTGAATTTGAAAAGCCATCTTTTACTCATTCTCTCATTCATTTATTTAGTAAAAAATCATATATGAGTACTTCCTTGTGTCAGAGGGGAAGAGAAAGAGAAAGAGCAAAAGAAAGAGAAAGAGAAAGAGAGGAACATAGATGTGAAAGAGAAAGATCCATTGTTTGCCTCCTGCATGCACCCTGACCAGGGTGGGAATGTGACCTTGACCAGGAATCAAACTCATGACCCTTCAGGCCCCAGGCTGGCACTCTAACCATTGAAACACCCTGGTCAAGGCTGTTTATTTTTTTAATTGCTTGGTTTGGCACTAACTTTCTATTGTGGTGTCCTCCACAATTATTATTTAATAAAAGTCTTCTTCTGTTCACTTAAAACAATCAACTCACTGTAGTATATGGCTAAGAAACCCTGCTGGCATCTTATCATCTAGTTGAGATATGTTGCAACCTTAAACATTCATTCTAGAACCTTAGTATGGGACATAGCAGCATAGCGGTTTGTTAATTATGCCCCAGCATTCATTGTGCCTTATCTTAAAAAGAAGTTCAATCAGAATTTGGGAAGTATGATTTGGTAACACAAGGGAAAAACATGATCAGAAGACACAAAATATCATATTTAAAATTCAGAGTATTAGAGCTTTGGAAGTTTCACTTCCAAAAATATTCAGTATTCCAGTTGGGATACTGATTAGTCACAGTGTATTTTGAGTTAATGAAAAGAAATTGTTGAAACCAATAGCCACAGTTTAAAAAGTTTATAAAGCAATAAGAGAAAAGGGCTTAAGAGGCTATGCAGAAGGAATTCATTCATTTGAAAATACTTATCAAATAAAAATTATAAACATATTTAGGTATTATGTTAGTCATTAGTTAAACTGCAGAACACAAAAGAGATACCCCCACCCTCCCAGCAACCTACAGTCTAAAAGGAATGTGAGCATTGCATAAATGTTTACAAGTTTTTAAATATGTGGAATTGCAAGTGAAATGGAAGGAAAAGGAGAGAAGCTTGACTTTGAATAGAGGAAGAAATGGCAACATTTTTTAATTAAAAAGTCATCTTTAAGTTGAAAATTGAAGGTTATGTAGGTGCTAGCAAGGCAGAGGAGTTGGGAGAGGTATAGGAAAGAAAGATAGCTAGACAGTCAAGGGTATGAGACATTATCAGATTTGAAAGAAGTCCATTTAGCTTTGGAGTAAAAACAAACAAACAAACAAAAAAAACAGATGAAACTTACTTGAATCAGTATATTTTGACCCTGTTTCAAAGAGAAAAGGAAGCATCCCCAGGAAGTAGGAGCCATTGAAGGAAAGTGACAAAAGATTTGTGTACTGAGGTGATCATGACCGTGTTGGCCAAGGTTGGAAGGGAAATGAGTGACAGTGGGAAACATGCATGTGTATATCTGTATGTGCCTCATGGAAAACTCATCTAAGTCTGGGTGGAAAGAAATGCTATGTGGTAGATTGTGTTAACTGGAGAAAGTGCCAGGGGAAGTTTCGGATAACGACTAATCAGAGAGTTATGCTGCCTGGTGAAGACTTTCTTCTTGGTGACAACAGTCGCTGTAAGAATGCAGACATTTGAGCTGCTGGAAGGTTTTAAGAGAGCTAGGGCTCTAAACCATGGTTCCCAGACTTTTAGCTATCAGAAATCAGGAAATCACTTCCCTCTCCCCTCCAGTAAACAGTAACCCCAGTAAAACCTTGAAATGCCATTTTAACCCCACAATTTAACAAGGACACACTCTCACAATAAATGGTAACCCTCTACTTCCTTTGAAATGACAATTTTGCTCACGATTTTCTAGATTGTTCACAAAGCTATCACATCTTGTCACATCCACAGTGGCACAGATACTGAATTTTGTAATCCTCAACTCCACCTGTTGTGGAGATAGGATAAAAATCAGTGCTACCTTTATCTGTGAATAAGATCATTTAAGATTGAAATACAATATAATTCCACAGCCAATATAATATCCAGTGCCTTTTAGGATAGACTAGAAGGAGGTTTTTCTCTTTTACTGAGAAAGCTGTGTTAGTTTCTTATTCATTGGAGGAGGACAAGTGTTTCCCAGAATATTCCTTGGCTTGATGGCTTCAAAGTTTGTAAATATACCCCTAGGAGAAGCAACACAATTCTAATGAGTCATTATGCTTCCACATAAGGCTATTGAAAGTAACCTCAGAATAGGAACAGAAATAGAAACCTATTTTGGCTTCCCTAATTTTTGGTATTTTTCTCAGGGACATACAAATAAAATAAAATAAAATAAAAAACAAAATAAAATAGCTGTATATGTATCAATTAGGGTTGAAGATATTTAGAAAAGAAAGTTCCAGTGAATATCTCAGAAAATATTTCATTTGACAGAAATTAAGTTTTTAGTTTTACAAATAAGAAAGTAAAGAGCAGTAATAGGTGAGGATAAAATTTTGATGAATAATGACTCCTTTTTCACTTGTTTTCTTAGTTATAGTATTGTATTTTGTGGAAGAGAGCCTTGGTAATAGGCAAATGTCATTTTCATCTCTATGTAAAATAGGTTTGTCAGTTTAGTCTTGATGTGGAGAAGAGAACACCAGCACCCCTCCCACTAGCATAACAAGAAGGATTTTCCCAAAATAAACAGATGGGACTACTTCATACTATTATGCACAGAAAGAAAAAAGAAAAGAAAAGAAAAGAAAAGAAAAGAAAAGAAAAGAAAAGAAAAGAAAAGAAAAGAACAAAATGAAAATTCAACCTATGGAATGGTTGTAGGGCTCAATTGATTTATCTGTGAATGGGCAATGAGAAATGGCAATAGAAAAAGCTACATAATTTAAGATCAACTGTTTGATTTAAATCTGACACTGATGTTCAATCTTGGGTGAATCACCTACTCTCTGAGGATCTACGGTTTCCTCTCCTTCCAGTGGGATGATAAGGATGTAGGCTGGGACCATTCACCCCAGTTCATCCCACTGTGTGGGGTCTGGTTTATTCCTGTATCGACTTTGGTCAAATTGTTTCAACCCTCCTTTTCCATCTTGATAAGCCTCCTCCTCTATGAGGCACCTCAGATCTTCTTAACACAGTCATCTTTGGTTTTCTCCCTCCACGGATCACTATTGCCAGTCCATCCTGCTGCCTTCCTGAATAGCTGTTTATAATCTCATCCGCCTGCTAAGATCAAGAAACCAACACCCACCTCCCAAAACAACCAACACCCACCAAATGAAAACAAAACAGTGCAACACACCGCTACCATCTTTGACACCTGGAAAGTTTCTGATTTACTACAGGAAATGTCAAAATCCTTTGGTCTGTTATTCAAGAATTTTTAAAGTCTCACCCCCAACATACATGTCTTCACTCCCTTCTTCTCTCAGCATTGCCTTTGCCCTTCCTGCTGACCATTAAAATTTCTTGCCTTTGCCTTTGCTGCTTCAAGTATGGTAACCAAATTCCATTCCTAATTTCGTGGCCCAATTTAGAGCTTAGATCCAGTTATCCTTCTGTCCTCCCCCTGGCACTTCTCGTTTGAGATGCTAAAAATGGCCTTTGTGAGAGGCACCTTTCACAACTTTCTGTGCTTGTACTTGCTGTTTCTCCCGTTTGGAACATTCCTTCCACACTCAGTCTCATGGCTGGTTGCTCTGGACTGGCCTTTCCCGGACATGCTTGTTTGTTTGTTGTTTTAAAGTCATTATCTTGTTTATATTGTTTCTTTCTTCTCTTTTCTTTTTTAAATATATTTTTATTGATTTTTTACAGAGAGGAAGAGAGAGGGATAGAGAGTTAGAAACATCGATTAGCTGCCTCTTGCACACCCCCTACTGGGGATGTGCCCGCAACCAAAATAAAATTAAAAAAACAAACAAAGGTACATGCCCTTGATGGGAATTGAACCTGGGACCTTTCAGTCTGCAGGCTGATGCTCTATCCACTGAGCCAAACCGGTTTTGACTATATTGTTTCTTGTCTCCTCTGTCCACTAGAATATAAGTTCCATGAAAACATGGGCCTTGTCTATTCTGTTTGCTCTCTGCAGCGTCTAACTACATGCTAGACGCATGGTAAGTAGGCAAGACTTCTGGGGAATGGCTACATGGAGCCCTTGGTCAAGTTTAATTATGTTTTTAGATGTTCCCAAGAACCAATATTGGCACAGAAGCAGCAGAAAAGCTGCTTATTTTGAAGGGATGAAGAGAGTTGGCCAATGGGCCAATAATGACATGTGCTTACTGACTTTCATTTTTGCCTCCCCAAGTAAGTTACAAATATTTTAAAGAATCTGCCAAAACCGCTTTGGCTCAGTGGATAGAGCGTCAGCCTGTGGACTGAAAGGTCCCAGGTTCGATTCCAGTCAAGGGCATGTACCTTGGTTGCAGGTACATCCCCAGGAGGGGGTGTGCAAGAAGCAGCTGATCTATGACTCTCATCGATGTTTCTAACTTTCTATCCCTCTCTCTTCCTTTCTGTAAAAAAAAAAAAATCAATAAAATATATTTAAAAATATAAAAATAAAGAATCTCCTAGCCAGGGCATTTAAAAATCACTGTGACTGATTAATCAAATGAACAAACCACATTTATTAGATGATTGGATGCTAATTATTAAAAGCATATTATATCCAAAGAATGCTGTGTCAGGGTTGATGAAATGTTCCAAAACAAATGACCATATATGATTTAAATCATGCATTTATTTTAAATGTCAGAAAGGGTATTAAGGAAAATAGAAATATCTAGAAAACCCCATGAAAGGGAGATTGTTTTTCTAGAACTATTGTAGATAGCAAAAATACTCAGACCCTCTACTTTCTTCCTATTTTAGTGAGAAATCAAACTATTGTCTGATATTGTAGTGCTTCATTAACTGTAGCCAATTATGAGCAAGAATGGACATACAAATATTAGGACATTAATTTTTTTAATTCAATTCTTGGACCAGGCTGCTAGTCACAGGAAAGTAAGAATATCTCAATAGGGCATTAATTAAGAACTATTTAAATATGTTATGCCAGCAATGTTTTCCTTAATTGTCCCATCTATATGAGTAAAACAGCCAGACCATTCTCTAATTTTTTAATGAATTTGATTAGGGTGAATACTTTTGGTTTTATATTTTCATAGCAATTTTTGGAATTTTGTTGTAGTTTTTAAATATATATTTTTATTGACTTCAGAGAGGAAGGGAAGGGGAGTAAGAGAGATAAAAACATTAATGATGAGAATCATCAATTGGCTGCCTCCTGCATGCTCGCCATTGGGAAACAAGCCTGCAACCTGAGCATGTGCCCCGACTGGAAATCAAACCATGACCTCCTGGTTCATGGGTCAATGCTCCAACACTGAGCCATGTCAGTTGAGATATAGTTTTGAATTATCTCAAATTTTAATTCACCCTAAAAAATAAATCTGAGGCAAACCGGTATTCAATTACATTAAATTCTAGTATGTGACTATCTTTGCCATCTGGGTGAAGATTCAGAGTTACTTGTTTTTCTTTGTTGTGCTTCCAGTCAGAGAAAGATCATAATATGCAAATTAGACCAGACGTCCTTCTGTCCTTCTGGATTTCCTTCTGGACTAAGCTGCAGCAGCAAGCGCTGAGGCAGAGGTGGCCACCACGGTGGTGGGGGCGGAGCCCCTCTCATGAATTTAATATATTGGGCCTCTAGTATATATCTAAAAGTCAAGTGACTGAATGACTGAAATGACTGAAACATCCAGTTGCTATGACATGACTGACCAACCTCCTGCAGCCCCTCCCTCCAGCTGGCCCCCATAGGCCCCAATTGGGGGGTGAGGCCTGCCCATCACACCTGTGCATGAATTTGTGCACTAGGCCTCTAATATATATATAAAATGAAGGAATACATGTAGATTTCCAAAGAGAAATTGCTGGACTGGACAATGTATTCAAGAAATCAAATTAAGGGGGGAAAAAGGCAAAAGTGCTTTTGAAGCTGCTTAGCCACAGATTTTACAAGTATTATTATCTTAACTCTTATGAAAACCCTCTACTGACATCAGAGCTCAGTTACTTGAGGAACTCTGGACATTCACGTAGCAGTAATCTTCCCACTCAGAACTACTTTCTAAAAAAGAATATGGGCTCAGCCTCTCTCATGCATATCAGTAAGTTTAAAGTCCAAGAATACAAGTATTTTTAAAGGCATGTAAACTGCCTGCGAGTTAGTTTCCGAGTTGTGTAATTGGGCTTGTGCCCATTCTGACAGAATTGCTGAAATTAGGCAGGCACTTGCTTTACCAAGTTTAGAGGGAGCTTGAAGAACAGAAAACAACTTGCTGAATTATTGCCCCAAGTAGGTAAGATGAATCAGGACATTGTGGCTCTGTCGGACTTTTCTGAATATGGTTTGTCTATAGTCAAAATATTCTTCTGTGTATTGAGTCATGAATGGTTGACTGTATGACCTTTCCATGTGTACAATATACATGTGTAATTTGTGATGAACCCTGAAGAGATTCTGATTTAATTTTCACTTCTATTTTATCTGCAAAATAAAAAGAAGTATTTTTAGGGTATAGTTGTAGAAGTTAATAGGTAGTAGAGAAGACTTTATGGGATGAGTACAGCAGTGGAATGATCTGACCTGCATGGTAGACAAATTTATTAGAGAATGAAGCAGAGGGTGATTTTAAGAGGAAACAGAACTGCAGGAGGAAAGCCCTTATGAAAGTATATGTAAGTAATGATAATGCAAGAGTATAACCATATTTTTGCAATAAAATGAAAAGGGAAATGTAGATATAAAAAAATCTAATTATAGAAACCCAAAGATGAATGAAGGAATTGGGGTGAGTAGGCGGGGCAAGGCAGTGATCATGACTGATGAGGAAGGGAGCAGTTGCAGGTTCCTAGCCTGGGTGCTTAGGGGTTTTTATTTTCGATCACTGGCTCCCGTGTGTTATAGTCAGGAACTTGGCTGACTTGGGACAAAGTTGAAAAGGTAATTAAACACAACTTGCTTTAAGAAAGGACATACTATGCTGAGAAATTGTGGACTTTGGAGTCAGGCAGACTTGACTGAAAGACTGCCAGTGTGTGTGCTCAGGTAATATTAGGATTCTAAATAAAGATGATCATGCCTAATTTTATGAATATAGTGGTTGATGATACTGAAAATGTAGTGATAATGAAAGTACTTAGCTCTCTATAAGAAGTAGCAATATTACTAGTGCTTTATTTGTTATAGTTCTCTTAATACTTTTTATTGAAAAATGGAGGATGAGCCGAAACTGGTTTGGCTCAGTGGAAAGAGTGTCAGCCTGCAGACTGAAGGGTCCCAGGTTCCATTCCGGTCAAGGGCATGTGCCTTGGTTGCAGGCACATCCCCAGTAGGGGTGTGTGCAAGAGGCACCTGATAGATGATTCTCTCTCATCTATGTTTCTAACTCTCTATCCCTCTCTCTTCCTCTCTGTAAAAAAATCAATAAAATATATTTTTAAAAAGAAAAAAGAAAAATAGAGAATGAAAAAGTTTAATAAAGTAGTAATAACCTGCATAACATTTCTCAATTAAAAAAGAATTGAGAGAAAATTATTACTCCCACTTTTCAGGTCAAAATATTATTGCAACTGTATGGATATAGTAAATTTACACTGAAAGTACAAGTGATAACTAGCAGATACTTAGCTATTATAATATTGTTTTTATTGTTTGTAGATACTCTGTCCCTAGATCTGTGCTTTCATCATGGCATCTAATATCTAAACTCATTGTAAATATATTTTAATTAGGGTTCATTTCACACTTCTCTCTGAATAACTTCATAATTTTCAGGAATTTTATTAGTGTGGAGGGGGTTGTAAAAAAAACCTCTCTCTTTTTTAGTAAAGATGAAAATGACAGTGGCCAGGAGGAGAGTGCTATTTGGGGGTCAGGTTTAAGATATCTTTCAATCAATGTCACGGATAATGAATTCAATAAACATCGTTTGAGCTCCTAATGTTTTGTTATGGACTTGGGGTTGAGGTTTGGGGGTTGATGAGGGTTTAATAAAATGAAGAAGGCTAAGTCACCTGCCCTCATGGAGCATAAAATATTTTCTTGTATAGCCAAGTATAATACAGATTGATCAATGTTCTAACAAGTGTTATTAAAGTGGAAGGATTATTTATACTGGAAAACAGAGTGGGTAGAGAAATTTTCTACACAAGCTAGTAACTGAGCTAAGCCCTCCATGAAGAGTAAGATTAGTTCAGTGGAATTTAAGGGAAAGCTATGCTACAATAATGAATGGTCTCTGTGTTGAAGGTAACATGAGGGCCAATTAGCTGGACGCCAAAATAGTTCCTAGGTGAGAATTACTTCAATTTTCTTTGATGCAAGGTGTCTTAACTAACTTGATTTTGCTAGTGCATAAAGAGAAGAATGACTTCTATTAATGATATTTGCAGACAGATAAATAGTAAGAACTTACTATTTTACCATAAATACACTTGTTTGGCAGACCATAATACTCAAGCATAGCAGTGGATAAGAGGAACATACTATTATAAGCAAATTGTTTAATTGGTGGCCATGGAGAATCTTCTCTGTTTATGGCCATCCACAGTCTGGATTAGATTTCCCTATCAGCTCTCTTAGCACCCAAACAGAATGCTGATTAGCATGCTGGCCTTTTGGTTGGATGTATGAATTTAACTCTCAGTTGTATCTCATTATTCATGTCTAAGTTTATCAGAAACAAATCACTTTCATATAGTTAGAGAGTACAGAATAGGCAAGGTAATAAAAAGGCGAATAGAAGCAACTGCGTATAAAGTAAGAAAAACCAATCATGAAAACATAAGGTGCTTCTTTTCTGCTTTTTTGAGCCAGGGTTTTGACGAGTAGGTACTTCCTTGTTAGTAAACTGACCAGTTCTGAGGCTATTCCTTTTGCTGACTTGTCCAGTGCTAAAATTAGCTTGTTAGTCTTAGTTTTAAAATTTAAATTGTCAATTAATATCAAACGGTATAAAAAAAAAAGCACCTCATTGGCGACAATGCAAAAGATGGATTGGATTCTAAATTAGAGGCTGCTACCATGGCTCCATTTCAGTTGATTTCCCCCTGTATTCCTCCTCCTAACTGATCTTCACTGATGGACAGACACAGGGAAGAGGGTTTCTCAGACCTAATGGATCCTACCTCCTGAGGCAAGCTGTAAGAGCAGGGTCTCTCTTACCTAAGGTGGAGGCAGAGGTTCTTGGAGCCAGCAGGCTAGTGCAGGAAATATTTTTTGGGGGGGTGTGGGGGAGGATGGGCAAAGTAAAGACAGGAAATCTGAACTTGGGCTATCCATCTAGGGGGCTACGTGAACAGTGAGGTCACAGGCAGGGAGCCAAAATGGTTGTGGGCATGGAGGCCACAGAACCACAGAATGGGGAAACGGGAGACGTTCTGCACGGTTACCGAGGGGGAGAGAGACGTGCTTGGCAAAAGCTTCTCTTCACTAAAAGCGTGGAGACAAGTCAGTCTGACTTGGTAAGACCAGAAAGAGGCAAACATCTTCCCATGTGTTTTAACTGTCGCCATAGCATACTCCCAAGTCTTCTTTAAAAGCACTTAATGAGACATTTTTCTTATCTTCAACATGTAACACACTATTGGACAACCTCTTCAAACACTGAAAGCTACAACCTTTTATCAGCAAACTTATGGGAGCACGTGAGGCTGCTTTTGGAGGAAGTCTTTCTTTGTCAGTTTTAGGGTGAATGTCCCCTGAAAACCTCTTCTCTCACCAACTGTACCTGGAGAAAAATGTGGAGAATAGCAGTGCACTCTCTGCTCCTCTCTTTAGCACATATCCGTTCTTCAGAAACTCAGAGTCTTCTTTGGAAAGAGAAAGATCTTGATTCCCATTAGACACTAAAGGTCTTTTTTTCTTTTTCTTTTTGGAAGGAGAGATTTATAACATAGCAGGTTGAATTTATGATAGAAAACAAATGCCAAAAAGGAGTTGAATCTTGGGCTCTGGAAAGTGGGAAATCCAGAAAATGTAGTGCTGGGATCTGCAGAAATCGTGTTATTTGAAAGTGTTACAAGAAAGCTAAGAGAATGCACTCAGTATTTGATTTAAGGCAAAGACAGAAGATACTGGGTTGAAAACAAGATATACTAAATTGATCCCTTAAAGATACTACACCATTCTTGTGAAATTTGGGTAAATTTAAACAGTACACCTTCTTTGTTATAGTCATATGGTATGGCTATTTGAGGTACATGAACTTACATTGAAAAAACGGTAGTCCAACCCGATTTTGATTTCGTTCTCCCCTAACTCTTAATGTATATATATGCATGGTGGTTGCTGGTATGCCTTTAATCTGACATTTACAAACCAGTTATCACTGCAGGTGTTTTAAGTTT
This sequence comes from Vespertilio murinus, assembly GCA_963924515.1. Classification (NCBI taxonomy): domain Eukaryota; kingdom Metazoa; phylum Chordata; class Mammalia; order Chiroptera; family Vespertilionidae; genus Vespertilio; species Vespertilio murinus. The sequence continues at coordinate 24,881,100 of OZ004719.1, forward strand.
GGGGAGGAGATGTTTGAACACATTTGATGGTTCAAGTGTTCTTATAATGTGCTCATTTTATATTCTGGGTTATCAACTTTGCCTTTTTTGAGAGTTTGAAAATGCTCTAGGTTATTCATCTTTTCAAATCTAGTTCTTACTTGTTTGGGGAAAAAAAGAGGAAGCGGTAACGACTTAAGGACACAGAGTACTTCCAGACACCACACACACAAACACACACACACACACACACACACACACACACACACACACACCAGCCAGCACCCATTCGCTTTAGGAGGACCGGTTACCGCGCACGCTGCTGTTGAAGTGTGTGTTCTGAGCTTCGAACTCCGGGTTCTGGTAAGTCACCCCTTGCATTAGGATGCCTGCATCTGCAGGAGCAGTCCTTTCCTCGCTTCCTCTTCCATTCCACCTTAAAACATCCGCGCAGACTAAAGGAAACCAGCCCCCGTCCTGGCCCCGCCCACTGAGGATTAGCCTTAAACTTCACTGTGGTCCCGGGCCCGAAAAAGGATCCCGGCGGAAAGCTAGAGGCATAAAGGAGCCCGAGGAAGCTCTTGTAACTCTGAGAACTGTAAGCGATATATTTACTCTACCCCCCGCCCTGCCCGCTCCCCTCGCCCACCCTCCTGGGCTTCTAGTTGGCTTCTTAACTTGGCAGGAGGGAAGGGACCCGGGGACATCTAGCATCCACTGCGTTTTTAGAAAGTCCGCCGGTCCCCTCTGCCTTTTGACATGAGACAGCAGATCAGGGGATCTTCATGGTCTTCTAAACAAGTGCCAGTTTGATCCCCGGGGGGGTTCTGGATGCACCTTGGAGTCCAAAGATAAGGTGCTCCTTCCCTTGGCAGCAGCGAGAAGAGCCAACCCAACCTTCAAAAGGCAGCGAGGTGGCGCTTCCTGGGGCTCCACGTGATGCCACCCCATGGTCGCAGATGCCCCAGTACTTGAGCAGCTGTGCATTTGACAGCCCTGATGCTCTTTGGTTACAGAATTTGGGGGCTCCTTTACGTTTTGATGAAGAAGTATAGTCATTTTTGGTTACTTAGGCAAAGCATTCCTGGGTATTTAATGTGTTGCAGAGTTATGCAGGGGGCGGGGAAAAAAAAAAAGACAATACTGGAAAAATTAATGGTAAAACAGCCGGTATTCTGATTGGCCCTTTCTCTAACTTGGTGGACATGCCAGGAGAACAGAACTCCCGGCTAGACCCTGGAGAAGATTTGGCCGAATAATGAATAACATTAAGTTTCGAGTGTGAATACTATTTTAGTAATTGTGTTTTCGAAGAAGCAGTGAAAAAGGCATTTAATTGGAAATAATAGTGACTTAACACAGCGAGGTCTCTCCTACAGCTCATAATAATTTCAGTCTTAAAAGTAATGGTTTTTTCCGCCTCAAAAATTAGAACAAGAAATGCTCTTCCTATTGGTTGACGATGTAAGCATGTATTCAGCTGAGGCAGAGAGGGAGGGCGTACTGTTTGGATGGATGTCGAAGTTATGATAGTTGCGTGTTTAACCTTTGCAAGGGCAATTCGTGTTTTGGGTTTGTTTCTGTTTGTCGCATGAATGTGAAATTGTAGCCCAAGACATTGGCAGGGGATAGTGGTGAAACTCACCCCGTTAAGAGTTTTAAAATTATATTCCAGAGGTCCTTACACCTTGCCAATCGAGTTTGATGCTGGGATAAAAAAACACACACAGTTATTTGCTTCTTTCATCGAGCAGAGAAAGGGTTAAATTTTAAATTAAGCAATAATTGTGAAATGCCTAGAGAAGTGTTTTATCTGCATTTGTTCACAGCAGCTTTACAAACTTCCTGTAGGGGAAGCACGTTTTTATGGGACAAGAAACTAAGACATCTATTCAACCCTCTCCCTTTTCCTAATTAAACATAAGTGGTCACTTTGGAAGTATTTTGCACATATGTCTAATTAGGAAAAGGAAAACGATTGAATAGATGTCTTAGTGCCTGAAGAAGTGCACAACATAGAGATAACTTGGCCTGTTTTTAACCTATTGGTATCGTTCTTGGTGTCACTGCTTAGAAAGCAAAGTCATGAAACCATTTCATTTGCATATTAAAAATAAGTTCCTAGAATAAAAAAGAGGAAGACAGAATTAGCTGTGGTTCCTTTTCCTCTCGTAGGCCTTTCATTGACCGTCAATTTCCGCCCTCCTCTTCTTACTTGCAGACTTCATAGCTTTAGTTAGTCTCAACTTTCTTTTTTTAGATCACAGACTTAAAAGTATGAAAGCTGTAGACCCTTCCCCAGAATAATGCTCCCATAACATGCACACATTGGGGAGCAGCTTTAGGAGGCTCATACCCCTCCCCCCAAACAGTTAATGTCACATGAAAATGTTGTACTTCTTAGAATTTTGGAGTTTTCTGATAGTATCGAGTAATTACCAAATCATTTTATTTATAAGAACTGCCTGATAGTGATTATTGATTGCAATGCTCCCATTGTTCAGTTACTCGTCAGTGTGCTGGAACTCTGAGCAGTTTGGTGTAATGGAAAATCCACTTGCCTGGAAACCAAGTGGCCTAGATTTTAGACTTAGCCCCACTAATGACTAGTTGGGCAATATTAGCCTTGTCATTTTTCTGTAACATCTGATATCTTTTGTTGCTGAATGCAGTAAGTAAAACCTAGTAGGAAAACAAGATGTAAGTCATTTTTTAATTGGATTGTGGGCAGTCTAGATTTGCTCTTTTATTCTAAAATTCCTAACTACATCTTCCAGCATGATTATGCTTTATAATATTCTCATTTATTCCAAAGATAATTTATCATAACTGCTTAAATTTCATTCAATATAGTAAATTGCAAAGAAGTATAGTGAAAAATACCCTATTATGCCCTCAAGGGATAACCATTTTGAAAATGTGATTCTTTCATTTATTCAATCAACAAATGTTTTTTGAGTAACGAGTATGCATCAGATAGGAATTCCTGTATGTACATCTGTTTATTCTTCTAGGCATTTTCCTGTAGATATTATAAAGTTGTGATCATATTTGCTAAAAGGTAAACTGAGGCATATTAAACATTTTAAGAGTTTATTTGAGCAAAAATCAGTTGAAATGAGTTAGTGAAAAACGGAAAGTAGTTAGGAAAGCGTCACCTGCAGGATCTAGGGGCAGAGACTTTTATAGAGAAAAAGTGGAAGCAAAGTAAGGAAATTGTTGACTGGCTATAACTTAAAGCTTAGTTGGCTGTTTGTGATTGGTTGTCTTCAGGTTTCAATTTTGTAACTGTGAGGCATTTACAGGCTTAAGATTTTGACTTGCTTATGTATGCCTCCCAGACAATGAAGTTGCCTCAGACTAACTGCCTCCTCATTTAATTAATTTAACACACCATTCATACTGTTTTATAACATACTTCCTCTTCAGTCATGGAATTTTCTCTTAAAACATGAGTTTTTTTGTACTCATCCATTATTTTGTATTTATTTACATTTTAAACTAGAGGCCTGTTGCAGGAAGATTCCCGCAAGAACAGGGCTTCCTGCAGTCAGAGCGAAGCAGAGAAGGGAGCGGGCTTCTATGCTGCCTCGCTCCCTTCTCACCCACTTTGCTCCTTTCTGCAGCACTTGGCTTCTGCTGTCTTCAGTCTTTGCTCCATGCATTCATATGCAAATCAATCCCCATCTTTGTTGGGTTAATTTACATACTCATTCCTGATTGGCTGGTGAGCATAGCGGAGGGATGGTCAATTTGCAATTTTCTCTTTTATTAATGTAGATATCATTGAGTTCCTACTATATGTTATACACTGTGTAAGCAATGCTAGTCTATACATGAGCAAGAGTATGGTTCTCACTATGACATAATTTTAATCTGTAGAAATGTACTGGCCAATTATAAGTTGTTGGATTTAGATAGATTACAGATTTCTACTATTATAAATAATGTTTCAGCTGGGACCCCATATATAAATGTTTGTACACCTCTTTGCTTATTTCCTTTGGATGGATTCTTACAAGTGTATGTTCCAGGTTCTAACAAAAGTTCTACTACCTTACAGGTTGTGAGATAAGCCAATAATTGTTTTTAGCAAAACGTTCTTTTCTCAACTGTAGCATAGAAATAATAATACTTGGTTATTTGGAGGATTCCTAAAGATATTTAGCAATATGTTATGGAATGCTAATTATTATTTTTGACGTTTTGTTCTTAAGAAATATTACATCTATTTATAGGTAAATAAGAGGGTAGAATTTCCCTAAACCAACATTGTGTTTTCATCAAGCACAATAAACAACAAATTAAAACGTTAGATAATTGTTATATGAAAATGGCATTTTGTTTAAATTTGCATTTCTTTCAGAAATAAGGTAGAATAATTTTCAAAGTAGCTGATATCTGATAAAGTGGGGGGGTCTTCTTCCACACTGGGTGCTGCTGGGGGTGAACTTCTTATGATATCCCAAGAAAAACATTTTCTGAGATTTGCACAGGAGAATCAATAATTTTTATTCACACAGAGCTAAATCCCTTTGAATTTCCAAAGTCCCATTACCCTTAGTCCAATAGGAGAAGTGTAGCTGGCTTTCGGTAAAGCTAAAATCAAAGCCTGTGTCAAGAGTTTTCCATGTTGGAGCCAGGTCCAGTATATCATTGGGCTAGTTGCAATCCATTAGTCCATTCTGTGTGGGGGTCCTCATGGCCGTGGGCCACACGGTAGAATTCCAGGAAGCCAAGCATGAGCTATGAGCCAAGTGTGCCAAGAGGAACCAAGACATGTATCCCAAATTTCCTCAAATTTAAAGTGGACACACCCATTCTGGCCAATGACCTCTGTTCCCAGCTGTGACTGAGAGTACACACCTTCCCTAGTTATCCCAACTTTACTCGGCACATGTCTATCTTCCTTTTGTCCAGCTCCTTTCCCCCAATGTTTTGAAGGAAATATGCCCATAATGTCTGGCCTTCTCTTTGATCCTTTCCTATTATTAATAACTAGAAATATCAGGCCCATTGCATGATATTCGTGCAAGAATAGGCCTTCCTGCCCTGGCCAGTTTGGCTCAGTGGATAGAGCATCAGCCTGTGGACTGAAGGGTCCCAAGTTCGATTCTGGTCAAGGGCATGTACCTTGGTTATCGGCACATCCCCAGTGGGAGGTGTGCAGGAGGCAGCTGATAGATGTTTCTCTCTCATTGATGTTTCTAGTCCTCTATCCCTTTCCCTTTCTCTCTGTGAAAAAAATCAATAAAATATTTTTTAAAAAAAGAATAGGTCTTCCTTCCCCTGGCTTCACTCCCAGCTGCCCGGGAACTGGCAAGTCCTCGCTTCTGTCTGGAGCACTACTCCTCTCGCTCCCTCTGCAGCCCCCCTTGCCCTCATAGCAGGCATCACGCCCCTCCCCACAACTCTGTGCCTGCATATGCAAATTATTCTTCATCTTTGTTGGGTTAATTTGCATACTTACTCTGATTAGCTGTGGGCGTAGTGGAGTGATGGTTAATTTGCATGTTTCTCTTTTATTATGTAAGCTTAGCTAATTACAATGGTATCAGAGCCACTTAGATGTCTATGTTTATGAATTGCCTCTTTCAATGTGAGTTTTAAATATTTTTTTCAGTTTTAATTCCTAATTCAGTAAATATCAATAGGCATGACTCACATAACCAAAGGCCCTTTGTGGTCCTCCATTTTGAAGAGTGTTAGAGGTCAAAATTAAAGCTAAATTTTGAACTAGAAATAGAAATTCTGGAAATATTGCTTTTCTCAATTTTGAAGCATTGACCTTATTGTTTCCTAAAGACGTTTCTTTAAAAAATGGGTGAGATGCACTGAAAAATGAAAGCAAGTCATATGTATTCTCATAGACTGTCATATTCTACAAAATTAGGGAAATTAAAGAGGGTTTCAAAAAAATCCTTGTAGAATGCCCTACACCTCTGAGAACATCCAGACTTGCTTAATGCAGAAAAGGACTGAAGGTTACATGATGATTCCTTATAAAGGTTTCATAAGAAAAATAGTATCCATGTTTGTCACAAACCAACTTAAAATGAATTTAAATTTTAATCAACTCTTCATCTTCTACTTTGATAATTTGGGCAGTGGCAGTTGGGTGAATCAAAACGTTGGTTCTTGTGTTCTGAATTTTCAAAGGAGATAGTAAGTAGAGCAGATCGTGTTCTGGTCTTTTGGTACCATCACCTGCCTGAGAAAAAGGGATGTACCAAATATTTGCTGCTCTTGCTATGTGATTCTGGTTTTTTATTCTCTCTGATTCTTAGTCCATCCTTACAACATTCTTTGAAAATGCAGTTTATCTCTCCTTTATACACATATAAAGTAAGCTTAAATACTTCACTGTTCACCAAAAGTTGATTTATAAGGCCACATTACTATCCAGTCACTTATTTAATGAATTCAAATGACTAGAGAAACTCAACAAATACCTGTAAGGGATCCTTATCAGGGTTTAACAACCTCTGGTTTAAAGGTGAGGGGCTGATATGTTCTTAGCACATGCGGTTGTAAATAAATCAGCTTATCCCCTTTCCTTAAGCTTTCTCCTCATTTGCTTGTTTTGGAGTCTGCAGGGAAATTTGGGTATTTTAGGTAACAGTATGTTTTGAATTAGGACACAAATATATAATTTGTTTGTAATATGTGTAATTTCAGTATTCAATAGTATAGAAAACTCATGTATTTATAATACTCAGCTTATACGTGCTTAGTTTTTCATTGTGATATTACCTAATTTACAATATGCTCTCTGATTATGTAGTTTGAAAAAAAATCACAGGGTCAATATTTTTCATTTGCACAGCATTTATGGCTTATGAAGAAATTGCTTGAGAACTTCATTCCCAAAATAACTCAGTAAGTTAGCAGAGCAGGTAGTTACATTTTACAGATCTGAAAAGAGAAATGTGGGAACATCAAATGGCTTACTTAATGTCCAATTATGATTTCCATTTTGTATACTTTAATTAATTAACTGATTAATTGGTTTGTATTTTCAGTTTTGATGGGTGTTATTTTCAAGGCCACCAACCTCTTCCTATTAGTGTTAACATCAGAAAAATTATTGAAGAAAGAAGATCCAGATAGTACAGGTTTCCATATTAACTCACTTATTCTTCTCTTTTAACTGGATTACTGATTGACCTAATAGAGGAAGTTACACGAACATTTAAGAATGATTGAGAAAGTAGCGTATGGCTTACAATTTTGTATTTTAGAACTATTTAGCATTTTATATAATTATATGCCACTTTAAGAAGATAAAGTAGCCATTGTGGCTCAATGGTTGAGCATCAACCTATGAACCAGGCGGCCATGGTTAGATTATCCACCAGGGCACATGCCCAGGTCGTGGGCTCAATCTCCTATAGGGGGTGTGCAGGAGGCAGCTAATTGATGATTCTCTGTCATCATTGATATTGCTCTCTCCCCCTCTCCCTTCCTCTTTGAAATCAATAAAAATATATTTTAAAAAGATATGTAACATTTTATCTGAAAATTCAAAACAGACATATTATGAGTTATATATGAAGTACTAATTTTACTAGAGGCTTTATTTCCAGCTTGGAGTAGATCATTCTCTTAGAATATTCTAAGTATATCCTGTAGAGCCTATGACTCTTTTTTTTTTTTTTTTTTTTTTTTGGCTCTTTTTATTAACCCTGAAAGTTGGCATAAAGCATTTGTATAAAAGTGATTGCTCTGACCTGGGATTAATCAGTTAGAGAAAAAAAATTATTTTACCTTTCTGAACAATTCAGTAGCTTATGGTAAACTAGATATTCCTTTTCAGGTTTAAAACTTACATTGTTTTTACAACAATTTAATTGTTGTAAAATTGTTTACTATTCATATGTATAACTTCATAATAAATAATACATAGGAGATCAAGTTTGAGTGCTAGATGCAACTGAGCCACTAGAAACATTAGGTCAGCAAATGGCTTCTGAGTTTCAGTCAGTAAATTGACACACTTCCTCTTTGCCCCATACTTTAAATCCACAGCTTTAACAAGATAAGCAAGTTGAGTTCAGGCTATAGGCAGTGAGCTGGGATGTTAGGCCCTTTATGGAAGGAGGTGTTCTGGCTGAATTCTTGGGTCTGTAATTGTAGAAGGGGATAGTCTGAGGACGGATAAATGGTGTCTTCAGGTTTTCTTCAGGTTCTCAATTTTTTAATTTATTTTTTTAAAAAGGATATTCTATTTTGTTGGTTTTTTACATGCAGTATTTCATATAATATTATGAAAGTATTGAGAAAAATAATTTAGAGCAATTGTGTAAGAATATATAGAAAAGCAAACTCAAGGGGACGTGCCTAAAGATGCATGCAGTATTGAGGACATTCTATCTATATGGACTCCTGCCGGCATCTATGATTAAGATGTCATAATAGCCACAAACATCAAACAGGTATCAACTTTATTCCTATTCAACTGTCAGGAAGAACAATCAGAGGAATTAAAAATTGATTGAGATCATGAATTTATAGCTCAAAGACATAACACCTAAGGCATTTCCATAGTTTGTGGCATAGATTTCTAAGTCAATACTTTTCATATGCAATGGTCACTTATGTGTAAATAATTATTTAAAATGTTATTATAGCCTTGATTCTTAGGAGAAGATGTTATTAGCATGTATTTTAGGAAGATTTCTCATAGCAAAAATTCTAAATTAAAAAGATTTCTTGGTTAATGAAAGACTTAAGTATAAAATAGAAAGATGCTTACTTCTAGTCTGCTAGTTGGCACTTAATTTTTTGAGACTCATTCAGAATTTGGTGAAATTCTTACTATTTAAATTATATTTTAGATTGGTAAATTAACTTGGTTGGCTAATACCTTATGATTTATTGTCACAATAAAAAGAACTTTCATAAAAATTAGAATATTCTTTGAGGACAATAATTTCTAAATACTGTTTTATTTATTTATATAGTATAGCTAGGATAATAATAAGAGAAATGTATCTTTTTAATACCTAAAAAAGAAGAAATTTAGGTAGTCTGTTTCTCCTTTTCACTTAAGAACTTTACCTTTTGAGTGAAAAAAATGTATATGCTAATATCAGCCAGGAATTGTTGATCACTGGGCTTTGTGCATTTACCCCTTCACCAATTCAGTAAGTTTTAATTAACACTAACAACATGCTAGGCATTGTGTTACATTTAGGGCATGCCTGGGTGAATCAAGCAAGTACAGTGATTAATTCCCTCTTGGACGAGAGAGACAGTAATTAAGCAAACAATAAACAGATAATAAAGGAAGCAAATGGACTTCGTTTGTAGACAATAACTGGGAAGGTGAGGGATGGGAAGGTTTTGCTAAGAGGTCAAAGTTAAGCCAAGATGTGAGGGATGAGCAGCCATGCCCGGGAGGTGAAGGTGTGTGTGGCTGAAGGTGGGGACTCCAGGCAGAGGACAGCATTTGCAAATACACCTGCAAAGAAGTGGCCAAGAAGTCAGATGGACAAGTAGGGATTGGAAGAAAAGGATGGGAAGTGGCGCCAGAGAAGCAAAGGGTAGGAAAGTGGCGGCTACCTTTGAAAACTGGGAGGTGATTAGAGATCTGGATTAAGAACAGCTTCAGTGGACGGAACAGGATGAGAAGGAAGTGGAAGTGAGATGGGACGTGGATGGGAAGTGAGGGCTGGGGGATATTGGAGACAGTTTGAGCAAACTTCCCAGGTATCTGTCAGAGAAACAGCATAAAAATGGAGACATGGAGGGCGAAGGAATATGGAGTAGAGGAAGACTAAGGTTTACTGACCAGATTATGCAATAAAAACTAATGTTTGATGATTGGGGGGAGGGGGAAGGCATGGACATCAGAGTGAAGTACTTGAGAGGGAGAGAAGGACTTTTCAGGCAGAGAGACAACGTGTGGGGCCCGGTCTGCAACAGGAGAGGAACTGCCTACGTTGTGTACATGTGGAGGAGTTTGCAGAGCTGGTGGTGGGAAGATGAGAAACTTCCCTCTGTTGCCTTCTGTTTTCTCAGAGAGGGGAGATGAGGTCATCAGCTAAAAGGGGGTTGGAGGGGGCTGGGGTGAGAGACTTGAGGGGAAGAAGCAAGTCATTTTTTAGAGTGGGAGCGCAAGTTCACTAGAGAAACCTGGAGTAGTGTTGACTCTGAGTGTAGAGAATGTGAACCTAAAAATGCCAGGTTATGTGGCTTTTCTCCAGTTGGGTTAAAATGCTAGTAGCAAACCCAGGTAAGCTAGAATGGCTGTTCTTTTAGAGTGGAAGGTTGGAAGGAAGAAAGAGAGAGGGAGAGGAAGAGGGAGAGGGAAAGAGAGAGGGAGAGAGAGAGAAGAACAGGGAGAGTGAGAGAGAGAGAGGGAGAGAGGAGAGAGAAGGAGAAAGGAAATGAAGGAAGGAAAGGGAAGGGAAGGGAAGGGAAGGGAAGGGAAGGGAAGGGAAGGGAAGGGAAGGGAAGGGAAGGGAAGGGAAGGGAAGGGAAGGAAATACTTTCTATTTTGCAGGAGCTCTTAATCCTGCAAAAGACTGGGTTTCCTATGCATTTCAAAAGTGAACTGCCATTCACAGTATCTGGAAGCATACTTCAAACTTTCTTATCACCTGACAAAAGAATGGTGAACTTGACTCCTATTGCAGGCTTCCCACTCCAGTCCCGCAGAACGCTGGTCTAGTTGAACCTCACAGTTACACCTGGGGTAGGCAGGTATATGGCTTTGCTGATCTACCATTCCTGCCGTATTTCCTGTCCCTTTTTTCTACTTCAAGATCATAGTCAACATTCCTACTTTAACTACAAGATCAGCCTCACGCTCATGAAACATTAAAGCCCGTATGACCATTTTCCTGGGTTTTTTCCCGGGACTGTTTACTTTAGGAAAAATATATGGCTTTTGCTGCTGTGGCAATCTCCAGTACGTCATGCAAAAAGGCAGCAATTAAGGAGGGAGTGGAAGCCTCAACAAAACACAAATGCGCCCCAGGGGAGAATATTTTGAACTGTCTGGTCTAGAGAGAGAGAAAGAGAGAGGAGCTGTAGAAATAATGTGCTTCTCAAAATATACCCCTTTTCTTAGCCTTTTGTGCCACGTTGTTAGATACATTGAAAAAGTGTTACTACCCAGTACATCACCATTATCAGTGTTTTAGGTAGAAGGTGAAATATTACTCATTTTCTAAAAATTAACATAATATAGTTTACACTGGTCGATGGGATATCACTCCGTAATGTTTTGAGTGGGAAGAGGAGTTTTGGAAACAATCCACTCAGTGTTTGTAAGTAAACATCCGATAACTATGATTCAAACCTAGAGAAGTATAAACGATGAAAATGACTCTTTTAAAGCTTTATCTGACGAATCATATAGATAAATTCAGTTATTCACTTCCTTCTAATTCATATCTTGTGCTTATCAGCAAACAGTAACTTGAAACTTAAAATTTCAGTCAAATTAAAATTTACCTATCTGTTCTGCTTCATTTTGGCTGTATTTCCTTCTTAACTCAAGTATTCAGGAAGTGAGTGGGTTGCTGGTAGCTTACTAAGAGTGAAGAGGTGTGTTCAGTTGTTCCCCCGATATTCCCAGCACCCCCTTAGCCCCGTACATAGTTAACACGATGTTATTGATTATACTACCTATCCTATAATTTACATCTCTGCGATTATTCCATAACTAGCAAGGTATACTTCACCCCTTCACCTTTTGCACTTAGCCCCTCAACCCCTCTGTCAACCATCAGTCTGTTCTATGCATCTTTGAGTCTGTTTCTATTTTGTTTATTTTGTCCTTTAGATTCCACACTCTTTATTTTTATTTTTTTTAAATATATTTTATTGATTTTTTTACAGAGAGAAAGAGAGAGGGATAGAGAGTTAGAAACATTGATGAGAGAATCATCGACCAGTTGCCTCTTGCACACCCCCTACTGGGGATGTGCCCGCAACCAAGGTACATGCCCTTGACCGGAATCGAACCCGGGACCCTTCAGTCCACAGTCCGACGCTCTAGCCACTGAGCCAAACCGGTTCTGGCAGATTCGACACTCTTTAAAGTACGTGATTGTCTGACCCATATGCTGTACATCTGAAACTAACACAGAATAATCGTGAAAGTGAAGTGTGATTGAAAAAATAAAAAATAAAGAAAGCGGTTTCCCTAACGGGGTGGGCTTGGGTACATTTGTTTACACATCTTTAGGCCCCAGGTAGACACTTGCACATTGAAGTTTTGACTTGGTGGCGATTATGAATATTTTTTTCTAGTTCCAAAATTGTGTGACCTCCACTATAGCCTAAACGGCTGTTTGTTTGTGGCCACCAAGAAGTGAAACAATGGAAAATAACAACGAATCAGAGAGAATAACAACAAATCAAGGGAAGAAAATTAGGAAACTGGCTTCTGGCCAGGAGACAGTCTTGGTTTGTTCATAATGTAGCTGTGAGCCGGGCCAGCCAGTGTCCTCGCCTACAAAATAGGTACACCTTGATTAGGTTCAACTCCACAGTCCTCGTTTAGGAGCATATGCTGTCACACCTGGACTCTCTGGCTGGCTGGGTCCCTCCCTCCCCAACAGGACTTTTCTCTGTTAACAATTGTATGCTTTGTTTAAAAACTCTGTTTATATTACCAGTGTGTTACAGACTGAATTATGCCCCCATCCCCTGTCTCCCCCCACCCCCCATTCATGAGTTGAAGCCATAACCCACCCCCAACCCCACCACCAGTGACTGCATTTGGAGGTAGAGCCTTAAAAGAGGTGATAGAGTTAGGACCTTAGGACAGGCCCTAAACCAAGCCCTCTGGTGCCCTCCTAAGAAGAGGACATTTGGATCTAGAGCAGATAGCATGATGTGTGGGCACAGAGGAAAGACCATGTGAGGACACAGGGAGAAGGTGGCCATGTGTAAGCCAATGATAGAGGCCTCAGAGGAAACCAAATCTGCAGACACTTCGGTCTTAGATTTCCAGCCCCTGAAGCTGTGAGGCAACAGTTTCTGTTGCTGAAACTACCCAGTCTGTAGGATTTTATTTTGACAGCCTCAGCAAACTAATACAAAGCATCATTCCCATTGTGCTGGCTCTCTGCTAAGACTCTTAACATCATTGCATATTGTAGAATGTCTCAAAATCCCCCTTTTTCTTGAGGGTAGAGTGGCAGAATGATATAGGAAGAACGAATTTGGTACGAGGCAGAGTGTCAGGATTCCAGGGCTGGCTCAGCACCTATTGCCACAGATGACCTGGGAAAGTTTCTTAGTCTTCCTGGGAGAGAGTGTTCTCTTTAGAGTGTGGCTAAGGGCACTGTCTGCCTCAGTCTGAGTTGTCAAGTGACAAATCACTTAACCTTTCTAAAGGTTGAGTTAATCTCTAAAATGTCTACAATAATCCCTCTTTTGTTACAAAGATGAAATGAGATGGTGTATATGAATCCCTTAGTACATACAGTACTGGCACCTTGGAAATGTTGAATAAGTATGAACTGATATATATATATATATATATATATATATATATATATATATAGAGAGAGAGAGAGAGAGAGAGAGAGAGAATCATTGATTGGTTGCCTCCTACACACTCCACACTGGGGATCAAGCCCGCAACCCAGGCATGTGCCCTGACCCGGAATCAAACCCTGACATCCCGGTTCATAAGTAGACAACTCAACCACTGAGCCAGGCTGGCTGGTCAGAACTTTTAAAAGAATGTAGTAATTGCTAAGACATCTTCCAGTTTGTCATTGCAGGTTCTATAAATAGGCTCTACCTCCCCTTGATGATTTCTCAACACAAGACCTCATCTATGGTCTGGCCATTTTCTCCAAAATACCACACAAATTCCCAAGTTTGTTCATTCATCCTTCAATCAGTAGTCATTGTGTGACACATCAGGGCTCAATAGGAATACAGGGAGAGAGAGAACTCCCTTCATGTTGGAGACATGCACTCCACATGATGGTAAGATAGTCTATCACACTGTGGTTGCAGACATCAAGGAGAAACACAAGGGCCTTAACCCAGTAGACAGGTTAAAAGACGGTTTACTTCTGAAAGTGAGTGTGTTACAGGGAACCCTGATGCACAGGCAGAGACTGTCCTATAGAGAAGGTGTGTTTGGGGGGAGGGGGGGGAATGAGAGCAGCACTAGTAAGAGAGTGCAGTGGGATGGAGCCGCTCTGGTGTGGCTGCCACTTCCTGCTTCCGGCCTTTCCTGGAGGAAATGTTCCCATTTTCCCTTTCTGTACAGCTAAGCCCATTCATGGCTTCAAATATCAGCTTAGTTACTTGCCTTTCCTATCGGGCCTTTTCCATTTTATTTTTATTTTATTTTTTTAATATATTTTATTTTTATTGATATTTTTACAGAGAGGAAGGGAGAGAGATAGAGAGCTAGAAACGTCGATGAGAGAGAAACATCGACCAGCTGCCTCTTGCACACCCCCTACAGGGGATGTGCCCGCAATCAAGGTACATGCCCTTGACCGGAATCGAACCCGGGACCTTTCAGTCTGCAGACCGACGCTCTACCACTGAGCCAAACCGGTTTCGGCGGGCCTTTTCCATTTTAAACCACCTAAATGTTTTCCCTCTCCCAAACTGTGGTGTGTGTGTGTGTGTGTGTGTGTGTGTGTGTGTGTGTGTGTGTGTAATTTGTCTGTTGAAATAATGAACTTTCAATGATACAAATATGAGCCTAAGAAATAATTATGGAACAGAAAAAGTCAATTCACCAAGAATAGCGTGGACATCAGCCACAGGGACCAGGCCTCTGTGGGACAGAGGAGACAGGTTTCACACTGCTGGGTCCCTGGCTTATGAAACAGACCTAATTGATGGGTTCCTTCGCTTTCAGAGTGCCTTGGGAACAGGAGAGCTCTCTAACAGGCTCTCTGTCTAAATTGAGAGTGTAGCTTGAGAGGCATTTTTCATATCAAGCAGTTCATTTACTTACTTTAATTCCTTTTGTTTTTCCGGGCTTGTTAGTGATATCAAACTCTGCTTAGCTTACGTTTCTAAAAATAGTACCAGCAAAATAATTTAAAAGTTTACAAATTTAGTGATACCATAGTAGCTATATATCGGCATAAAAAATATGATGATGGATATAATAGTGCACTCCCCTAAATATCTCTCTGTAGAGAAAGCTTTGAATTTGGAAGCAGGTAAGTCAGAGGTCTAATATTCTTTATTTTAAAAAATTTTTAATATAGCAGAAACAACGGTATTTTTAAATTCCTATGAAAAGACATAGTCAAATATGAAAAAAGTACAGTCATTATAAAAGATACTCAACAAATTTGCCTATTTGATTTTGATAGAAATCTCCAAAGAGCCAAATAATTCTCAGGAAATTGAGGCAGTTTTGGGGAAAGCATCAGTTTCATAAACAACAATAATATTAACAAACTAGAAGCCCAGTGCACAGATTCGTGCACCAGTGGGGACCCTCAGCCCAGCCTGTGCCCTCTCACAGTCTGGGAGCCCTCAGGGGATGTCCGACTGATGGCTTAGGCCTGCAGGAAGCCATCAGTCAGACATCCTTAGTGCTGCCGTGGAGATGGGAGAGGCTCTCACCACTGCTGCTGCAATCACTAGCCATGAGCCCGGCTTCTGTCTGAGTGGTGCTCCCTCCTGTGTTGAGCATCTGCCCCCTCGTGGTCAGTACACATCATAGTGACTGGTCATTCTGCCATTCAGTCTATTTGCATATTAGCCTTTTATTATATAGGATGATACTTTAGCATATTTAAGACCTGCTAGTAGGCTTGATGATTGACGTACATTTTCTCATTTCATCCTCCCACTGTCTCTCTGGGGTGTTGGGGTCATCTCCCCATTTTACAGACAAGGAAGGGGTGGATCAGGATCACACAGGCCCATACAGGAGGAGATAGTCTTGGACTTCACTCAGTCTGGCTCCAGGAGAGGAGCCTGCCACCACATCAGGGCTGAACCTCTTATTACCTCCTCTGGTCTGTTACACAACGAAAGGGAAGGAATGAGAAATGGACCCTTTCCTCCAGATACCACAACCTAATAATAGCCCCTCTCTTCCTGTTGTCCTATCACTCTCTGCAGGGAAGGCGAGTTGATGAAACCCTCCAGTCTGTGTTTCTGGCTCTGGTTCACTTTCCCCATCTTGCCCTGACCACATGACTAAAGGGGTTTTGGACAGACCACACATTGTTAAGCATTCGTTGAGAGCCAACAGTTCCATTGCATGGACAAGTGTTTGTTGAAAAATATATCCAAATTTCCCTCTCATTAGTGTTCAGGAAGTTTCTAATTATAGAGCAGCCAAAAAAAAAAAAAAAAAAAAAAGGAACCATAAAGCCATAAAGCTCTTGCTTCAGACTTAAAAGTCTGTACACTCACCAAGAATAGTTACTCAGCTTAGTTATAAAAAACAAAAAAAACCTAAACTACTGTTTTATGAGCATTCATGAGGGTGGTTCTTCAACCTTGTTGTAATAAGGTTTCTAGGACTGAGCTCATTGTGGGGAAAAAGCATTTTCTTCGTTTAATGTGGCTAGCTTGACAGAAATGCCTTAATTCCATAGAAACCTAAAATATCTGCTGCTACTATGACCAGGCTAGGAGGGAAAAAAGGATGAATGGGGGCATATTTGTAACTAATTGAAAAGGCCATCATTGTCTGACAATCAGGACCAATGATTATCCTGAAGAAAGTGAACTTTAGCCGATATGTCTGGTTTGTTATTTCTTTCAGACATGAATGCGGAATGAATATTCTCTGTATTATTTTTTTTTAATTTTTCAATTGCAGTTGAGAGTCAGTATTATTTTGTATTAGTTTCAGGTGTACAGCATTGTGGTTCAATATTTACATAATACTAGGGGCCCAGTGCACAAATTCGTGCACCTTGAAAAGAACAGTGGGCTGTGAGGCCGCGGTGGGTTCAGGGATGGGTCTTAGCCCCTCCTGCCATGCACGAGGGCCCCTGTCTGCTGGCAGCCCAACTCCCACTGCCACCCCCTCACACTGATGGCATAGGCCCCGCTCGCATCTGCTAATGGCATGGAGTGATTGGGGACAGCGGGTGTGAGTGGTAATCGCTTCCTTGATTGCCCCTCAGGAGTAGGGGGAGGTGGAGAAGCCCTCAGGGCCATCAGGGCCAGAAGCCACTGCTCGCACCTGCTGATGGCACCAAGTGATCAGGACTGGCACCAGGCACTGGCAGTGGGTGTGAGCAGGGCTGGTGCTAGTGGTTATGATGGAATTGTTGGAAATGAGAGGACAGAGTCGCTGCCAGAAAACTTTGGGCACCAGCAACACATTTCTTCTAAATATTTTGATTACTATTTCATCCCTTCTGGAATTTCACTTGTTCTGATTTTTTTTTTGCTTTTTTTTTTTTAAATTAGAGATTGGTATTTAATATTCTTTGATATTAAGAATAGTTAGGAGTGGATAAGACAGTCATCAAAATAGAATGCCAGTACTATTATATGAATTTCTTTCCTATACAAGCCTGTCATTGACTAACATTTGTCCATCTATCTATCCATACAACAAATATCTCTCCTGAAGCTACTATAATTTAGGCACTGAGGCAGACACTGGGGGAAACTGTAGGGACCGAGATAAATACGGTCCTGACTTTACGCAACTTCAGTTCGTTAGGAAAGGCAGACAATGCATACGTGGAATGAAAGTCTTGAAGAATTGCAAAGGGCAAATGGAGCCAGTAACAGGCAGACCACGCCTACCCTGCAGGTCATGGAAGGCGTCTCTGAGCAGGTGGCATTTAAGCTTTATGTGGGTGAACAATAGTTGCCTGCAAGGCTCTACATGATCTGCCGCACCTCTGTTTCCAACGTCATCGGAAGCTATATTTGCTTTTGCTGACCATTCACCAGCCACTCCTCTTCTCTCAATTCCTCAAAAGGCCTGCCTGGAACACTGTACCCTAAGCCCACTCCCTCTCCACCCTCCGGGGCCAGCTCTGTTCCAGATCTCAGGCCTCAGGTTACTCTCGAGTTCTGCTTTTTTTTTTTTTTTTTGGCTTGTTCCCAACATTTCATACCTCTTTATTTCTAATAGTTTCAGACACTTCTTGGACTCCTTGTTTTCTGACTGCCCTCTAGAAATGTAAGTTCCAAAGGAAAAGGAAATGCATCCAATTCATTTATGTTTGCCTCTCCAGACCCTGGGATGCTTGACAGGACAGTAGCTATGTCTTAAATATTAGTTGAGTAAATGGATAGATGGAAGAAGTAGGTTACATGGATAGTGGAGGAGAGTATGACACATTTGAATAAAAGAGAGAAAACAGTATGGCTGTCACACTGAAAGAAAACTGGAGAGTTGGGGATAGGGCAGGGGAAGTAGATAGAAATCCAGTCTTAAAGTCTTTTAAATCAATTTAGAGGGCTGCTACTAGATGTAATAAATGACTAGATCCAAAAGCAGGGTACATTGTTCTTAGTAAATAAGAAAATTTCCATATTTATATATATATATATGTAATATATAATATTATATATATACACACATAAATAAATGTGTGTGTGTGTATATATATATAGTATTCCAAAATGTATACACACATATGTATATGTATATGTATATGTATATGTATATGTATATGTATATGTATATGTGTGTATATACATATATATATTACATGTATTATATTTGTGTATTATATTGTGATATAAAAAGTTTTTTTCTGCTTTGGTTTGCAGTAAATAGATAAGAAAGCCACAGTTGTAGACCATGTTGAGGATTTCTGATTTTTTAGTAAAAAAAATAGGAAATCACTGAAACTATTTTCACAGAGGAGTAGTTCCAAGATTCCTTTCCAACTCTAAACATTAATCATAGAAAGTGGTATTGCTTTCAGCAGTATGTGAGCAAGCAGTACCATTCCAGGCTGCATTTGATGTCATGCCCAGGTTACCTTATTATGCTATTGAAGGCAGACGCTATGCCTTATGCACTATTGCATTCCCAGTGTCGAACCTAAATTAAGTGGATCTCTTGTGTAAAGCCACTGTTTGTGAACTGAAAGTCTGGGGGTCCTAGCAGATGCTCTTCTGCTATGCCACTGTCATTGGCACTGTTTTTAAGATGGAAACCTTTTTTTGAGACTAACTTGCATTGTCACCACTGTTTACTTTTTGAGTTTCCACTACCTATCGTAGCAGTAACGAATTTATAGAGCCACAAAATTTCATGATAGACATCTGTCTGGTTAGCCATTTGCTCTTGAGCACATTGCAGAATGCAAAAGAGATTATGGGTATTTGTTGAATGATCAATCTATCAAAAATTTTCCAAGATTCCAGTCACAACAGGAATTACAACAGAGAGTACCTCTTTCACAGTAAATGTGTAGTTATTAGTGGTCAGTCCCTGTAATCTTGATCAGAAAATGGGAGCTTAAATGCATTTAGTATCCATGGTTGGACAGGAGCCTTGCACAGTAATGAACTCATTAGCCCTTACTACAACGTCTAAAATAGTGATCATCCCATTTATAGCAGAGTAGCCTGGGTCTTACAGAGTGTGAAACTGGAGTTAGAATCAAGGTCTTTCTGTTCTCATATCCAGTGGTGTTTTCACCAAATTATGCTGCTTCAGGGAACAAAGATTTTGACACCCCAACAAAGAAGATGTTACAGGCGGCAAATAAGCATGTACAAAGGTGCTTCCCATCCTATGCCATCAGGGTGTGGAAATGAAAATAACAATGAGATACTACTAAACACCTATTAAAATAGCCAAAGCCCAGAACACTGACACCATCCAATGCTGGTGAGAAAGTGGAGCAACAAGGACTCGCATTCATTGCTGATGGGAATTCAACACAGAACAGCCACTGTGGAAGACAATTTGGCAGTTTTTTATAAAACTAAACATACTCTTATC
The DNA here is from genome assembly GCA_963924515.1 of Vespertilio murinus. Taxonomy (NCBI): domain Eukaryota; kingdom Metazoa; phylum Chordata; class Mammalia; order Chiroptera; family Vespertilionidae; genus Vespertilio; species Vespertilio murinus. The sequence continues at coordinate 24,900,976 of OZ004719.1, forward strand.
ATACATCCAGTAGTCATACTCCTTCATATTTACCAAGGTAGTTGAAAACTATCTCCACACAACACCTTGCACACAGATCTTTCTAGCAGCTATTCACAAGTGGCAAGATTTTGTTTATAGCAGCTTTATTCACAGTCACCAAAATTTTGTAGCAACCAAGATGTCCTTCAGTAGGTGAATGGATAAATACACTGTGTACATGTAGAAATGGAATAAGTTAAAAATACATAAGCCATAAGAAGGGATGGAGAAAACTTAAAAATGCAGATTACTAAGTGGAAGGAGGTAATCTGAAAATGCTACCTGTGGCGGGCCTGCATGACCACTGCATACTCAGCCCAGGGAGCTGTATGTGCCATGCCAGCTCAGCCAGGTTCAGTGACCCTGAGAGGGCGCGGTGAAGGATTGAGAAAAGACAGACACGAGAATGAAAGCTGGGTCTGGGTGGGACACTGCTCCCGGATGGAGAGACAGTGCCGCAGACTACAAGCTGTGTCTTTATTTTATAACCAGATGCCAGGAGGCAAAGTAAGGGCGTGGTCAAGATGTTTACAACATTCTCATGGGTTTCAATCCTAATCAATTATATGCACCTAAACTCTATCAAGCCCACATCACTCAGGCGGGGGGGTGGGGGGGGGGGCACGTGTTCGGACCATAGGTTCAAGCTTACAACTATAGCCTCTGGTTATAATTGTGCTGGGAGGGCCTCCAAGCTGGGACTTGCACGAGGCCATGAGAAGACTGTGCCCTCTCATTAGTCCGAGGCTTGAACTTGTCCAAACACTGTAGCCACTCTCCATAGCTACCTAAATACCGTATAATTCCAATTGTATAACATTTTGGGAAAGATGGAACTAAGGACACAGTAGAAAGGTGGTTGGTTGCCAGAGGTTGGGGGCGGGGGCTGGGAAGGATGAATAGGAAGAGGACAGAGGATGTTTAGGGCAGTGCAAATACTTTTATGACACTATAATAATGGGCGCATGCCCTTATACATTTGTCAAAACCCATAGAATGTACATCAAGTGAATCCTAAGGTAAAATATACTCTTTAGATGATTATTTGCCCATGTAGGTTCATCAGTTGTGACAAATGTACCACTCTGGTAGGGGACGTTCATAATGGGGGACGGTAATAATTGTAGAAAAAAAAGTATCACAAGTTTTTTTCATTACAATATCTCTTACTTAACTGCTCCCAAATTAAACTGGTTCCTTAGAATGAACAAACCTCTCCTTTAAAATGTCAGCACTACAGTTGAAATTAAGCATGAATACATTTTTAAAATTCTCAACAAATAGCTATGGCGAAAAAAATATTCCTTTCTTATCACGAATTTGCATAATACTGCCCCAACCAAGAAAGCAAACAATGGCATGTGGCTTTTTTTAAAAAAATAAACAGTACAAGAAATAATTTGCATTTTCCGTAATTCCAATGAATTTCTCATAAAACGCTTGGCAAATTCAAAAGTGTCCTGGAGTTTCTTCATAATTACTCACAGAATAAATTTGAACAAATAAATATGGAAATGAAACAGTGCTATCAAAATAATGTTTGTCCTTCCCCTAAGTTCCATGTGTAAACCACCTCTGATACTCAATCAGGGGCCTCAGTCTAGTAGCCGGTCCCCTTGGGTAGACTTTTCCGTCCCAAGGTTCATCCCCATCCTCATTCAAGTCTTGGAACTACATCCAAGAGGAAGCTTAACAATGACTGTTTATTTTGTAGGTTGTAACGGAGCTAGAGTGCCAGAGAAGGCCTTTGAAGTGTGAAGAGATTTCCTGTAGTTGAAACCAGAATGTCATTTATAGACCCTTATCAGCACATTATAGTAAGTCATTTGCTGTTTATATGTACTTTTTTATGGGAGGAAGACCTGTATACTTCTGTGCCTGAATATTGCTGGTGTTGACTGTAAAGTAAAACTCTGTGGCAAACCCTGGGTTTTTAAGCAAATGAAACTCGTGTGAGCTTAATGTGGTACAGATAGGGTACAGATCATGATAAAACGAACCCAGTTCTTCTTTTCATCACTGCAAGTTTCCATAAAAAGAGGTACTCAGAGGGGGAAAAAATACCAAAACATCTGCAACAGTATTGAACTTCCGTGGAACAAGAAAAAACGTAGTTATCATCTAGCAATTATCAACGTGCATATGTTATATCCGTCACATGAATTGGTGGGGAGAAGATAAGAGAAACTATTTTTTAAAAATATATTTTTTATTGATTTCAGAGAGGAAGAGAGAGGGGGAGAGAGAAACATCAATGATGAGAAAGAATCATTGGCTGAGAAAGAATGATTGGCTGCCTCTTGCACGCCCCCTATTGGGGATCAAGCCCACAACCTGAGCATATGTTCTTGATGGGAATCGAACCTAGGACCCTTCAGTCCACAGGCCGATGCTCTATCCATCGAAACAAACCGGCTAGGGCAAGATAAAATAACCATTGAGTTGCAGGTTTGATAGGCATTTCCAGGGCAATTGTAACCTTTCCCTTAGAAATATTTAAGCAAACTTTTCTATGGATGGTTTATTTTTGTAAAAAAGGTTGAGTGATTCAAATTTTAGGAATCACTTCATTGGAAATGTACCTTTTTTCTTCTGATAAAAATTAAATAAAAGAGGAGAAATTTCTTTGCTGAATTTAACACTAGAGATCCAGTTAGGTTTATAGGGACTAGAAATAAATGTTGTGGCTATTAAGGATCCACAGTCTCATTTTTACTTAAAAGAAAATACCGTTCTTTAACCCCACATCCCTCTCTGGCTACCATCCTTTCTCCGTCCCTGCTCCGATAGCAAGAATTGGTGTGTTAGGATTCTTTGCAGCTCCTTCTTCCTCTTCATTCACAACTTGAATGATTGAAAACTGATCTCAGCTCTTCCATTTTACAAAAAAGTCTCATTAAGGGCATTTTTGGTGAATTCAATAGACTCTTCAGTTCCCCCATTCCACCCCTACCCCCTACCCCATGTTGCTCATTCACCTCTTCTTGAAAGTCTTCTCAATTTTCTCTGGTTCTATTTCAGTTTCCTATTTTCTTGCTGTTGATCCCTTCTCAGTTTTCTTTGAAAGCTTCTCTTTCTATTTGACTTTTTAATATTGAAATATAACATACCACACATGAAACCATTATCCAGTTAAAGGTTCACAACATGCAACTTCATAAGTACCCCCAAAGAGTTGCTCATGTCCCTTCCAGTCAAACTCCACAAAGGTAACCAATATTTGATTTCTATTATTATTATTATAGACTAGAGGCCTGATGCACAAAATTTGTGCACCCTCGGAGGCAGTGTCCCTTGGAGTCCTGAAGCCCTCGGGGGGATGTCTGACTGATGGCTTAGGCCCACTCCCTTAGCACTGCCAGGAGAGTTTTCCACCACTGCTGCTGTGCTCACCAGCTGTGAGTCCGGCTTCTGGCTGAGCAGCACTCCCACTGTGGGATCAGGCTGAAACTGGCTCTCTGACATCCCCCAAGGGGTCCTGGATTGTGAGAGAGTGCAGGCCAGGCTGAGAGACCCCACCAGTGCTTGATTGTGGCCAGGGAGACACGCAGGAGATTGGTCAGCCGGGGAGAGACCGTGGGAGGGCTCCAGGTCGTGCCCGGCCCATCTTGTTCGGTCCTGATCTGCTGGACCCCAGAAGCAAGCTAACATACTGAATGTTGCTGGTGTTGATTGTAAAGTAGGTGACAAATCATGATAAAACTAACCCAGTTAGTTATTTAGATTATTCAGTACTCTGTATTCAGTATTCAGTACTCTGTATTTTCATATAAATTTTGGTCAGAGTGTCTTCCCCATGGTGGTCAGTGCTGGTTGATCCTTTAACTGTCTGCCCCCTGGTGATCAGTGCATGTCATAGCGAGCAATTGAGTGGCCTTAGCATATTACACTTTGATTGGTTGAACGTCCATCTGACCAGACACTTAGCATATTAGGCTTTTATTATATAGGATAAGTTTTGCTATTCTTGACCTTCATATAGATGTTTGCATTCAACATTGTATTGTGTGTCTCATTCATGTTTTTGCAGTAGCAGGGTTTCATACTTTTACATTGCCATATAGTAGTATTTTATTATTTGAATATACTATAAACTATTTATGTAGTCTACTGATAACTGTCAAGTCCTCACTGAATGGCTATGGTGCCTTTGCTGAAAATCAGGCAGCCATATATGTGACTTGATTTCTATTCTGTTCTGTTAGTCTTTCAATCGGTATTTGCCCAGTACCAATCTATGTTAATTTCTCTAGCTTTGAAATGCATTTATGTAAATTTTACAACTTTTTCTTCTTGGAGATTGTCTTGGCTATTTTCAGTACTTTGTATTTTCATATAAATTTTGGTATCAATTTATCAATTACATACAAACACACACACAACTGCTGAGATTTTTATTGATACTGTTTTAAGTCTATAGATGAGTTAGGGGAGGAATGAAAATGATAATAATATTGCATCTTCCAATTTATTAATAACCCATGAATCTAATTTAAAAAATGTTATTTAGATTATCTTTAATTCTCTCAGTAGTGAATTATAGTTTTCAGTGAGAAATCTTTTGTTTCTTTTTTTAGATGTACTTCTTGATAGGTGATGTCTTAGTGTCACTCTAAACATAATTATAAATTTAATTTTATGATTAGTTTTTGTATTTATATAGAAGTACAATTGATTTTTCTATAGATACAGTCAATTTATTGAATTTATTCATAATTTTAATTGTTGATTCTTTTGGGTTTTCAGCTTACACATTTCTGTTATCTATAAGTAATGCCAGTTGTACTTCTTTTGCATAATTTTTTATAATGATTATGAACCAGCATATTGTCTATTTTGATCCATGTTTCATATACAAAAATATAGTTTATATTTGATTTTGTTTTATGAATTTGAAGAGATTTTATTAGTACATGTAACTTCTGAATTGTATATATTTCTGTTTCATTAATACTTTATCATTATAAAGGTACTTTTTAAAAAATCTCTAACAATGACTTTGTTTTCAATTTTACTTTGTATTTTGTAAATATAATCCCTTCTAGGTTTTTTTTTTGATTACTATATGCATCCTTTTACTTTCAATTTATATTTTTCCTTCTTTTTAAAGTGTTATTCTTGTGAAAAGCATGTAATGAGGGTTTAAAATGAGATAACTGTTGTTTTTTGAAAATAGTATCCTACTTTCCTTTCACAGTTACTGTTTTTCTATAGATGAATCTCAAAAATGATGGTATATTCTTTTTTAAAGATATATTTTATTGATTTTTTACAGAGAGAAAGGGAGAGGGATAGAGAGCTAGAAACATTGATGAGAGAGAAACATTGACCAGCTGCCTCCTGCACACCCCCTACCGGGGATGTGCCCACAACCCTTGACTAGAATCAAACCTGGGATCTTTCATTCCGCAGGCCGACGCTCTATCTACTGAGCCAAACCTATTTCGGCAACAGTATATTCTTTTTAGTTGTTTTTTTCATAGTGATGAAGTTTTCTGTATCTTATATGCAGATTCATTTTTCTCAGCCCCGACCTCCAGAGAAGTATGTGAAAACCACATAGCTATCACATTTTCTTTACCTTCCCCAGCATTGGAGTTGGATACTCAACCAGTATTTCAATTTATCGCCCTTTTAAATGAAGAGATCCTAAGAGCCTTACAGGTTTCTCCATTCTTCTTGCTCTTGCTGTGTATGTAGGAAAAAACTGTGTGCTGTGTGTATGCAAATTTTTGTGTGTGACAACATTCCCTGTTGCAGTTTTCATAGAAAGATACTTTTCAAAACATACAGGAGCACACTCGGCACAGGTCAGTTTTAGTAAAAAGGGAAAGTGGGGAAGCTAAGCCAGCTAGTTAGTCATGAACACCGCCGGGCGGGCCAACACAGTTTCGGCTGCCTCGAGGCACACAGGATTGACTCCTGGTCCCGCCTGCAAGGCAGCGACACATTGGAGAATCCTGTGGACTGAAGCAGCAGGTTCAGCCAGCAAGTTCTTTTGCTCCCAGGGATACCGGCTTTTAAGAATGTGCTAGAAGCCCAGTTGTAGTGGCTCAGTAGTTGCACATTAGCCTGTGAACCAGGAAGTCCTGGGTTTGATTCCCAGTCAGGGCACATGCCCAGATTGTGAGTTCGATGCTAGTAAGGGGCCTGCAGGAGGCAGTCAATGGATGTATCTCTCTCATCAATGTTTCTCTCTCTCTCTCTGAAGTTTATATATATATATATATATATATATATATATATATATATAATATATAATATATATATCTGAAGTTTATATATATAATATATATAAAGATATATTCTTTATATATATATAAAGATATATTCTATATATATATAAAGAATATATCTATATCTATATATATCTATATATGTATATATATCTTTATATATATAAAGAATATGGTAGAAAATAGAGTAAGGGGCCTGTAGGAGGCAGCCAAGGGATGTATCTCTCTCATCAATGTTTCTCTCTCTCTCTCCTTCTCTCTGAAGTTTATATATATATATATATATATATATATATATATTCTTTATATACTATATATATAAAGATATATTCTTTATATGTATACATATAAAGATATATGTATATATATAAAGAATATATATATATATATAAAGAATATGGTAGAAAATAGAGTGATAACTATATGGCAAAGTTCAGTGCTTTCCAACTTGCGGACTATCTGTGTCTCCAGGACTTAACTGAAGTTCTTTGGGGCCAGGGAGGCCTCCACGTTGCAAGGAGAGATCATTGCAAAGAATCAAATATTTATAAAAATTTCCATCTTTTTACTCCAAAAACATGAGTCACTTTCCTGGAGTGAAAAGAAAACAAAGGCACGCCTCTTCCCACCACCTCTGAGCAGTCCGGGGGCGCTGCCCCTCGGCCATGGAAACAAAGGCCGTCTTCACATCAGACAGACAGACAGACAGACATTCGGGTACACCAGCATGACCACCTGCTTCCATGCAGGGGCCTTTGAAAAAATGTCATTGTGGGATGATGGGAAATTTTTACCAAAAAATTATGAAGATATTATTCTAGATTCTTACGGTAACAGAGGGTGAGGGGGGAAACGCTGGGTCAGTAATCAAAGAACTAGTGTTCCAGTGGCAGTTTCGGCTTCAGTTACGTGCCCATGAGCACTTGAACTCTGCGTTTTAGCTGCTGCGGGCGGAAAACAGGGTCTGAATAGTACCTGCTGTGTCTGTTTCACAGGGCTGTTATAAAAAAAAATAAATTATGTGTACAAAAGCATTCTTTAGAAACTTAATTAGGTAAGGCGTTCCCGGGGGACTTGAGGAGATGAGATAGTGCTACTGGGAAATCAAAATATAAAGGCAACACAAGTACTATCGCACAGGCCCGGCCCTGTGCAAAAGCTAATGTTGAGTTTTATGGCAAATAGTGTAATTTTTGTAAGCATTAGCACATTCCAGAAAGTGAGTACGAGAACAGTTAAGTGATCATCTTTAAACCTTTACCTGCTACCAGCCATTCCCCACCCAAGCCTCTAACCTGAGATCAAAGCATACACATTTATTTTGTTTTTATATATTTTTATTAAAGAAGAAGGAAGAGGCAGAGAGAGATAAGAAGCATCAGTGGTGAGAAAGAATCATTGATCGGCTGCCTCCTGCATGCCCCACGCTGCGGATCGAACCTGCATGTACCCTGACTGGGAATTGAACCATGACCTTCCGGTTCACAGGTCGATGCTCAGCCACTAAGCTATGCCAGCTTGGCCAAAGTTATTTAAAGTAACATCCAGGTTTCTGCTTTTCCACCACAGATCATAGGTCAGAAAGCCCTAGAAAGTCAACCAAGTTTTCTTTTCAGTTCTTGAATTTCTATTTAGTTCTTTAAAATTTTTTCTCAGCCATTAAAAACAAAAACAAAAAACAGTTTCCAGTTTCATATGGTCGTAGTTAAGCTCGACCTCCATTTCCTTGAACTCCAGTGTGGCTGTTTCTTGGGTGGGTGTGTTTTTGTGCCCATTAATTAATTGTGCTGGTTTGTCCTCTTGGAGTCATACCTCCTCATGCTCCTAATTTATCTTTGACTTTGCTAAACATGATCATGAAAAATTATCGGTAGAAATAATTCTTCAGAGATCATTTTATTTGCTTCTCTCAAGCTCCCAGGGAAGCTACAAGTTGGGGACAGATGTAACCCCAGTTGTAGGTTAGCTGTTTTCTGGGCTCCCGCGATGACACTAACCTGGGCTGCCAGACACGGAAGGGCTGTTTATAGTTATTCCTGTGGTACAGTCTATGGAGTTTTCAACTTGAAACAAGGGGATGGTTTCTTAGAATCCTTATCCATAGAAGGCTCATGGTCCTCCAAGGCTGCTCAGTGTCTAAGATTCCTCTTCTCTGAATCAGCAAACGCCCCGTTGGCAAGATAGGGCTCACCCTTCTGGGTTTCTGGGTTTTCCTAGATCGCTGATATGTATTGTGGTGATTAAAGCCCTCCCAGATTTTTAGTTTTGTGTTACTGTATCTGTCAGAGTTCTCCAGAGAAACAGAATTAATAGGAGATACATAGAAATATACATACATGTATACATCATGTCTTTTTAAAAATATATATATATTTTATTGATATTTTTCAGAGAGGAAGGGAGAGAGATAGAGAGCTAGAAACATCGATGAGAGAGAAACATCGACCAGCTGCCTCCTGCACACCTCCTACCGGGGATGTGCCCGCAACCAATGTACATGCCCTTGACCAAAATCAAACCCGGGACCTTTCAGTCCACAGACCCACGCTCTACCACTGAGCCAAACCAGTTTCGGCTACATCATGTCTTAAATTCATTAGAGTTGCTATAACAAAAGGCCACTGAATGGATAGCTTACAACCAACATAAATTTATTTCTCATAGTTCTGCAGGCTGGAAAGTCCACGATCAAGGCATGAGCGTGGTTGCATTTGGTGAGGCGTCTCCTCCTCCTTTCTCTTTAAGATTTGTCAGTCTGTTCCATGCTCTGGATCTATTTTGTTCGCCAGTTTATTTTCTTCATTTGATTCCACATACAAGTGAGATCATGTGATACTTGTCTTTCTCTGACTGGCTTATTTTGCTTAGCATAATACCCTCCAGGTTCCTCCATGCTGTCTCAAAAGTTAAGCTATCCTTTTTTACAGCTGCCTAATATTCCATTGTGTAAATGTACCACAGTTTGTTTGTTTTTTATCCATTCATTTGCTGCTGGGCACTTGGGCTGTTTCCAGATCTTAGCTATTTGTAAATAATGCTGCACTGAACACTGTTGTGGATTCAATACTATCATCTCTGGCGCTATCCCTGAAACATAATGAAAAGTCTCCTATTCGGGTTAGAAGGTAGGCCTGATCATCCTAGCTTGAAATTTTATGTGGTATCGGCACACAGAAATATGACAAGGATTATCAAAAAAGTATTTGGATAGTCATTGATTAAAACTGAGCACTTTTCTTTCTGATTGGTGTTTTCAGGATTCTTAGGATATATTCCTAGAAGTGGGCTCCCTGGGCCAAATGGCAGTTCCATATTTAATTTTTTGAGGAAACTCCACACTGTTTTCCATAGTGGCTACATTTGATTTTCTTTTAATTATGCCTGCTAGAACTAACATATTCTATTGTTAAATCAGGTGTTTTGGACATTAGGATTATTTGTGTAAATAGCCAACCCATAATATTGGCCCCTAGGAACATGACAAGATTAGATGGCACTGTAGATTACAAATATATAAAGTGATTGCTCTTATAAAACGTGGGAGAACAGTAACACACTGCCTGTACCTCTTAACTGTGTTAGAATGAAACTCCACACCAGGAAGTGAAACCGAAATAAGTATCCTATTTTATTTTTTAAAATATATTTTATTGATTTTTTTAACAGAGAGGAAGGGAGAGGGTTAGAGAGTTAGAAAAATCAATCAGCTGCCTCCTGCACACCCTTCACCGGGGATGTGCCCACAACCAAGGTACATGCCCTTGACTGGAATCAAACCCGGGACCCTTCAGTCCACAGGCTGATGCTCTATTCACTGAACCAAACCAGTTAGGGCTAAGTATCTATTTTAAAAAGTATCATGACTGTTGGATGCTATCAATGCAGCCACTTTTAAAAGAAATTTATTTATTTGTTTATTATTTTTTAAAATATATTTTATTGATTTTTTACAGAGAGGAAGAGAGAGAGGGATAGAGAGTTAGAAACATCGACCAGCTGCCTCTAGCACACCCCCTACTGGGGATGTGCCCACAACCAAGGTACATGCCCTTGACCGGAATCGAACCCAGGACCTTTCAGTCTGCAGGCCGACGCTCTACCCACTGAGCCAAACTGGTTTCGGCCAATGCAGCCACTTTTTAAAAAAAACCTTTCTGAGACCTATTTGAACTTGCCTGCTGCTGATTGTGGAGATCACAATGTCTGGGTTCAGTACTTCGAGTCGGTAGTCTTTATCATAGAAGTTGTCTTTATTTTGAATTGGAGGAAGAAAATATTTGCATGCAGAATCTACTTTCTCCTCCATCAGATTTGTTTTGTGATTGTTCCTTTTGGTTCTCTTTGTAACAGTGGAACTTTTAACAGGTTAAGACAATCATCAAATTGATTTTGTATACATTGACTGATTCTTTTTTCCAAAGTCTAATCATTTTAGTTACAGATGTCAATATAATTCTCCAGAATGAATTTAATATAGTAGCTGTTGTCATGATGACTGGGTTATTGTGATATTGAAAAGAAAAAGAATTACGGTCTATGGAAAAGATTATAGATGAAGAAAGACCCTCAAAGTAAGGTAATCCAAGACCTGAAGGCAAGGCTTAATCTTGGTGACTAAGCCAGTATATTGAGCTTATATTTGACATCTCAATTGAAATATGGCATCTCTTTTGGCCAACTATCAACTAGCATTGTGCTGAATCATTAGTTTCCCCGGGAACACTGTTGTGGATTCAATAATACCATCTCCTCTGGCACTATCCCTGAGACGTAATGAAAAGTCTCTTATGCAGGTCAGAAGCTAGCCCTGCTCATCCTACCTTCTAATTCTATGTGCTATTGGCCCCCAGGAACATGACAAGGATTGTCCAAAAAGTATTCGGATGGTCATTGATTGAAACTGAGCACTTTTTTTCTAAGAATTTGTACTTACTATATAGATACTCTATAGCTCCTAGGGATTGGCATGATTTTGATACTTCTGTTTTGAAAATAATTTTTTAAAGATAGATAGTATTTTCAAGATGAACTTGTAAAAACCAAGAAGATGATTGGTTTGCTCCTCATAGTATTTCATTTTATAATGTTAAGAAGACAGAATCGAGGCTTATGGAAATAAAAGCAAATTTAAATGCAGAGCTGAATGATAGGCAAAATAACCCAATTAATAGAGTTCAGATCCACTATAGATACAATAGACAGGATGGATTGTAACTTTCTATTCCATTTTAATAAATGGAAACAGTATTTTTTTTTTTTTTTTTTACTATTAAAGGTATTGGTTTGGTATTATTATTCTCTGCAAGTAAAGGAGAATAGAAAGAGTAAACATTAGGAACAGCAAGACTGGATTATAATTCAAGTTTAACTTTTAATGTTTATGAGATACTGGGAAATTAGACACTCAGAGTCTTAGTTTAGTGGGTACAACTCATTCTTAAATGTAAGTAATAATATCTGTTTTATAGGGTTTTTGGGAAAATTAAATGAAAATTTACATCTACTAGAATGTCTAACATAGGGCTTATACTCAGTTAATCCTTATAATAACAATACCTTTCTCAGTATATATTATTAGTAATCATCTGATGTAGAGAAGCATGGGATTTGGTTGGAAAGTCTGTAAGGAGAATTCTTCAAAAGGTTGGGAGTCTCTTAAGGGGACCTTACTGAAGGTGTCAGCCCCTGGCTTGACTTTCCCGAACAAGTCTGAAACCCTGGGTGTTTTGCTGGAATCTCTATGTTTGGTCTTTTAGGAAGCACTATGGTTAGTGCTTTCTCAGGGATACTTATCCTGATGATTGTATCTAGAGGTTGATTTTAGTTCAAGCTGTTGTTACAATAAAAGCCTAAGGAGGCAGGCAATCATGGCTGCATGGTGCCTATAGCCAAACAGTCCCTTAGCCTCTCTTTCACAGAAACTTGAGTCAGAGTAATCCACTCATCCATCACTCGGGGTCTTATGGTCAGTCCCAGCAATCTGACGTATGGATAGATTTGCAACAATTTCAAAAATTGTGTTAAATAATAGATCAGAACATTACTAATAATTTTTATCTTACATGGGAGTTGTGTGTTTTTTTTTTGTTTTTTTTTTTTGCGTTTGAAAACCTATGTGGCATTAGAAGTTCTAGGATATGAACAAAAGATCATAAATTATTTGGGTTGGCATGTTATGACATACAGTAATTATTAAGTTCGCTTTAGTGGAGAAATCTAGACCTTAAGTTGGGTTTCAAGAGCTCCTACTTACTCTCTTTCAAGCCCAGGAATTATTTGTCTAGAATTTAATTATTTGTTTGTTTGTTTGTTTGTTTGTTTTTGCATGTGAATGTCTAGTTATTCCAACATAATTTTCTAAAAAAAAACCCAAAACTATTTTATCTCCATTATATTGTGCTTTGCTCCTTTATCAAAGATCAGTGACCATATTTACTAGAATGTCATTATATTTCTGAGCTCTCTATTTCATTCCATTGATCTATTTGTGTGTTATTTAACCAATATTATACTATTTTGATTACTGTACAATTATAATAAGTCTTATAGTCAAGTAACATCATTCTTCTGACTTTGGTCTTTTCCTTAATATTGTGTTTGGCTATTCTGAGTTCTTTTCCTTATGATATCAACTTTAAAATAATTTTGTTGATGTCCACAAAATAGCCTGCTGAGATTTTGATTAGGATTGCATTGAATCTATAGAGCAAATTGGAATGACTAATAATCTTGAGGACATTCAGTCTTCTATCTATGAACATAGAATACCTCTCTATTTTTTTTTAAATCCTCATTCTTTTTCTCATAGAGATATTTTACATTTTAAAAATATGTTGTGATTTTCCTCATATAGACCTTTTGCATTTTAAAAATGTTTGTACATAAATATTTCGTTTTGGGGAGATGTGCTAATATAAATGGTATTATGTTTTTATTTTTTTCTTAATCTTCACCCAAGCATATTTTTTCATTAACTTTTAGAGAGAGTAGAAGGGAGGGGGAGAGACAGAGAGAAATATCAATGTGAGAGAGACACATTGATTGGTTGCCTCCTGCACACTCCCAAACCAGGGATGGGGATCAAGCCTTTACTGGAATTGAACCTGGGAACCTGCAGTCAAGGGTCGATGCTCTATTCACTGAGCCAAACTGGTTAGGACAATGTTATTATGTTTTAAATATCATCCGAAACCGGTTTGGCTCAGTGGTAGAGCGTCGGTCTGCGGACTGAAGGGTCCCGGGTTCGATTCCGGTCAAGGCATGTACATTGGTTGCGGGCACATCCCCGGTAGGGGGTGTGCAAGAGGCAGCTGGTCGATGTTTCCCTCTCATCGACGTTTCTAGCTCTCTATCTCTCTCCCTTCCTCTCTGTAAAATATCAATAAAATATATTTTTTAAAAAATATCAAATCCCACTCGTTCATTTTTGGTATAGGAAAAAGATTGACATTTGCATATTAACCGTATATTCTACAACCTTGCTATAATTATTAATTCCAGAAGTTTTAAAAATTAATTCTATTTGGCGAAACCAGTTTGGCTCAGTGGATAGGGGTCCCGGGTTCGATTCCAATCAAGGGCATGTACCTTGGTTGCAGGCACATCCCTGGTAGGGGGTGTGCAAGAGGCGGCTGATGGATGTTTCTCTCTCATCGATGTTTTTGACTTTCTATCCCTCTCCCTTCCTCTTTGTAAAAAATCAATAAATTATATATATATTTTAAAATTAATTCTATTGTGTTTTCTACATAGACAATCAAGCCATCTGTGAACAAAAACAGTTTTATTTCTTCCTTCACAATTTGCATATATTTTATTTCTTTTTCTTGTCTTACTGCATTTGCTTGGACCCCTAGTTACAATGCCAAAAAGGAGTGAAAAAGGCAAATATCCTTGCCTTAATCTTATTCTTTATAGGAAAGCTTTTAGTTTTATACCATTAAGTATTATATTGGCTATAGGCTTGTTTTAAATCTTTTTTTTTTTTATCAAGTTGAGGAAGTTCCCATCTATTTCTAAATACATTTTTTTACCGTATTTGCCGGCGTATAAGACGATTTTTTGGCCCTGAAAATAACATATTTGCCGGCGTATAAGACGATTTTTTGGCCCTGAAAATAACATATTTGCCGGCGTATAAGACGACTGGGCGTATAAGACGACCCCCTAACATTTCCACTAAAAATACAGAGTTTGTTATATACTCGCCATATAAGACTACCCCCCACTTGGAGGCATATTTTTCAGGGACAAAAAATAGTCTTATACGCCGGCAAATACGGTAATTGTTATTTTACAGAGAGGAAGGGAGAGAGATAGAGAGCTAGAAACGTCGATGAAAGAGAAACATCGACCAGCCACCTCCTACACACCCCCGATCGGGGTTGTGCCCGCAACCAGTGTACATGCCCTTGACCGGAATCGGACCCGGGACCTTTCAGTCCGCAGACCAATGCTCTACCACTGAGCCAAACCGGTTTCGGCCCCATCTATTTCTAAATTGCTGGGAGTTTTTATCATGAATAGATGATAAACGTTATTTATCAAGTAACCTTTCTGCATAAATTAACATGATAGTGTGATTTTTCTTCTTTAGCCTATTGATGTGATAAATTACATTAAATTGATTTTTTAAATGCATAACCAGCCTTTCCCACCAAGATAAATCCCATTTGGTTATGGTTATTATTTCTTTTATATATTGTTGAATTTTATTTGGTAATAATTTGCTGAGAATTTTTACATCTATGTTTATGGGAGATATTGGTCTATAGTTTCCTTTTCTGAAAATGCCTCTGTCTGATTTCATTATCAGGGTAACGTGGCTTCATAGAATGAGTTAGGAACTGCTTCTATCTTTTGGAAGAGATTGAATAATATAAGTGTAATTTCTTCCTTATGTGTTTGGTAGAATTTATCAGTGAATCCATTTTGGCCTGGCGCTTTATGTTTTGGAAGGTTAAGTATTGATTTAATTTCTTTATAGACATAGGCATATTCCAGTTGTCTTGCTACTACTTGTGTGATTTTGGGCTGATTATATCTTTTAAGAAATTGGTTCATTTATTCTAGGTTATCAAATTGTGGGTTTAGAGTTGTTCATAGTATTCGTTTATTATTTTTGTTAATGTCCATAGGCTCTGTAGTTATCTTCCATCATTGATTTTATATTTGTAATTTTTATTCTCTGTATATTTTTTTCATATTTACCCAGCTAAACACTTATGAGTTTCATTCATCTTTTCAAAAACCAACTTCTGGTTTTATTGATTTTCTTTATTTATTTCTGTTTTCAATTTTATTTATTTCACCTCTAATTTTTACTATTTTTCTTCTGCTTACTTTGGACATAATTTTTCTAGTTTCCTAAAAAAAAAGTAGGCACTTAGGTGATTAATTTAGATATTTTTTCATATATATATATATACATATATATATATATATATATACTACTTAAAGCTGATAGCTCAATCAATGTTTTTTTTTTCTTTTCAGATTTAACCCATTGGAATTAATAATTACTCAAAATGTGCATATATTTTTAGGGATACCCTATATATGACATATGTGATATATTTTATTTAATACTATAAATTTTCCTCTAAGCACTATGTAGCATAAAACTTTGGCTACACAGAGGTAATTCTCTGCCTTTTGGTTATATTATTAATTTGGATATTAACTATTATATTGATAGAGTGATATCTTCAGAAAGTGTTGAAGGCTGTATAACTTTTGATCCAACTAATGCTGGTCTTATAACTTGTTTTTATAGTATTTTATGCCTGATTGCTTTTAGACTATTGTTAATTTACTTCTGAGTGTTATTCGTATTTTAGCTTCTTTCTAATCATTATGGACTTTTAACCAGTTAAGCAATTCTGTTAAAAACAAAGAACGGCAGGAGTAGCTTATAAATGTGCGCCACTTCTAAGATTAAACCAAAATGCCCGAGCTTTAACTAGAGACTCATAATCTCTTCTGTTGCTCAGAGCACTATGTTGAGCCCCACCGTTTCCCCATTCCGTTTTGTTCGATGGAGTTATTTAATAACCGACTTCTAGTTAGGCATTTAATGAAGCCTCCTACCTAACTAACACTTAGGAGGTGCCTGCAAATTACCAGGCAATAGAAACTCTTCACACCGCTGCTGCGAGTGGTTTGTGACAAACGCATTACCTTCCATAAAGGCAGTTAGTTACCTGCTACGGCCCTCGCTCCAAAGGCTTTTTGAAAACCCGCTCTGGAAAGGTCTTGCCCAACAGGACTTTCATCAGTGGCGACGAAAACAAACAAACCTAAATAATGCAAACATCTTGCCCTGACCTTGCTTTTCTAAGGCTGGGCTTCTTAGTCATCCAGTACAAAGCCTGATTGTGCTCCTGGAAGGCTGCAGTCCTGATTTACATTTTTTTCCCCCCCGGAGCGCTGGATAAACCTGACAGCGGAGAAGTCCTAGGTAGTCGAGCCCTGGCGACACTTGAAAAACGTGATCCCAGCGCCTCACTCATTCTGTGATGGGCGAGAGGAGAGGCTCCCAAAAAGGAACAGCCCGCGGATCAAAGAATGTTCCTGGTAGGCGCACGGCTTCCTCTCACCTGGAATATTTTTTAAAAAATCAGGCTCAAGGAAACAGCGAGACCCGTTTACTTGGATCCTCTATTGGGAGTTTATTTTTTTTAACTTCCTCTCGTTTTCTTTCCAGGTGGAGCACCAGTATTCCCACAAGTTCACGGTGGTGGTGCTGCGTGCCACCAAAGTGACCAAGGGCGCCTTCGGTGACCTGCGTAAGTGCCTTCCCTGTGCTTGTCTGTCGCGGTGTGGCTTCCGTTCCTCGAAAAGCCAGGGCTGTCTCTTTAAATGTGTTATCTTCTTCTCTGATGCCCTGTAGCTAGCTGGAATATCATTTTACCTTCACTGAGGTTCCGAGGACTTGGAGTCAGACAGACAGGATGACTGTCTGATGACATACAGATCTTTGGAATTCAAAGAAATTCTGTGTTAACTCTATCTTCGGAAAGAGTGCTGAGTTGACTTTGAACAAACTACCTCTGTGAGGTCTTATGGATATAGGATAACAAAAAAAAAAGGCAGTTTCTCTAGTTCTGTGCCTTGGGACATGTTTAGTATGTGCGGAGATCGTTTCAGAAATTGGAGAGGGACCGCTGGAAATGATGTGAGCGAGATCTTGAGAATAATGCTGAATTGGCTTATGGGCAGTGTCTTCCACATGCTGAAAAGCTGTTTTCCAGGCTAATCGGACCGCTGACATGTCTGGGGGTCTTTGAGGTGGGAATGCAAAGAAAGATGGGCAAATATAACGATGATGAATTTGGTAAAACATGGGAAAGGCAATGTACCCCGCACAGAACAGGTTTTGGAGAAAGGAGGGAGAATTCAATTTGTCAGGCTGGGGAAGGGGGGGGGGATGATATGGAGGGGGAACTGGGGGGGGGGGGGAAGGACTCCCTGCCCAGATGTCCTTTAACCTGGTGTTTGAAGGACTAGCAAGTGGATGATGAGAACAAGACCAAGTCCCGGGGGACCACAGCAAGTTCAAGGGCGGGAGAGGAGCGGCGTGCTTGTAAGGAAGGAGGAACATGTGGTGTTGTTAGAAAATAGGCAGCAGTCATGGAGGACATGTACTAATAGGACGAAGATTGAGATTTTATCAGAGACGCCGCGGGAAGACTGGCTGGCATTTGAGTCATGAATCACATGATTGTATCTTCATTTTCAGAAAGGTTTGTTCTGTGCATTATAGCCTGATAAACGTATTGGAGATGAAGATAGAATGTACTTTTGACGTTGAAGACGAGGAGGGATTTGAGCTTGTCGAAATCACGCTGAAAATGGGCCAAGAGAGGGACGTTAAATGCTAAGAAAAGCAGAATGCGAGCTCTGTGCTCAACACTTGAGTGGATGAGGAAGGGTGTCTGGGAAGTTGGTACAAGTGAGAGAAGGAAAGAGGGGAACAGGCGGTGTTGAGTTTGGATGCTCAATCACTGAGCCACACCGGCCGGGCTGGATCCGCCTTCTTAACTACTTCTCCATAGGCTGCCTAGTGTACACAGCACAGGTGAGACCCTTGACCTCTAGAACCTTCCTTTTAAAGGCGAAGGACCCCTGGAAGGAGCAGCCACTAGAGATTAATCGCTACTGGAGAAGGAACAGTGCTATTGTGTTCTGATGAACTTTTTATTCAGCATTGATAACTTGAATTCATTTCGTTGGTCCTATCGGATAATTTTATTTACTTCTTGGCAAGGACAAGGAATTATTGCCAGACCTTTAGATAAGAGTCAAGAACAAGGAAGAGTCTTGAGAGATGAATTCAATGACAAGGTTAGGAGGAAAAAGTGAAAGGGCAGTTTATAGTGCAAACACTTGATTTCTGAGAGCTAAGAGGACGTAATAGTGAGAAAAGGCAGGGCACTCGCTGCCACTCTTTCTGGAGGAGTTATGATGACGTTGCTGGGAGAGCTTGATCTGTTCAAATCACCGAATGAGCTGCACTGGGGATGTTTGTGCATAAAAGTTCTTTAAAGGCAGACAAGGATAGAAGTATACAGAATGCCTGAGATCTGCGGAGATTAGGATAACAGAACCGTACACTCTCTTGGGTTGTGGATAGCGTCTGCATTTATTTAAAAAGGCAAATTTCCCTGAAGTTCCACGTGTCAGTAAAGAAGAGTGACCTTAGGGCTTTACGCCTTTGCCTGCGGGGCTTTCTCAAGGGCGCCACACCAATCAACCAATTCTTTCCCGATAAAATACCTTTGTTTTGTTTTAGATAACAGTATGATTGTATCTATTTTATAGTTTGTGCCTTGATAAATCCTATCCTAACCAGCTGCATTTAGAAATACCATACTGCATTGATAAAACATCAGACTAACATCGGCAGTATCCCACGAGCCACATTTGGACATTTTCTTTTCTTTTTAAAAAAATATATTTTATTGATTTTTTACAGAGAGGAAGGGAGAGAGCTAGAGAGCTAGAAACATCGATGAGAGAGAAACATCGACCGGCTGCCTCCTGCATACCCCCCACCGGGGATGTGCCCGCAACCAAGGTACATGCCCTTGACCGGAATCGAACCTGGGACCCTTCAGTCCACAGACCGACGCTCTACCACTGAGCCAAACTGGTTTTGGCTGGACATTTTCTTAACATCTCACTCATTTACTTGTTTTGACCTGAGGCCTCTGAGCCATCCAAGAGCAGATATAACTCTCCTCACAGTATGCTTGAACCTATCATTTCTACCCAGTGCCCAGTGCCAACCCTTCCCTCCGATGTCCACGTCTTACGAAAAGGTAGTTTGAAGTCCCAGTTTGCACCTGACTCACCGTCGTCATATTTTTAAAATAGGTAGTTTGCATTAGTTTGGCTGTATTGCCATAACTCTCACTCCAGAAGCTATGAGAAGCTGTAGTAGATGTGACATGTAACCGCCAGCACGCCAGCATCGTGCTGAGTGCCGGGTGGATGCGTAGTAAACTGTATTCTCTACTGTTCCTTTCCTCTTCTACCAGAAGATATGTGTTTGCAGAGTGGCCTCCGTGACATTAAACTGCAGGTGATAATAAAGTTTTCTTTCTGAGCACATGACATGAAACACTCGCCCACGGCCTCAGACCTCATTTTATAACCAAATGAGACAGCTGGCTCGCTGAGCTGACTTCCTCATTGCGTTTCTGCTCCTTCTAAAGGGTGTTGGGGAAAATATACATCACTGTGATAACGGAGGGTAGTCTCAGAATTCAGAACCGGGTAGAGTCATGTTTCATTCCCTAAGATGAAACCAGGAAATGAACACCTTAGTGATGGTTTTTTTTTTGTTTTGTTTTGTTTTAAATATTTTATTGATATTTTTACAGAGAGAAAGGGAGAGAGAGATAGAGCTAGAAACGTCGATGAGAGAGAAACATTGACCAGTTGCCTGGTCAATGAGAAACATTGACCAGTTGCCTCTTGCACACCCCCTACCGGGGATGTGCCCACAACCAATGTACATGCCCTTGACCAGAATCGAACCTGGGACCCTTCAGTCCGCAGACCAACGCTCTACCACTGAGCCAAACCGGTTTCGGCAGATGATGTTTGTTTTTAAAGTATATTTTTATTGATTTCAGAGAGGAAGGAAGAGGGGGAGAGAAGTAGAAACATCAATGATGAGAATCATTGATCGGCTGCCTCCTACACACCTCCTGCCTGGGATCGAGCCCGCAGCCCTGGCACATGCCCTGACTGGGAATGGAGCCATGACCTCCTGGTTCATAGGTTGATGCTCAGCCACTGAGCCACACTGGCCGGGCCCATAGGGTTTTTGAAATGATAAAATGCATACCTCGATAGGTACGTTTTATAGCCTAATTATGCATATGTGCTGAGGAATCTTGTCTGGTCTCATTGGACACTAACCTCTTTCTCTTTACAAAATCCGCGTCATAAACATTAGGGCTTCTAGGCTTCTCAGGATAGTTGAGGATTGCAGATGGGTCTTCTTTCCTTAGGTATTGAGGAGACAGTAGAGCTTAATGCCAGCATTTAAATGACAAAACATAAATACACTGGGAGAACTGCGAACTCATTGTATTTAAACCATTTTTTATGAGATCCTACTGCTTAATGTCTTAAAGGACTGTTTTAAGATTTTCTTGAGAATGAACTTCAGCTTCTGTTTTTCATATCTGCATCTGTGCATAAATGATGCTTATTTCAGATAAACTCATAGCACGATCTGTGTCAAGTTCCTCATTTTTAAATGGCTGGGTCACTTGCAGGTCTGAGGCTGACCCAATCTCCCCAAACAGTGGCTCTCAAACATTAAGGCCTGTGTGTGTCATCGGGGGATCTTGTTCAGAATGAGATTCTGACTCAGTGGATCTGGGGAGTAGATTCTAACATCCCAGTGATGCAGACACTGCTCGTGCATGGGCCGAATTTTGGGAGATAGAATCGAGGCAATTTCTTCTATGCTGTGTTTATTTAACCCTAGTCTTAGATACCTTATGAGCAGAGAAGACTTTCAAGATTTTAAAATGGAACAAAGAGTCTAAGGTTTTTGTTTCTTGCTCAATTCACTTTATGAAAGGAAACCATAAATGACTTAATAACTTAGTGACTTAATACTTTTTATTTTAAAAACTCTTATAAAGGATCAATGACCTGACTTTATACGTTACCTTTGAGAAGAATAATAGAAATGAACACAGATCCATTAATTAATTTTAAATTCTTCTATACTGTAATCATGATTATAGCAGATCGCAAGCAATGAAAAAAGTAGGGAATATATTTTCATTGCCTCAAAGGTCACCATGTATATTTGAAGTTAAACGATCAGATGAATGGACCGTATGTAAATGTGTTATTTCCCTCATGCAACGAAGATGTCCTACATACATATTTTGGTAAGACTTAATTCTCTCTCTTCCTCATTTGTGATTTGGTGATATTTGAGACATACCTTAGACCCAGGCAGGGTAACTCTAGGTGCTGTTTTCGCTGAGCTTCAGCACTGGGAAATACTATTTCCTTCTCCTCTGCAAAGAGCTTTGGTTGAGATGTGACACACCTGCGCTGTGCCGTGTGTTGACTGCATAGAGTTTACGTAAATGCTTATTATTGAAAACTGGGCTGTCCTCCAAAACGGAAGTTTAAGTTGTCACCTTGCACCTATTGTCAGAGTGTATAAGTACCAAAATCGGGTGATCCCGGCGGAATGGGAGATTGAAAAATGTTGTGCAGATTCTTGAAGAACCTTGGGTTTATACCATCTTGTGGTACTGAGCCTAGAAGAAAACACACTGGGGCTTGATTTGTTTTTCAGTGACACGTGGTCTAGGATGAATGCACAACAGCACTGGCGTGGGACGGGTGAGACCAGGGATGACTTTGGGGTATCCGTAAGATGGCTTGAAATAAACCTGAAAGTGCCTTTGCAAATTGATTTTTGCTATATATTCATATGTAAACTAGCGACCAAATGCTAAATATTGGCATATATTCAATTCCTTTTGTTGCCTTTCCTGTCTCTGCAGTCCTGTGGAGCAATTACTCTTGAGTTAACACATCCCAGTGCAGTGAAATGGATGGTTGCCACATTACTCAGATCCATGAAGTCACACTCCCTCGGTTTTGCTAACTCTCATTAACTTGGACTTTTGAGTCCCCGCTCACTGAAGTAGGTGGGAGGGCGTGGGTGATCTCCCCTCTCCAAGGTCCCACACCTATCCTAGGTACCACACTTAGAGTTGCCTGTAAATTAGGAGGCAGTCCTGTTGTAAGGCTCCGTGGCTACCTTCAATGGCATCAGACCTTCGGGTAAATGTTCTCATGGGTTCAGGATTCCATGTTTGGCATTTTCACTGATTTGCCTCTCAGAGTAGTCTCCCCAGTGATCATGCACCACCCCAGAGAGACCCTACCACTGTGTTCAAGGCAACAGTGCATCCAGTCCAGCCTTCATGGCCATCCTGCAGTCACCAGTCCATGCACATGCACAGGGAGCGTGGTTTTCCAACACTATAACACCTTAAGGAAATCCAAACCCACGTATGTTTTAGGAAAGGCGGCCCTCTTTCCTCCATTCTTGCCTCTCCAATGCAGTGGCCTCAATCTCTTCACCTCTGGGACCACTCAGAGGAAGAAACCTCTTTGAAAAGAAATACCTATCGACACAAATTGTTAATAATTCCCTGGAAAGGAGCTTAGAATTCAACCTTTTTATTTGTCCATATTGGTGTTGGATATGGAGGAAAAGAAATATCATCTACTTAATCATTTGAGAATCTCAGCGGCAGCAAGAGCAATGTAGAAATTGGTTTGAAAATGCTATCCCCTCTAATAGCCATCCTTGAATTCCATAGCGATCAGAATCTCCAGGGAAGAAGAGTGTATGAAAAATGTTTCCCAGAGCCTACTACTCCTCCCTAATTCTGTGTCCTTGGGCGAGTTTTCTCTCCTCTAAGAGATGTTGTGAGAATTCTCATTGAATTGACATATGTGAAGCACTTACATGCCTGGTGCATAATAAGCACTCAATAAATATTACCTCTTATTGTTAAAATATTTCAGATATCAATATAAGACATTTATTTCTTAAATATAACCTTAATATGAGCCAAAGAATATTCTTTATGGGTAGTCTATGCACAGTGATAATTTTTAGTTGTTCACCTTCCAGAAAATAAATATCCACCATGAATTTCTATGTTGACCTAATTAATAGACCCCCCCCCTTTTTTTTTTTTAGCTTGAGAGAAATAAATGGTGGGATGATACTTTCATTGTCTAATCTGATACTCTTGGGCACAGTTCACTTCCTGGCCTGCCTTGATAGCTGTCCAGACTGCTGTTTGGCACTCGTCAGATGGGAGTCTAATCATACACATGTAAGACTTGAACCTGTGTCTTACTGATTATTTATTTATTTATTTATTTAATATATTTTATTGATATTTTACAGAGAGGAAGGGAGAGAGATAGAGAGCTAGAAACGTCGATGAGAGAGAAACATCGACCAGCTGCCTCTTGCACATCCCCTACCGGGGATGTGGCCGCAACCAATGTACATGCCCTTGACCGGAATCGAACCCGGGACCTTTCAGTCCACAGACCGACGCTCTACCGGTTTCGGCTATTTATTTATTTTCAATCACATATGAGTGTTTGTTCCAAGAATGCCTACAGTATTCTGGGACCAGCAGGCCATGCATGAAAATAAGCCAGCTGCTTATATGGGGCAGAAGGATAAAGATTACATGGGGAAGTTGGGTATGCAAAAGGAATGAAAATGGATATTGCAGGCATGGGGAAGTAGGTAAGAGAAATAAAAACAGATAGAATGGGTACAGATTACAGGCAATCCTGGGCAGGGAGGCCCCTCTGGGGACTCCATTGTTTCTTTGGCGGCAATGTTATTAATCTTTTCAGGATGACAGGCAATTCTTGGATGAGAATGGACTGCATTTCAAGGTTAACTCTCTCAAGTCCCCTTAGCTCCCAGGTCCCTGCACATACCACTCCCAGCCAGACCAGAATATGCTTTCTTTAATCAAAACAAAACAATATAGTTAACAGAGTATGATCTTACTCTTTAGAAAATAGACCCTTAGCTTGTGTCTGGCATAATAGTAAGATCTCAGAGAATTTTGAATAAATAAAAGTATATGGAATTATATCTTTTTTCTTGGATATTGCTTCTTTTTTTTTTTTTTTTTTTTTTTTTGCCTTACTAGAGTGAGAATGTAAAAATTTATTTTGTACTCCATTTCTTGTGGATAATAAATACCTTTGGTTATTTCTATCCATAGCTTTCTAGGATCTTCCTGGGTTTCAATGTACAGAAACTTTGTGACACTTTTGAATTAATCTAAGTTATCTCTTTTGGATTAATTATGGTTTGTCAAATGTTTTTTTAATAAATGGCACTGCTCTTGGCATCGAGCCACCTGCCACCCTTAAGTATACCTTTTCTGAATCAGGCATTTTCCTAGCTTTAGCCCTCAGGTTGTGATGGAACATGAGTTTTGATTTACTAACATTTTTTGGACTATTTTGAGTATCCACCCCAAATTTTTAAAATTCTAAGTATAATGAAATAATTTTCCACTGGGCTTTTTGTAAAAGATAACTTTAACATGAGTAAAGTATTCCAGAACACGCATCTCTCATCTCATATCTTGTATTTATTTTCTATGTAGAAGGGAAATAAAATGTTTTAGGAAGGCACAGCTATTCCTCACTGATTTAGAATGTTGTGCAGTTTATTAAGCTGTAAAACAGTTTTATGAGTACAGTTAGTCCTTTTCTTGTCTATTTAAATTTTATTAGATTTTGTGACTTGCTTTGCATGTGTGTGTTTGTATTCTTTTGGCCTGACGAATACAGTGAATAATACTGTCCTGTGATGTTTTGATAATATCAATTGATCACTGGGTGGATTTTCACCACATTTATTCAATAAATAAACAGTTATGCCGAAACCGGTTTGGCTCAGTGGATAGAGCGTCAGCCTGCAGACTGAAAGGTACCGGGTTCGATTCCGGTCAAGGGCATGTACCTTGGTTGTGGGCACATCTTTAGTAGGGGGTGTGCAAGAGGCAGCTGATGGATGATTCTCTCTCATCGATGTTTCTCACTCTCTATCCCTCTCTCTTGCTCTCGGTAAAAAATCAATAAAATCTATTTTAAATAAATAAATAAATAAACAGTTATATTCCAGTTGTGTATTTGTCAGCAATGCTTTGGTGAGATAATAAAAGCAGGTTCCTGTCAAAACAAAGAGGAAATCATCATACTAATAGGGACACGAGTCTTCCCCCCCCCCCCCAAGACCAATCAAAGGAAGATGCAGATCTAAAACAGAACTGATATATGTTCAACCTGCAAAGTCTTCTTAGAAGCTTATTGCCAACAATTTAAAAAATCGGTGATACTGTATAATCTAAATGCACGATTTCTGAATGGATATTAAGAGTTTTATAACTTAGAGTTATCGTATGTGGAAGCATGTGTGGGACATTTCAATGTGGGAAAAATCATAAGGAAAGGTTGTAAAAATGGGATTGACTTAGAATGTCTGATACACATTACTTAGGGAAGTTGGCTATTTTATAATGGTTTATGCTGGTGGATAAAAGTCGGATAGCAAGGGTGGCACCTTGCTTTGGTGCAGTGGTTCTAACCTGTGGGTTGGTTTCATCTCCCAGGGCACACTCAGCAATCTGGAGATATTTTTAGTTGTCATAATTGGGGACTCAACTGGCATCTAATGGGTAGAAGCCAAAGACAGGGCCCCAGAACCAAAAATTATTCAGCCCAAAATGATAGTAGTGCCAAGGTTGAGAATTCAAGGTTTTAATGAAAGTGAAGTTATTTTGGCATAGAGTGTAATCCATATATATAGTTAAATCCATATAGGTAAAATTACTAATATAAATAAACATGTTTTATGATATTAAACAAGCACTTCTGAAGAATTACTTTTTCTCCAACCTAAACAGATTCCAAGAAACATCCCTTGATTATAAACATATATAAAACAATCCAGGCATAGATACTGATATGAAAGGCATTTTTATTTTCTTCCAAAAAGGTATCATTGAGATTTGAATAAAAGGACAAGACAGGCAAAAACAAAAAGATTCAGCTCTGTTTTAGATCTGCATCTTCCTTTTTTTTGTGTGTGTGTTGTTTTGAATGTATCTTTCTATTTTGTTTTTTTCCATGAATATCATCATTTTTTTTTATAACACAGTGTAAGTCATTTTTATTGTATGCCAGGTGGTAGGTAGCCCACCTCATTAATGTACTAAGTCAATTGTAAGCACACAATGCATTAAGTCAATTGAGAGTAGATGATATTGGTCTTTTCCCCTAACATCCATTTGGCTGGTGGTACATTCTGGTAGTTTCATTTCCCTTTACCCAAGGAGAAATACGACCTGAGATAGCGCTAATCTAGATCTGAGGCTGTGAGAAAGAGGAAAACAAACAAACAAAAGAGTTCCAATTGGAGACTCTGCTTGATAGAATAATTTCAAAATAGTGTTGATAAAACTGCTTTGTACTTAAAACGAGAAAGGTTTTCTTTGATTATTTGAGTTCCTAGACCATGCTGTCACATTGCTCTTCTCTTTCCAGTATACACAGAATCACTGCCAAAGTTATGTTTTACTAAACCTCAGGGAATTAATTCTTCACCAAGCCTTCCAGCTGCAGTATGTCCAGCAATTTGCAGGGACTGCCCATCCTCATCTGGAGCCATAACAGTTCCAGGTGTTTGTTCATTTTTAATCTTTATTATTAAAAGTATTACTTATATTGCTTCCCCCTACCTCCCCCTCCACCCCCCATTGACCTCTCTAGCCCATAGCCACCCCTCAACCCAGGCCTTCACTATCCTACGGTCTATGTCCTTGGGTCACCCATGCATGGGTACAAGTTCTTTGGTTGATCTCTTCCCACCCACCCAGCCTCCCTTGAGGTTCGATGTCTGTTCCACGCCTCTGGATCTTACACAGCTGTAAAAAGAAAGAAATCTTTCCATTTGCTACAGCGTGGATGGGCCTGGAGACTCTTATGCTAAGCGAAATAAGCCAGTCAGAGAAACACAAGTGCCACATGATTTCACTCATATGTGGAATCGAATGAACAAAATGAACTGATGAACTTTGATCCAGAGACATAGAAGCACGGAACAGTTCTGGGGGGAGCAGAGTCTGCCATCTATATAACGTGCCTCAGCACTCTACCCTATTCCTTAGAGACTTTAAGGGAGGCAAAATGCATTTAGTAATTATTATTTGGAAATAAAGCTTAAATACAAATGCACTTAGAAGAAATGACTGGCATAGATGTATATTAGAAGACAAATAAATGGGGTGGGACAAAGCACCAGGAAGGTGGGGACATATTGCCCAAGAGTAAAAAGAGGTTAGAGAGGGGTGACTGTTGTGCCTACGATAAAGGTCACCTCTTCTACAGCGTTGCTCAAGGCTAGCCCGTCATCTATTATTGCAATACTATTTATTATGTTTCTTTAATGTTTCAGGCTTTGTGCTAGCTAGACTCTTAGAGTAGAGAACAGGGAAGGCCTGGTTCCTGCCATCACAGAGTTTCAGCATAATGGAGGCAGAGATAAGTGAGAGTTTTTAGTGTTGGTATAAAACGCTAGCTTATCTCTGCCTCTATTATACTGCAAACTCCATGGTGGCGGAGACCAGGCCTTTCCTTGAAGGGGCAGGAATTTGGCTTAAAAAAAAGACTAGGTTGATGACCTCACTCAACTTGCTAAGTGCCTCTGCGTCTCAGTTTCAGCAATTTGAGGCTTTCAGTGGAGTTATTTTTATTTGATACAGACAGATATAGATGAGGCCTCCAGGGAATATCATTTACGAGGGGCAGTTTTACTTAATAGGAAAACAGACTAGGGATAAGAAAAACACAGAGAGAACATTTCATTCCACTCATCCTTTAAGTGTACATTCTGGGGACCCTTATCTTGGATATGCTGAGGGCAAGGACAACATGTGAATAATGTTTAGTTATCAGCTAAAATGGCAGGAGAAAATATAGATACGCTCAAGTAAAAGAGAAGTGATGTGCCCTTAGGCAGAACAAAGGCTTCTGCCCTCAGGATGACTGCGTGAAATGTTTGCAATGTGTGAATCTTGGAGATGCTGCTTGGCCTAAGTGTTGACTTGGAGAGTGGCCCTCAAGTGCTTGGTCCAAGAGGATCACCGGCTGCAGGTGACCTGGGGTCTGGTGGTGGGGGACCTTCTAGAAAGGAGCCCTTTCTCAGCATGGTGGGGCCTGCCTTCGGAGGCAGTGAGGGTCAAAAGCGTGTTTCACAAAGACAATTGTGGTGGCATATTGGGAATGGCTCCGTTGTGAGACAACGAGCCTCTCTGGTCCAGGAGAGGAGTGGTACTTGGTTGAAACGAGCCAGTGATAGTTCAAGAGGAGTTGAGGAGTCAGATGCCTGTTAGAAATGAAACAGGTACAACTTGGGGACAGACTGAACATAGTAGCCATGGGAAAAGAGGGCAACTCTCATGTTTCTAGCTAGAGTGACATTCAATACAATAGGGAAATTGGGGAAAAGTACAGTGTTTTCCTTTTAATATTTTGGGTTGGTTTTTTTTTGCTTTGGTTTTTCCTTCGTCATACATTTAGAGAAAGGAAGATGAGGGAAATACATTTGTGTGAGGTATTTTCAAGGTACTTAGTAGGTATACGAGGTATTTTTAAGGCTTTCAAAAGCAGATTGAAGATCTCCGAGTAGAGGTGAGGGTCACAGATGTGGCTTAGAGAAACAATATGTTATACACAAGCCAGAGCCAATTCTGGATTTTCTTTAAAGATGCAGAATGGTTATAAAACATGGAGCCTCTTTAAAATGCTTTCTTCTTGCCAAAACCGGTTTGGCTCAGAGACCTATAAGAGATAAGAAGAGAAAGCCCACAACTTAATGTAAATTGAAGGAGGGAGGGAATTACAATGATAAAAGACAAAAGATAAAAGATACAATGAGGAAACATCTAGAGAAACAGGGATTCGCAAAATAATGATATCTTGGGCACAAAAGGAGAGAATAGCCAAAGGTGTTGCATATATTCCAAATAAAGTGAAAACTGAGAAAAAGCTCGTTGAATGGTCTTCAGAATAAAGTAACTGAGAGCAGCCAAAACCGGTTTGGCTCAGTGGATAGAGCGTCTGCCAGCAGACTGAAAGGTCACGGGTTCGATTCTGGTCAAGGGCATGTACCTTGGTTGCAGGCACATCCCCAGTGGAGGATGTGCAGGAGGCAGCTGATAGATGATTCTCTCTCATCGACGTTTCTAACTCTCTATCCCTCTCTCTTCCTCTGTAAAAAATCAGTAAAAAAAAATACATTAAAAAAATAAAAGTAACTGAGAGCAGAGCACTCATTTCCCCAAAGAGCAATTTAGAAAACACAGATCAAATTAATTTAAAGGCGTCTGAATGATTGAGAATTGCTGAGTGAACTGGGAATTGAGGGACCGAGAACTCCGGGAGAGAAGTCACTGAAGTAGTGTTCTACAAGCCATTCCCTCTCCGACCACTGCTGAGTGTAGGTAGGCCTGGGGGGTGAGAGGGATGTGGGGAGTAGCCAAGCACTGAAGAGGCAGAGAAAACACCAGAGCTTTGGGAATCTCAAACAACTTGGGGACAAAAAAGCTGGGTTTCAGCAGCAAATCAGTTAAGAATTGTTGGGCACGATCCCAAGGAAAGCAGAGAGAATCCTGGGAGTCAGTGCCTTCATCATGTGCACAAGACCAATTCTTTTTTTTTCTGAATATATTTTTATTGATTTCAGAGAGGAAGGGACAGGGGCAGAGAGGTAGAAACATCAGTGATGAGAGAGAATCATTGACCAGCTGCCTTCTGCATGCCCCCTCCTGGGGATCAAGCCCACAACCTGGACATGTACCCTGACCAGGAATAGAACCATGACCTCCTGGCTCATGGGTCAATGCTCAACCACTGAGCCACAGTGGTAGGGCTGGACTAGATAAACATTTTATGGAACACTCATACAATGGAACAGTTTATATCAACAGTAGTGAATACATTATTGTATGTGTCAATATGGATGAATCTCACAGGCTTAATAGTGAGGAAACGTAGCTGGACCCAGGGATATATACTGATTCTACTGATGTAAAGATTTAAAAAAAACACACACACACAAAAACAGGTAAAAATATTTTATGGCAATAGATGGCAGGGGAGTATTCACCCTTGGGGTGTGTGTGTGTGTGTGTGTGTCGGGGGGGGGGGTGGCTTGAGAGAACTTTCTAGAGTGCTGGTAATGATCCATATCTTGGTCTGGATGGTGATATCATAGGTGAGTTCACTTTATGAAAATTCAGCAAGCTGTACAGTTATATCTAACTTTATCTTCTCTTAATAAAAACTTGACATTATAAAAGAACTAGCCCCACCTTCCTAGGGTGTTTGCCAGCATCTTAGTGAGCCAGCCTAATACAGGGAGAGTGAAAAGGTTGGCAATCATAAAAAACTTTACGTTTTGTTTTGTTTTAATATATTTTATTTATTTTTTACAGAGAGGAAGAGGGAGGGATAGATAATTAGAAACATCGATAAGAGAGAAACATCGATGAGAGAGAAACATCGACCTCTTGCACACCCCCTACTGGGGATGTGCCCACAACCAATGTACATGCCCCTGACAGGAAACGAACCTGGGACCTTCCAGTCCCCAGGCTGACGCTCCATCCACTGAGCCAAACTGGTTTCAGCAACTTTAAGTTTTTAAACCTTTAGCTTTAGGAGCTTTACATTTTCCATGCAATTACTAAGATCATGAAATCATAAATATTTCAAAGGAGTGAGTGCATTGGAGAATAGTATTCAGAGGCATTTCTTTCAACAAATGGCTCTTTCATTTTTTGGTCTCACTGCTACTCATTCCTCCTCTGATGGTAAGTGAAGCAGAAAGCTTGACTATCAGCCCATCAACTTGAACAGATTTCCAACTAACACACCCACATGAACTTTATTCTTGGATTTGTGTTCATGTGGCCACTTGAAAATGTATTTAATGGTTGGAGAGAAAAAGAAGTGTGAATTACTGGGCTTGCTTAATATCGTCTATGCGCACAATAACTCCAGGACAGGCCAGGAAGGCTGCTGACTTTTCAATGCTGAATTGTTTCTACTTTTCTGTGGGTGTTATTATGCCATCATTCTTTTGTCGGTTCTAATAAGATACTTTAAAATTCAATTTTTTAAAAAAAACTTGTGTGCACCAAAATTACCTGGCCAAGTTGTTAAATAATACATTTGCAAGCCCGTGCAGGTGATTCTGTGAAGATATTGTAGTGAGTTGCATTTTGAGAAACACTGCTTTAAGCTTGCCATTAGAGTATCATAGCTGATAGAATGTGATATAGCTTGAATTTGGGGGAGACTTCTCCTAAAGGGATTTTTTTTTTTTTTTTTTTTTTTTTTTTGCTGTTTAACACAATAATCATAACAGGTCATCTTTATTTGAAGCAAAGGGTTTAAGTTGAACCCCCAATGAGTAAAGTGGATACAAGAAAGCAGAACTTGGAGTTTAGAAGTTGCCATCAGCTTTTAATCATATAAAACATATTTCTCAGGCAAAGCTGAGGGATGGGCCTGCTATTAACTAGGGTGTTCCTTGAATTAGTGAGGTGTATGAAACGTTTTATAACCCTGGACATCGGGAGCTGTGCCGATGCGTGTCGTGGAATCATGTGGGCTCCACAAAGACCTGTATCCCACACCCCCAACATTTTTGTTCCGCAAGATTTAGATAAAAGCCTTTGCCCACAGATTACATCTTTGCTTTACCACCGGTTTGGCTGGAACTAATCAAGGTAAAGCTGAATCCATGACTCAACCCCCAATCAACCACAGGCATTAATTCACAAAGCCATAAAATAATCACCCACAGGCATTAATTCACAAAGCCATAAAATAAATACACTAGAGACAAAGAGCCCGTCTCCTTGTCTACATTTGACTTTCCTTTCCCTTAATGCTTATCTTGGAACTTCTCTAAAGCCCCAAGCTAAGTTTTGCTGTCTAATGGACTGCTTTCTGTCGAGGTCGGTTTGGCTCAGTGGTAGAGCTTTGGTCTGCGGACTGAAAGGTCCCGGGTTCGATTCTGGCCAAGGGCATGTACATTGGTTGCGGGCGCATCCCTGGTAGGGAGTGTGCAAGAGGCAGCTGGTCGATGTTTC
Source organism: Vespertilio murinus (assembly GCA_963924515.1). Classification (NCBI taxonomy): domain Eukaryota; kingdom Metazoa; phylum Chordata; class Mammalia; order Chiroptera; family Vespertilionidae; genus Vespertilio; species Vespertilio murinus. The sequence goes on from OZ004719.1 coordinate 24,933,506, forward strand.
TCTCTCATCGACGTTTCTGGCTCTCTATCTCTCTCCCTTCCTCTCTGTAAAATATCAATAAAACACATTTTATAAGAAATGGACTGCTTTCCCTTTTCAAAGCTGTCCCATGTCGCCATGCCAACGAAGAGCAGTTGGCAGGCTGCAGCCTCCACGTGTGCAGCTGTCAGTGGTGTTTCACTGCCCAGCACCCTCTGATGTCTTCACTGTGAAGTCTCTTGCTAATGAAGCAAGAGGAGGAACTAAAAATACTACCACTCGTAAGGCAAAAATTTAGAATATTGACTTCATTTAAAATTAAAAATAAGAGTCCAAAGTGACAGCTTTCAGGATTTCAAATTTTTTTTTTTTTAAGTCCCATTGTCCTGACTGGTTTGGCTCAGTGGATAGAATGTCAGCCCATGAACTGAAGGATCCCGGGTTTGATTCTGGTCAAGGGCATGTGCCTCAGTCACAGGCTCCTCCCGGGGCCTTAGTTGAGGCACGTGCAGGAGGCAACCAATCAATATTTCTCTCTCTCTCTCTCTCTCTCTCTCTCTCTCTCTCTCTCTCTTTACTTCCCCTCTCACTCTCTCTAAAAAGTAAATAACGATAATAAATAAATAAATAGGCTCATTCATGTTTTGACAGAGAATCAGAGTGTTGGCTCCTAGAGAATATGACTCACCGAGAGGCCAGAATAGCTGAGAAGATGCTTATATCACTGGGTGACTTACGCCACTTCAACGCGTGCATTCTTTTCCTTTCCGGTTCCTCCCAAGGAACTTCACTTTCTGCTTTCTCTTTCTTATTTGGCCCCAGAAAACCTCTCCCTTCACCTCTTCCAAGATTCAAATGAAGACCAAGCCTCTCGAGGCAGTTCCTCCACCTATGTGTTTAATGATCCGGGTGACTGAGCTACTAGTCACTGGCGTACTGTACCTACTTGTCTCCCGTTTGCTTTTGCCTCTAAAATTAGGCTATCAGCATTTGAGTCACTTCCATAATTGTGATCTGCAGTAGTGAAGTAGTGTGTTTGGCACCCAATCACACTACTTCTCGGTGAGCAGTGCCTGGCATACAGTAGGCATTCAAATATTTGTTGAATGAATAAATGAATAAATTTCGTTTACCTTCTTCATGCCTCCTCCTTCCACACACTTTTTGTTTTTTAATTGGTTTCATTATTTCTGATATTTCAGGGAAATGGATAATCAGCATTAGCCCTATGAGAAAGAACCAGGCCAATGGAATGATGTAAAACTACATTTTGTACCTTTAATGTAAAGTGCCAATTGAATATTCTCTTTAAAAGCACATATTTACTTCTAATCAAAAGTAGAAAATATTTTTTCTTCATAATCTTCTACCACTTGCTATTCTAAACATGTCATTTTATTTCTGGTTTGCAACCTGAGCACTGGTGGCATGGTTTAAACATCAATGATGAGAAAGGATCATTCACCGGCTGCCTCCTGCTTGCCCCTCACTGGGGATGTGCCCTTGACTGGAATCGAACTCGGGACCCTTCAGTCCACAGGCTGATGCCAAACCAGCTAGGGCAATGTTTGAAAATCAATCATGAATCAGAACTCTTATTTTTGCTTTTCCTTGGTTTTCAATTTTTGGATTTTTTTTTTGTATGTGAATCTCTGTACCACTTTTTCTCCCTCCCTACTCCTTATCCATTCTCTTCTTCTGTAAAACAATGAGTCCAGTTTTTCTTTCCATAACAATCCATAACTTGTGATCCCATCTTTAACATGTAGGAGAATGGTGTCATGGAGAGAATGATTCTCACTGTCAGGTCTTGCTCGGATACTTACTAGCTGTGTGATATTGAATAGATTGCCTATCAGCTCTCAGCTCCTGTTGCCTTAGCACTAAAAGAAAGAACTTATCACCCGTTAGTGAGGTTTGAATGAGACTAATGTGTGTAAAGTGCTTCACAGAGATGTTAGCAGTCATATTCAATTATTGGTTTTTGTGGTTATGAATTGTAATGGAAAGGATGTGTTAAAGAGAAAAGTTGAGTCCTTAAGTTAGGAGACAAATGTGATAGTTATGAGGTTCTGAATATATAAAAACATGAGCAAGATTTGGTCCTTGCCCTCAAGTTGTTGATAGTCTTATAGAAGAAGACAGGTTATAATTTCACCCATAAAATATAGTATGTGCAATGCTGTAGGATAATGAAGGATTCATTGAAATCAGGAAAGAGGGAATGATCAGTATTTTAAGGTTCAGGCTCATTTGCCTTGCTGAGTGTATATACAGAGAAATCTTAAATCTAGTGGTTGGACATGCTCTCTAAGTGGATGGAGGAATTCTGAATAAGTTATCTAAAAATGAATCCCTCTTATGGGACTATTATGGAGGGCAGAGGCATAACATATAAAAAGTATATAACCTACAATGCTCTTCTATTATGTATTATCTTGTTTCAGACATTTTGAATACTTCCTGCAGATTCATTGAAAATAACCTGACATATTAATAAAAACTAATTAGGAACTATGACTCACAATTGCCTCCTTCTCACTTGCGCTTATCCTCTGCAGTTGACACTCCAGATCCCTATGTGGAGCTTTTCATCTCCTCAACCCCTGACAGCAGGAAGAGAACACGGCATTTCAATAACGACATAAACCCAGTGTGGAATGAGACCTTTGAATTTATTTTGGATCCTAACCAGGAAAATGTTTTGGAGGTGAGTGAATCCTTTGGGGACTGATAGATGGTCAGCATTCATTTGAAGCTGATGCTTGAGTTTGTCCCCTTCCTGCCTTCATGCTCCTCAGTTGGATGTAGTGCAGGTCAACTGGGCAGCATAGCAGACCTGCTTCTAGGTAGTGCACATCAAGTTATGGGCATCCAAAGGGAAACGCAGTAGTTAGGTAGGAATGAGAAGACTCCTTTTATCCTCCCCATAGGCTTTGGAGAAAACATTTTCTGTTATAAAGAGGAGAATCCAAATAAAACAGAATAAAAATATTTTCAGTTGCATTTAAATTAAGGTAAAATAATTTTTTTCCCAAAAGGTTGCATTGATTTTCTATAGTCATTTCTTTCTCATATTCCAAAATAGCATTTGTCCTGTGAGGGAATAAATTTCCACTTTTCAACATACAATAATGAGCAGGTCAATTAGGAAAATGAAAAAAAATACTATTTTATTTGAAAATATAGCATTCAGAAATAAATTTTTTTTTACCAATTGAATATTAAAGATCTTACATGTCTGTCACACATCATTTGAGAACTATAATTTTTTTAATGTGATTGAGATGTTAGCTATAATTTTCAGAAATCCAAGGGAAACTTAAATGTGTGCTCTATTTTTTTGTATTCTCTACAGATCACATTGATGGATGCTAATTATGTTATGGATGAAACTCTGGGGACAGCAACATTTCCCATATCTTCTATGAAAGTAGGAGAGAAGAAAGAGGTTCCTTTTATTTTCAACCAAGTAAGTAATGCAGCGCAATTAATTTTTCAACTTTGTATCAGGTAAAATCCATTTACTATTGAAAGTTGGGTTTGATACTTGAAGATTTATATAGTATGTGTTTAGTTATTTCTCTTAAAAATATCTTTATTGATTTCAGAGAGGAAGAGGGAAGGAGAGAGGGATAGAAAATTCAATGATGAGGGTCATTGATAGGTCACCTCCTGCATGCCCCCTACTGGTGATCAAGCCCACAACCTGGGCATGTGCCCTGACTAGGAACTGAACCATCACCTCCTGGTTCATAGGTTGATGCTCAACCGCTGAGCCATGCCGGCTGGGCTGTATTTAATTATTTCTTTATTAAAGTGTTTCATTCTTTTAAATAGAAAATTTTGTTTTGCCTTTTACTTCCTGTCCTAATCTTCTATTATTCTGATATATGTAAACTTTGCTTGAGGCATTATCTACAAAAGGCATTCATCTCTTTTGCTGCTTCAAATGATGGCACTGAGATTAAGCAAAGGCCATGGACTCCATTGGCACATCTAACACAAAACATTTGGGAGGCTAAAGGAAGATGTAAACTCTGAGAGGACTGGCACCCAGAGAGAGAATGACTGAGTGAACACAAAGAAAAATGTTGGGACATCCAAACTATTCAAAATTTACATGTTTAGTAATAAAGTAAGCCTGTGTAGAGGAGTATTTCTGTCTTCAATAATCCTCAAATAATTAGAGCTTAAGGATAAAGAGGTTATCTGAATGCTTATGAGGTCATTGTTATCTTTATGTTTCTAGGTTTGCTGCATTCTTCTTCGTTTATTTATTTACTTACTTATTTGCCTTTTAAAATTAAATTTATTGGTTAATAAAATTATGTAGGTTTCAAGATTATAATTCTATGATACATCATCTGTATATTGATTGTGTCACCACAACCCACTGTCAAATATTCTTCTGTCATCATATATTTGACCCCTTAAACTTCCCCTGGTAATCACCATGCTATTTTCTGTGTCTATGAGTTTTTGTTAGTTTAGTTTTTGTTGTTCATTTGTTGCTTTCAGTTTCATATCCCACATTTGAGTTCTTGACTTTTCCTAACATTCTGCTTAGCATGATAATTTAAAGACCCATCCATGTTGTCACAAATGGCAGTATCTCATCTTTTCCTTTGGCCAAGTAGTATTCCATTGTTTATACATACCATATCTTCTGCATCTAGTCATCTATCGAAGGACAATTCGGTTGTTTCTAAGTCTTGACCACCATGAAATATGCTGCAATAAATAAAGGGATGCAAATATCTTTGCGAATAAATGTTTTCAAAATTTTTGGATAGATACTCAGAAAAAAAGGTTGCTGAGTTGAATGGTAACCCTATTCTTAATTTTTTGAAGAACCTCCTTACTGTTTTCCATAGTGGCTGTTTGCATTCCTACCAGCAGTGCATGAGAGTTCCTTTTCCTCCACTTTTCCAACACTTCTTGTTACTTATCTTATTGATAATAGCAACTCTAACAATCACTCAGCTTACCTGTGCCTCAACTTACTCATCTGTAAAGTAGAGATAATATTTCATAGAAGAGTTATTATGATTTATCTATATAATATACACTGAGTGGCCAGATTATTATGATCTCTGAATGCATAATAATCTGGCGGCCACTCAGTGTATATCCTATATAATAAAGGGCTAATATGCAAATTTCCCCCTCAATCAGGAGTTCGACCAGCAGGCAGGCTGGCCAATCACCCATGTCCCCTCCCCCTGGCCAGGCTGGCCTGACCCCACCCATGCACAAATTCTTGCACCGGGCCTCTAATATATATATTATTATGTGTTCAAAGATCATAATAATCTGGCCAATCAGTGTATATATCAAATAATCTGTATTACATTTATATATTTACATGTCTAAATATAATTTAATGTAATTTATTATATGAAAGGTAGATTGCATGTAATATATCTATTAACTATACATTTTATTTTATAGTAACTATATAATAATAATAATTGGTTATAGAAATATACATATGAATATTATACACGCATAGATGTGTGCTTACAACAGTTCCTAGTACATGAAAGCACTATGTAAATGTTGTTTTTATTGTTGCTATTGTTATACTTTGAGAATAAGGTAGAATTTCAGCAGGCCATTCTAAGCAGAAGAGATTGCAAAAGCATAGAGTCTTGAAAGTAGAAAGCAAGTTGGGGCACGGCAAGTTACAGGGTTTGGCAGCTACATGTTGGTGAGTAGTAGAGTAAAGAGTTTAGAGGTGGAAGGCTAACATCCGCAGACCTTACCTATGACATGCTGCTAGGATCAGTCCTCAATAAAGTTTTTGAGGGCTTTGTAAGCATGAATTGGCCTTTCCAAAGAATAATGTTATTTCCGCCCTTTAGCCTATGACACAAAGACTGATGATAAGAAAAGATACTGTAGTAAAACATGCATTTCCTCTCCCCCTGTCATTTCCTATGGTTAGGTGTGTAACCCCAAGTCCTTCTACATTCCAGAATTTAAAGTAGCTTACGTAATTATTTTCCTTAGAGTTGCTGAGAAAACAGCTGGCTAACTTTTTCTTTATTACTCTATACTCCAGAGTCCTTTGCAGTTTTTATCTGGATGACAGTTCTTGAGCTGGGAACCTGTGATGGTAGTGGGGGTGGGGGGGAGGTAAATGCCTTGATGGCCAGTTGGAGAGCCTTGGCCTTCCTCAGATCATGTGTCCTGCCCTCTGCCAGCCCTTCAGCCTCTTCCTCATTTCTGAATCCCTCTTTCAGAAGAGGACAGTCTTCCTTCTACAATGTTCATAGAGGCTAGAAGAGAGGAGAGGCTGTGAAAGACTTGTGTGGGAGAAGTTTTAAAACAGTTCTTGGTTATGGCAATCTGGTCTAGTGGAAAGCGCTTGGATTTGTTTGGCAAAGGAAGAACAAATTCTTCAAGCCAAGACATTATTAGCAAAATTTCTTTCAAAATTTTGTCATCTAAAAGTTAATACTGAGCCAACATAGAGTGATTTCTGCAGCCGGGAGCCAGCTGGAGAAAAAAGAGGAGAATGCTAGACTCCCAAGGGCCCGCTCTGCCCCCATCAGGGTCAAAACCGGGAACATGGAGACCCAGACTCTCATTTGTCTTTGTCACTAACCTCCCTCTGGAGTTGTCATTCTTTCTAGCCGATTCTTATTTTCTTCAGCTCTAAAGTAAAGGTATCCATTTATTTATTTCTAAGGTCTTTTCTAATTTATAAAATTCTGTGATCTAGAAAGAATACTTTATTTTTCATTTGAACATTTTATCCCAAAGTCTTCGATTCCTCCCATTTTACAGATATAGAAATAATGCAATAATGAAAATCTTTAATATATAATTTCAAATTACTGAACTGTGGATGGATTATTTTTTTAATATTAGAATTTGGGCACCTAAAACTTTGCTAAATATTAAGAAAACTATTAAAAAAAATTCTACGTTCAAGAAACGAGTAATCTGTTTGGAAATAAGTAGACATTTATGTGTAAATTGATAGTATAATAAACAGTATCATGAGGCCTCCATTCTTTGATTTACTTATAAGCAGAGGAGACTGCAAGTGATGAGGACAGAGAGGTCAAGGAGGACGGGGATGTAGTGGACAATTGTGGATTATAGCGGGCATCAATGGCTTCATCTTATCCTTAGGAGAAGGATGATACTGGACCACGATAGGGCTGGAAGGCTATTCCAGTGGAGAGAGCAGCCTGAGCCTTTACTCATAGTCATGGGGCCAGACAGGACAGGTGTGTTCGGGGAAACGGCGTCTAGACGTGAGAGCATTCATACATGAAGGGAGAACAGGTACACTGGGGATCAGATGATTGCAGAGCTCAAATTCAAGCTGTTGATGTTATCTTACTGATAGCAATGAGTCATGGAAGTTTTTTGACAGGTAATGGGGAATTTAGGGCAAATAGGATTTGGCTTCTTCCTCGGAAGTGTTAGTAAGCAAAAAGTTAGCAGACACAGAAAACGTTTGGTATCGAAAACAGAAAGTTGATTCAGCGTTAACAGCCTTCTGAGGAAAGTGATGAGTCCGAGGAGTACAGGGTGACTTGAGAAAAGTAAGTGTAGCTTATTATAGCTTCAGTGTGTCACTGAGCGCCGAATGACAGGGTTGCTTAATGGCAGTGATTCCCGGAATCAGCTGACACCGGGAAGCAGGAACTTGCAAAGGGTCTAACTCTTCCCGAGACTATGACTTTATCACTCACCTCAACTTCAGTTTTTTTTGGTTTTTTTTTTTAGGAGAAAACCAAATTTAGGCCTAGATCCTCAGGGTTTGTTTTCCAGCTAACATGTATAAAATCTGGGTGAGGTTGTGTTCGTTGGAGTCACAAGACTGCAGAACAAACATCAGAGTTGTCCTTTGAGAGACCCTGGTGGGACCCACTGTCTTCGACCCCAGGCTCAGCATCAAACAGCCATGCCTGGGGTGGAATCATGATTCTGCTACTTCTTCACTGTGTGATGTTGGGCAAGTTTGTTTTTCCTATGCATCCTCATCTGTAAAACATAAATATACAGTGCCTATCTCTTAGGATTGCCATGGTTAAGTGAGTTAATGCACGGACACTTTTGGAAGACAGAAAAATCACACTTCTTCATTCTCTAGATGAAAAATCAGTTTGTTTTGGCCAATTCTTGGAAGAATGTAGCCTCTACATTTATATTATATGGTGTTTCAATTTGCTATCTTTATTGAGAAGTTAGTGTTATGTTTAAAAATGGTCATGTCTCAAGGCCTCTATTATATCTAACTAGAGGCCCGGTGCACAAATTCATGACGGTTGGGGTCCCTCGGGGTGGTCTGTGGAGATGGGGCCCCAGATCAGGCCCTCAGCCTCTCAGCCCCACAGCCCTACCTGGTACCTACCCCACCTTGGCCTGGTGCCGCCCCCCCCGCCTGCTCCACCATCCTGTCTTCGGGATAATCAAATGGGGCTGGGCCCACTGCCTAACTCCCTCTGTGCTTGGGAGCTGGGCGGTGGCCTCATCTGCCACTGCCACCACTAGTTGCTGTCTGTGGGGTGATCAGCAGGGCGATCGGGCCCCTGCTCACACCCACCTTCACTTGGTGCCGCCTGCTTACCTGCTCCACCATCCTGTCATGGTCCTGCTCTCCTCAGAGCCCATCGGGTCAGCAGCACCTCCACTGCCACCCTTTGGTGGTCAGCACACATCATAGCTGAATTCCTGGGTGTTAGATTACATGATTCCTGGTAGTAAATACTAATTTTATTTTATGAGGGAATCACATGTTAACTGGACTAACCATGGTAATCATTTTGCAATATATACAAATAACGAATCATTATGTTATACAGGTGAACCTAATATAATATTATATGTCAATTATACCTCAATAAAAGAACAAATGTTAGTGTTATAGAAAATCATATGTATTTAAAAAATGATTTTAGAAGTATCTTACTCAATTTTAAACATGTAAAATTTATTTAGCTGTGACCTAGCTGGCATTGGCAAGGTGGTCATTTCTGTGTGCACCTCCCTGTTAGAACCACATCTGGTTTAAAATTATTCGACTGTTTGCACCTTTTTGTAATAATAATTTTAAAGGGCCTCCTTAATGCCAGGCTTTATGCTTGATACCTTGGCTTTATTGTTTCAAAATGATCCTGGAGCCGAAACCTGTTTGGCTCAGTGGTAGAACCTTGGTCTGTGGACTGAAAGGTCCCGGGTTTGATTCCGGTCAAGGGCATGTACCTTGGTTGCAGGCACGTCCCCAGTAGGGGGTGTGCAAGAGGCAGCTGGTTGATGTTTCTCTCTCATTGACGTTTCTAGCTTTCCATCTCTCTCCCTCTCTGTAAAATATCAATAAAATATATTTAAAAAACAAACAAACAAACAAACAAACAAAAACAAAATGATCCTGGAAAAATTTGCAAAATAATTAGTGGGTTATATAGTTTCAAAATTAATTAAGTCTGAAATGGCTTTTTTATTTTTATTTTTATTTTTTTAGTAGTTTTTCTGCTCTAGTTCCCTACCCCACAATGGAACACCTCCCATTGCCAGCATCTACAATTGTTTTCATGGTGGAATTCAAAGAAGAGAATGTTGTTTCCCCACAAGAATGTTCAATGAGTACAGCCTGCTCTTGCATTTATAGTTCCTAGAAAAGGCGGAATTCTTCTCATTTGTTCTTAACTAAATGTGATGGGGAAATTTGGTCACCTCTCCTTCTAAGTGCCTCCATGAAGATGAGCAACCTGGTTGACTGGTATGGAGAGATGCTTCATGCAGTGTGTGGGAACACATTTACAATAATTGCGTAATGCCGCAGGAAGTGCATATTTTTGTGGCTATTTTATCTGAATCACATGTTGCACGTAAAAGGTGTGGAGAGATGGTGAATGTCAGCTCCCCAGCATGTCTGAACATAGTGCACCAAGTGGGAGAGTTTACTGTTTCCTCCTGATTGTGGGTGATCCACTTGGGCAGCGGGCGGAAGTAAGGACCAGAACCATGGCAACCCATCCTGTACTCCTCCAACTGGCAGGAAAATCCTGTGTCTTCTCTTCTCCCCTCCTGCCTTCATTGAAAGAGTCTTATCAGTCTGTATAAGACCGTGAACGCCTTAGCCAAGAAACGCTGTGGATGGACATTCTTATGGAGAAGACATGATGATCAGAAACAGAGCACAGTTGATTTTTCTTTTTATTTATTAAGTTGTGAGAACAAATAGGAATTAGATATATTCAGGTATTGGATACTTTAATAAATAAACTGTGTGGGGCTTGCCAGTTGGGGAGCCAGCTTTTCGCCAAACACTTTCTGTTAGGAGGTAACATCTTAGAATAGGAAGCCTATTCCAGTGTTGGATCTTCCCATTTATTAGAAAACTCCATGAGTTGTAATATTGTGGGGTTTTTAAAAATTTCTGTTCTCCCATGGTGCTTTGACTCTCAAGATAAAAACAGTAAATCTGGTATCATTTTAATAGCAGTTTTTTCTGTATTTACTTATCTATTTTTTATTATTTATTTATTGCAACAGACTGTGCTTTTACCCATGTCTTTTTTTTCTTACTAAACATCTAAAGTAATCTCATTTTTTGTAATTATTTTTCTTTTTCTTTTAAAAATATTTTTATTGATTTCAGAGAGGAAGGGAGAGGGAGAGAGAGATAGAAACATCAATCATGAGAGAGAATCATTGATTGGCTACCTCCTGCACGCTCCCAACTGGGGATTGAGTTTGCAACCCAGGCATGTGCCCTTGACCTGAATTGAACCACAGGCTGATGCTCTATCCACTGAGTCAAATGGGCTAGGGCTGTAATTTTTTTTAATTCCTCTTTGGCAAAGACTCCATTTGAAATTTTGAAATGGGGAATAGACATAATGTGTTGGGATGTGATCTAAGCAGTGCTTTCATTAGTAGAACAGACAGCGATTACCTTAATTGTTTAGAAGTCATTCACATTTTTTATTTATAACTGAAGTATGATTCATCTGAGTATGTTAAAAAATAAAAACCATTTTATTGGGATTCTTGATGATTTATTAACTTCAAAGTAATATGTAAACGCTGCTTTGATGAAGGAAGGTTCATAGCGTTCCACACATGACAAAAACTATCTGGGTTGGGCCAGTCCATGATTTTATCTCGAAAAATAATGAGATGTTCTTGGTAAGAAAAGGTTGTCTGGCGTTCTTCCTCTCACTTACACAGGTACAGTAATTCAACAAATATTTATTGATTATGTGTTATATGCCAAATACCATGCAATGAACTAGAAATAGAGACCTGTATATAAGTTCTTATATAGTTTAGTGGGAGAGGCAAATTTTTGTACTGATGATTTCAATACCTTTTTCGTACTCATAAAATTCAGTACTGAGAATTATGCATGAACTTGTTATAACCTTTTGAGAAGCTCCTTCTGGTTTGTTTCTTTCCATCCCCTGAAACGACTACAAAGAAAACAAAACCAAATATCTATATTTCATTTTATATTCTAAAAATATCTCCTTCGTGTTTGAAGAGGCATATTCTAGTTCTGTTCTATTGAATGTATTTGAATAGGTTAACTCTAACTGTATTCTTATAGTAGCCAATAGTTAAAAAAAATAGCATCATCTCACAGTTGTGTAACAACCTTTCAAATCCATTCTCACTTGGTTCTTATGGTGACATTATTCATAACTAATGGCAGGCAGAGTGTCGATAAGGTCTTTTTATACAATAAGTTCATAGTCTTGGCTTACACAGTGTTGGCAAAATAAAAACCTGAGCCCCACATTGAATTGGAGATGTTTCTTGACCTGACCACAGTTGGTTGGTCCCTAGGTCCCTGATCAGGTGTTCTGTCTTGTTTGCTAAAGCCCGCACATGTTGCAAATGCACACCCTGGCTTTCTTTAACCTCCCAGCCATTTCAGCCTCTGGTTTTGAGGCCTGGGCACAGCCCCGGAATAATAGATAGAACATCTTTATATGTTGTAGAGCTCAGACAAGTTTTATATTCTGTGAAACAATGATCGTAGAACTGAACTACTTCATGTTTGTGAGTGAAGAGGAAGGCCATACAAAGGCAATTCTTACATTTGCTAAATTGACTTTCAGTAGATTTATACTGTAAAAAAAAAAGCAAAAAAATAATATTGAAATATATGTGTCATCTAAGGTCTTCATGGAGTTATGACACTTTTATTCTTAGGGTTTTTGTTTAGGTTAAAAAATAATCTGCCACTGAACAATTATTTTGACTCTGTTTGCATTATAGGTAACACACATCTATTTATTATCTAACCTAATAAATCTCTTACAGGTCACTGAAATGATTCTGGAAATGTCCCTTGAAGTATGGTAAGCACATTAATTTTGTTGAGTGGAAGATATTGTGAGAGCTCCATTGATTTATTTTGTTAAAAAGTATGCTTTTTAGGCCAGGAGCTGGAGGTAGGGATGGGCTAGAAGGGGCCATTGGGGGAAAAGGAGGACCTATGAAATACTTTCAATAATAATGATTAAAAACATAATAAAAATATGTTATATGAAATAATTATAGCAGCTTTAATCATATAATAATTATATAAAATAATCATATAATAATTATATAATAATTATATGAAATAATTATAACAGCTTTTTGACTATCAAAATAGATTAAGTGTACTTTGCTTTTCTTTAGCTCCTTTTTAATAGTTACAGCATTAAAGTTAAATCTAATATTCTTTGATTAATTTTTCCATCGTTTGCTGGTTAAATAAAAGATGTCAAAAATGAGGGCTTTTTAGAAAGTTATTTTTTTCTATTCCCATAGAAGTGAATACAGTAACTTAAGCCTGTTTTCTATTGTTGATTTAGATAGAAATTCAAAAACACAAAAGTGAACAGGAAAACTAGAAAGAGGAAAAACTGAAAATTGAGACCAATTTGTCATAGTAATCAGCAGGACTAAAAATAGTCAAGTTCCATGAAAGGATGTTGCTCTTTCAGAGTGGGTTCTAAAAAATGAAAGTTGGAAAGTCATTTATTTATTTTCAAAGAGTGACTCTTAGGGGAGTCAGGCCTGTCTTGGGAATGAGCTGATTTCTGATCCAATGCAGGATTCAGACCTCACTTCCCTCAACCCCTCTTTGTACTTTCCTGTTGAAGTGGGTTTTACCACAATTGCTAGTACAAATTTTATTTATACAAACATCACATAAATGAGTGATTTGCCAAATGTATGATAATGATGCCCTGGCATTCATTTAGACATTTCTTTCTCTTATTTTGATCTCTGGAACAAGTTGACTTTGTAAATCATTGGCATAAATTACCACAGTCCCTCAGTTTATGCGAGGAAGTGTTAAAGGACATTTCAAGTTACTGTGTTGCATCATTTTGCATTACATTGACTCTTGCTTAAAAGTGATTTATTTTGGCATGAGATTAGAAATATTTTTATTTGACTATGCAAGTAATGCTATTTCTTTTCCTGGGAAATGGTCCTCACTGTTTTATTTAGGACCATTAGAAAACCCAGGTAAAAGATGCAGAAGAAATCACAAGTAATATACATATGTGTCCAGAAGCAATTTATTATATATTTATAAGGAACTTTAATCAAACCCTATTTTTATATGTTAACTTATATCTAGATTTTAAATGGAAATGTTTCCTTTAAAGAAAAATTCAAATACCTATAGGATATTTTCCATGAAATATAAAATAAAATTTTAAAAGAAAGCAAACTAATTAAAGATAATACCTAAGAGAAAGAAATAAAGGAACTAAAGTAACATATCTCTAAAATTATTCAGCATTTAAAGTTTTTTTCTTCCTAATATTTTATTCTACACTTCTAAACATCTATGTTCATTGCTCTGTTCATAGATTTTTAAAAAAATCATGCTTCTTGTTTTTAGTGTAAGATAATGATTATCATTGTACAGTACAAAAAGTGTGAGTCCCAGAATGAGAAGTCCTGGATTTAAATCTATTGCCTGCTAATTATGTTAATGGTTGAAAATTTTCTAATCACTTTTTTTACTCATTTGTAAAATAAGAAAAGAGTACTTTATATCTATTATGGTTTCATAAGATGGTGTATTTTTTTTCTAAAGATCATATATTATAGGAAACTTTTCCACATATACACTACATGTTTATAGTGGTACTGTTTGTAATAGCTAAAAATAAATTGGAAGCAACATTAATCTTTATGGATAAGCAAATCATGCTATATTCATATATTGAAAATATTCCACAATAGTAAAAATATTTGAATTAGTTCTAGCTACATAAACAGATATAAATCTCAAAAACAAAATGTTCAATGAAAAAAATAATTTGCAGTAGACAGCATTTATATTAAAAAAATTAAACCTGAAAAATGACTCATAGGGACATAAATATATATTGTCAAAATATAAAGAAATTTATTGAAATAAAAAGCAAATTTAAAATAGTAGTTACTTCTGATGAATGAAAAGGGGAAAAATTGAGGAGAATTCAGAGACAACTGTGCAGGTAAGATTTTTATTTCTTTAAGTGATTAGAATATACCCAACTTCACATATTATAATAAATAATAATAATAATAGACAAGAGTTTACCTCAAGACTTGATTTTTAAAATTTGAATTTACTATCTTATTTTCCCCACCTTGTTACATAATCTTCATAATAATAGAATTCAATGACTGTGTAATTCAATGTTTTAATATAGTATAATTTAAAAACCTTATTATATGATAATACAGTTAAATGATCTGTTCAGTTTCTTCCCTTAAGGTAGATATCCAGAAATAGAATTACTATGTCAAAGGAAATACACATTTTAATTATTTTTGGTGCTCATTCCCTCATTGCTTCTCAGAAGTGTTTTTGCAAATTTATATTTTCAAAATGTATGCATGAGAATAACAATGTTACTTTACCTTTTCCAATAGTAGATATTTTAAATATTTTTGAATTATTAATTTAATAATAACTGTACTTTATAAATTTGCTAATGAAATTGAATATTTATTCTTCTATTCATCATTACTACTCATACTTACTCTTTTATGAGTTACCTATATTTGTTCTGTGGGAAGTTGTAGTTACAATATTTGCAGTGATCAAATGTCACTATAGAACACGTAGCCCAGAGGCCTTACAATTTTTCCTCTCATTCTGTTTACAAGGAAGAAATATACTGAATTAACAGAAATGAGCCTTAAATTTAACTCTCTTAAGGGAAGAGCTTACCTTTATGAATGGTAAAGACACAATTTTTTTTAGAAAGGTATATAATTTAATTTAAGGTTTCTTACTGTGGCAAATTGATCTAGATAGGTTCTTTCTTATTATTTCCTCTTTTATTTTATTTATTTTTTCAGTATTGCAGAGGTGACCCCCCTTCCCCCCACCTCCTTTGCCCCACTCCATTCAGCAAGAATATACCCACTTCTATGTTCCTAGAAGAAGCATTACTCAAACAGGTTTCTTTTCTGAAGCGCTTCCCTACAGTGCTATTACTGTCACCAACATGCTAAGTTAGTCAGGAGCTGTTTGGTTGCTCGTTTATCTTTTCATAAAACATCTTATACTTACTGTTTTCTGAAAACCTGCCTTGAAACATGCTTGGAGATAGTCATCATTTTATACTCTGCTTCAGGTCCCCTCATAGAAAATGGCGTGAGGGCAGCAGTGAGCCTCTCTCAGTGTAGCTGTGGGAACCTCTGGGGGACCGGATGATGTGTAAGAAGGCGGGGGACCTACGCTCATGACTCTCTGTTTTCCATACAGTTCGTCCCCGGACCTCCGGTTTAGTATGGCTTTGTGTGATCAGGAGAAAGCTTTCAGATACCAGAGGAAAGAAAACGTAAAGGAAAACATGAAGAAACTCCTGGGCCTGCAGAATAGTGACAGCTTGTGTTCTACACGTGATGTGAGTTGTAAATTTTTCAAATGTTATTGCGATTTAATAATAACTTTGTTTGTACTCTCTCTTCAATTTTTCCCAAATATGAAAAAATTTTGGAAAATATGTGCAGCTTTTTGAGATAAGGTAAGGTAAGTGTTTCATAAATGGAAACTCGTTGAGGAAGGTCATCACAAATGCTGCCCATATTTGGAAATACTTATCAGATATTTGGAAATACTTATCAGATATTCCTATTGAAAGAGGCATACACATACTTATGCACAAACAAGATGATCATTTCATTAGTAGGGAAAGTATAGTGTCAGGTATAAAAAGATCATGGAATTAATTTTAATGTAGATTACCATTAAACAACTGTGGAATTTCATTACTGAACAAGAAGAAGTTACAGATCTTATTAATTAATGATAATCCAATTAAAAATAGATGTGAATAGGGAACATGAAAGGAAATTCTAAATTCTTAGTGTTAGCAGAAAGTTAAAAGATAACATCCAAAATAATGATCTATACATTTTAATGTTTTTCAGAATACTAATTATAGAGATCTTAAAATTATAATATTTTATGAACAAATATTGAAAATACAATCCTTTAACTGTACTTTATCTTCTTTTTCTTTCTTTAAATTCCAGTAAAATAATAATCCAGTTTTGGGCTATTTATTCATTTACTATCCCTTCATCTATATATCTATCCATACATCTATCATTCATTTATCCAAACACATCCATTCAACCATTCATTCATTGTTTTATCTTTCTATCTTAACTCTACAAAAAAATACTACTATATTTAATAGTATTCTGTTGCATATTTGAAAGTTGCGCAGAAAGTAGATCTTAAAAATCCTTATCACAAGAAAAAATTTTTTTAACTACCTTGAGATGGATGTTAACTAGACTTATCGTGGTGATCAATTCACAATATATACAAATAGTGAATCATGTTGTACAACCGAAACTAATCTAATGTTATATATTAATTATACCTTCATAAAAAATAAAAAACAAATTCCTGTAATTTCATCAAATGGTATGATGAAATTCCTTCTTAGTGGTATATAAACTATTTTTTTTATTTATTTCTTTGAACTTTCTGTTAATTGAATATTTTAAATGAATATAATTTATTTTTGGAAAGATAATATTTGCATAAAAAGCATAAGTAAATATATATACATATATTCCCATACATGTACACACAGAAAGGGATTCAAGATTATTAATTTACTAGAGGCCCAGTGCACAAATTTGTGCATGGGTAGGATCTCGCTGGCCCTGCCCCAGTGGAGGTGGATCGTGGCCGGGCCTGTCGGGGGAGGAGATGGCAGGAGGTTGGCCGCAGGCCTGCCCCAATTGGTGCCCGATCAGGGCTGGGCCAGCTGGGGGGAGGGGCCACAGGCGATTGGCCAGCGGGCCCTGCCCCTGATTGGGTTTGGGGTTGCTGATTGCAGGCAGAGCCGGCAGCGGAGAGGGGCTGTGGGTGGTGGGCTGGCCAGCCTCACCCCCAAATGGGGTGAGGGGCTGATCAGGGGCAGAGCTGGCTGGTGAGAGGGGCCATGGCCAGTTGGCTGGCCAAACCTGCCCCTGATTGGGGTGGGGGGCTGATCTGGGGTGGGGCCAGGTGAGGGGAGGGGCTTCAGGAGGTTGGCAGGCTAGCCCCACCCCCTATTGGTGTAGGGGAGCAATCAGGGGCAGAGCCAGTCAGGGGGAGGGGCTGTAGGCCAATTGGGATGGTAGAGACCCATTGGGGCAGGGCTGGCTGGGGGGAGGGGCCGCAGGAGGTTGGCTGGCTGGCCCTACCCCCTGATCAGGCTGGTTCACTGGCTGCAGTGGGCATCATAGCGACCAGTCATTCTGGTCATTATAGTGTTTTGGTTGGTGGCTTTTTATATAGATAGATTTTTAGAAATATAATATTTGTATAAAAATCATATATATATATATATATATATATATATATATATATATATATATATATACAGATATTCCCATATATGCAACACAGATGGATTCAAGATTATTGTAAATTAAATTATAAATTGTCTTGTGAATACCATTGGAAATGAGACATGGATTCGGAGTAAGGGAGGCAGATGGGCACCGGGTCCCCCACCTGGTCTCGGAATGTATTTGCAGGTGGGGGCGGGTGTGGGGTGGGAAGCGAATCTGCTGGGCTGGAAGGGCTGTGATGGGAGCAGACTGAGAGAGAAAATTTTGCTCATGGAGAATTTTTGCTAAAAGGAAGCTGGGAGGAGAAGTGAAACCTCCACTGAAGTTTCTATTTTTCTTTTTTAAAGGACTGGACTTCTCTTCCGTCCAGTCTTGCTGTCACCATGCAGATCCCTGGTGGCACTTGTGGTTGATTATGATCTCAGGTTACTTAGGCCTTGAGAACACTTCCTTCTCTGCATATTACTCAGAAGTTTCTGCCTTTCTGGGAAGTAATTTTTTTTTTCCTATAGTAAACCCTTCGGCAGCAATTCTACCTTTTGGGGTCCCTTACAGTGAGAGAGAGTTTATTAGTGAAGCATCGAGACAGAGAGTGGCCCCTCCCCAGTGGGAGCAGCCGCTGTAGTGGAATTTGCTTCCTTAGCTGAGGTTGTTTAGCGGGAGGTGGGGGTAGGGTATTCAGCGAGGGGAGGAATATTCAGGTTCTTCCTGAGGAAGGGGTGATTTCTCAGAGGAGCTCCATAGACCACTTTGTGTTTTTATACAGGCTTTCATCATGCCAGTGTGGAGTGCGTCCTTTATTTTTTATTTTTTTATTATTATTTTTTAAAAATATATTTTATTGATATTTTACAGAGAGGAAGGGAGAGAGATAGAGAGCTAGAAACGTCAATGAGAAAGAAACATCGACCAGTTGCCTCTTGCACACCCCCTACTGGGGATGTGCCCGCAACCAATGTACATGCCCTTGACCGGAATCGAACCCGGGACCTTTCAGTCCGCAGACCGACGCTCTACCACTGAGCCAAACCGGTTTCGGCTGGAGTGTGTCCTTTAGCATGCTACTCTATTACAATGAGTGTATACTCTGGCCAGAGTTACTGTTAGGTGAAAGTAGTTACCTTGTTAGATCGAGCTAGTTGGTCTCTGTGAGGTTTAAGCATCTGGTCGAATCCAATGGCTTATGGTCTTATCTTCTCAATGGTTCCTGTAGCTTTTGAGAGAGAGAGAGAGAGAGAGAGAGAGAGAGAGAGAGAGAGAGAGAGAGAGAGAGAGAGAAAGGGAGAACATCAATGATGAGAGAAAATTATTGTATGACTACCTCCTGCATACCCCTACTGGGGATCAAGCCTGCAACCCAGGCATGTGCCCTGACTGGAATTGAACCTGGGACCCTTCAATCCACAGGCCAACACTCTATCCACTGAACCAAACCAGCTGGGGCTAGTTCCTGTAGTTCTTACTGACTGCTGCTGTTCCACCACAGCCCCTACATCAGCAGGATTGACATACCTAATACTCTGCATATCCTTTGGCTCTTCCCTCGGAGTTCAGTGGAAGAAATCGCCCTTCTCTTCCAAATATAGGCGCACGTCAGATATGATGGCAAACCCCAGTTAGGAACTCCACGTGTCAATTGTTTAGTCCCCCAGGGCCGCTCCCCACCTATATTGTCTGCCTCTACACCTCTGTATGCATTTTTCCTATAAAATACAAATATGTTCTAAACTCTGATATAAAAAGCAAAAGGGAACTTTCTGCTCTGCTCCTCTCATCTTCACACACACACGTCTCCGAAGTTTCCTACACAACCTCACTCTATTTCTCCCCCCTCTCACCCGGTTTCTGCCCCCGCTATTCCAGCTGCAGCTGCGCACCTGGCCACCGGCACTGACTAATAAATGCACAGGGTCTTCCTCTGGACCTGTCCTACCCAGCCTGCGAATGACAGATGTCCCCCTTCCTTTCGGAACATTCTCTGCCCTTCTCTCACCTCCTTCTCCTGGTTTTCATGGGGCCTCTTTGATTTCCTTTGCCAGA
Organism: Vespertilio murinus; assembly: GCA_963924515.1. NCBI lineage: Eukaryota > Metazoa > Chordata > Mammalia > Chiroptera > Vespertilionidae > Vespertilio > Vespertilio murinus. Next base: position 24,953,366 of record OZ004719.1, read on the forward strand.
GCACCTTCCTCTGCCTGTTATTTAGACAGAGGCGTTCTTCAAGGCTCAGTCCTGAGCCGTCTTTCTCCTCAAGCTGCTTTCTCCTTAGGAATTCTCTCTCTGGTCCATGACGCCACCCAACACCTGCGCGCTAAGAACTTTCCCGTGTTCATCAACCACTTAGAACCTTTCTCCGGAGCTTCCACCTGAATGTCTACCCACCTGTTTGGCTTCCTCACTACTTTGGTTTCTCACCCCACAAGCTCGGCATGTCCAAACCTGAAAGGAAGACCCTGCCTCATCTGCTAGGCCTGTCCTCACTCTCCCACTTCCTGTTCACCCCGAATTCAGAGGGATTTAAAAAAAAACACACACAGAAATCTGATTCTATCAAACCCATGTTTAACATCTTTCCATTGCTCTAGGGCGGGGGGTGGGGAACCTTTGTTCTGCCAAGGGCCATTTGGATAATTATAACATCAATCTCGGGCCATGCACGATTATCGGCTTAAAAAATTAGCCTGTTATATTTGGTCAGACGTTTAATTAACTCACCCCTAATGCCTTGGCAGGGCCAGGCCAAATGATTTCTCAGGCCTCATGTAGCCCCGGAGCCAAACGTTCCCCACCCTTGTCCTAGGAATTGGTCTCACAGCATCTTTCCAGATTCATTTTTTTGCCAATGTATCCCAGATTCATCGCCCCTCCCCACTAGGTGCCTCTTAGGTCCATGTCTCCACAGAACCCTTGCCCAAGTATTACTCCTGCAGACATTTCTTCTTGCTGTAGTGCACGTCCCCTGTACCATCCCCCTCCCCACCTGCTTTTCTGAAGCTAACATATAACCACTTCTGAGTCTTTCTCCCTCGGCAGCTCTTTCCTCCCTCCTCCCGAGTACAAGTTAGTTCTCTCAGTTACATTCTCTTATGGCACAAATATGCACATTATCTTTCTAGCATTGGCCACAATAGTACTTAAAAATCACTTGTACAAATTATTCACTTCCTGATTGTTCTCTCCATTAGCATGTAAGTCGCATGAGGACCAGGACACGGTCTGTCATTGGCCTTCATATTCCCAGCACCCATCAGGGTGCCCATTTAGGCAGTGGCTCGGCATGGCATGCATGGGGTGAGTTAGTTAGAAAGACAGGTGTCAGGGGCTCAAAGCTGAGGCAGGCACCCTAGAATCGGGATTTAGGAGGAGATACAGGTGGAGGAGAAGGTTCCGGTGAAAAGAGGCCAGTTTGGCCCGTTTAGTTAGAAATGTATGTGAGACAGACAGATATCACGTTGGCCTGTTCTTAGGTTGTCCTTCTCAAAAGTTGCTCTTGCACCCCTTGGCACTCCTTGTTTTGTGGAAATGAGTCTCCGTGGGAAAATAAAATTTGGCCTAATATCCATACAATTGGCTTTTTTTTTTTTTTTTGCAAGAGTGGGAGAATGAGGTAATTATACTTTACTCTGGGATATTCTTTTTAAAAAAATATATATTTTATTGATATTTTACAGAGAGGAAGGGAGAGAGAGAGAGAGCTAGAAACGTCGATGACAGAAACACCGACCAGCTGCCTCTTGCACACCCCCTACTGGGGATGTGCCCGCAACCAAGGTACATGCCCTTGACCGGAATCGAACCTGGGACCTTTCAGTCTGCAGACCGACACTCTACCACTGAGCCAAACCAGTTTTGGCTACTCTGGGATATTCTTAAAAAAATATAAAATTCATGTTTTTGGAAGCAATTTCTAAAATTACGACATTTGTTGTTAGCTAGTTTTAGTCCAGACTTTTTTCTCTTGGCAGAAAACGTCATTTTAGAAACACTGAGCACCACCCATTCCCATAACACAAGTAACATTTCCCCATTTTTATGTTTCTCCTTGGCCAAGGCTGCCGTCAGCCCCCTCTCCCCTCGCTCCCTGCCAGGGTCTTTACTTTCCGTTCAGTGCTGCTGGTGGCACCTGTAAGGTCTGGAGGAACATGCTGTTGTGGAAGTTAATTGCACAAAGAACAGTTCTACTCAATTTTCAGAGACTGTGACTACCTTCTTCAACAAACAGCATCCAGTTTAGGACCTCAGTATTTCCCAGAACTAGAGCAAATAATCATAATGCTCATGTGGAACCACAGAAGACACTGAAGAGCCAAAGCAATTTTTAGAAAGAACTAAGTTGGAGGTATCATATTCCCTAATTTCAAACCGTAGTACAAGGGTATAGTTATCAAACCAGTATGCTACTGGAACAAAAGCAGACATAGATCAATGGAACGCCCAGAAATAAACCCATGCTGATATGGCCCATGAATCTTCTACAAAGGCAGCAAGAGTACACATGGGGAAAAAACTGTTTTTTAAATAATGTTGGGAAAGCTGGACAGATACATGCAAAAATATGAAAATGGATCACTTTCTTACACCAGATTAAAAAAAAAAAAAACTCGAGCAGAAACTGGTTTGGCTCAGTGGTAGAGTGTCGTTCTGCAGACTGAAAGGTCCCGGGTTTGATTCCGGTCATGAGTTAGTTCCTTATCTCTCTCTCTCTCTCCCTCCAAGGAGGCAAAAGTCTTCCTATAACTGTCAGACCCTAAAAATTTATGAAACTGTGAAAAAAAATCTTTGAGCTCTTTAGAATTTTCTTTTGCAAGGACAAAAATTAGTAATATCTGTCAGATCATGCATTAAAAAATAATGTAATTAAATCCAGAAGATTTTTGGTAAATGAACATTTATTTCTTGTAATCACGTGAGAGAAGTATGAGCAATATCCCTCGGTATCATTTATGCACAAATACTGGTGCTATTAGGTCTAAATATAACCTAAAAACTCTCAACGACACTTACTTGGTTGATTCTTTTAGATACAGAGCCAGGACTAACAGCTGCAGCTTATAACTTCCCAGTTGTTTTTTTTTTTTTGAAAGTTATATCAGAATGACCATGATTATTGGAACATTTAAATATAGCTGTGGTTTATTGCATAAAGTGGTACTGATCATCTGAAGTGATAAGATGAACCTGAAACATCATTTAGCTAAATAAAGACTGCCCTTTATTCTTTACTAAATAAAGAATACTCTTTTTTTTTCTGAGCAATGAGAAAAGGAAAAAATATGAATTATGGTGTCACTTCACATCCTGGGGGTACCACTTATTAGCTGTCTGCACTGAATACCTCCTCATCTGAAAATGAGGAAATAATAAGATCTTCTTTTGAGGGCTGTGAGGGTTAAATGAAATAAATTGAGTAAAAGAGCGTGCTAGGGTCCCACACACAGTATTTTCTAGATACCTGGTAAGGCTAATTTCCCTTTTTTAATATAGTTAATAAAATTTATAATTTCATAGTTTTATATTCTGTATGAGTTACAGAATTTAGAATGTTACTAGGTCTACAATTCACATCTTATTTGATGGTGAGGGTCTTGCCATTTGAGGCCACTATTTTAGGATGTTAGTTCTCGGTATCCTGCCCATTCACTGTCCTGCCTCCAATAAGACCTCCCCTCTACAAGTTCCTTCTGCATAATGAGTTTTATCATCTTTTTAGTCCTTCTATTTCTAAAATAATGATTCCATGAATACTTGTATTTGTCTCATTGGCGAATGCACACCCAATGGTCAGGGTCTAAGTGCTTGGAACACAACGTACTGGTGTCGAGTGTTCTGCATTTCTGAGGGTAAGAGCAGTATTTCCCCTTTAGCCTGGTTTTGTGTCCTGGTACCTTCTCCCGGGTAATGACAGCAACATCTGCTATGAGCAAAGCTAGAAACCCTAACAGCCTAACTGTACTCCTTCCTCTTTTGTTCCTAACATTGAATCTGGTCGCCAAATATTAAAGGTTCTTCTTGTGAATGTACCTTTGATTCTATGTACCTGTTTATAACTTTAGCTTTCCGGGTAGAGGGGAGAAGGGATCGTTATATTCCATTCACATCCAGAAGAAGATTTTTAAAGATGGGATTATTAGAGATAAGATAGACCTGTTCAAAGTACTTGAGCTCATCTATGCACAGGCACTCAGTGATTTGTATGTTTATTTTGAAAATTAGATTTTTGTTACTAATATAGTCAATAAAATCTAATAGCACTATGACTATTTTGATATAACTCAAATTAGATACTTCAGCATCCTCTCTCGGTTCACGTTCTGCTCTTCCAACCATGGAACTTGTGTGTTCATCTTTTTGAAAGCTTTCGGTTGCTTCATGATCTGATATCTTTCGCTCCATTAACTGCTGTCTTCCATCTATAATTTTTCCTTGATAATTATTATTATTGGAAAACACTGTCAAAGAAAATGCACTCTTCTCCCCAGCAATGTGATTCTACCTTCGCATCAGCCTCTGCCTGTCCAGTAGGTGTTTCCATCCAGTCTGCTCCCCCTTTCCTATCCCTTCCTGTCTCCCCACCGCCTTGTCCTCAGCAGGCTCTGATTTCCTCAGATGTTGGACTGCACTCACCATGTCCCTGATGCCCCAGGGCAATGGTTATTAAACTTTTTGGTCTCAGATATTCTTGACACACTTAAAAAATTAAACACTTCTAAGAGATTGGGTTTATATGGGTTAAATCTATGAATATCTACTGCATTAAAAACTACAACTGAGAACATTTATTAAAATGTGTATTTTAAATAAGTCAATTTCATGTTACTATAAATAACACATTTTATGAAAATAACAGTATTTTCCAAAGCAAAAATAAGGCAAGAAGAGCAATCTTTACAAGCATCTTCATTGTTTGACTTAAGACTGCGGGGCTCTTGAATTCACATCATCGCACATCATGTGGTCTCTGGAAAACTCCATCACACACTCATGAGAGAATGAGAATGAAAAAAGGCCAAAACCGGTTTGGCTCAGTGGTAGAGCATCGGTCTGCAGACTGAAGGGTCCCGGGTTCGATTCTGGTCAAGGGCATATACATTGGTTGTGGGCACATCCCCGGTAGGGGGTGTGCAGGAGGCAGCTGGTTGATGTCTCTCTCTCTCATCAACGTTTCTAGCTCTCTATCTCTCTCCCTTCCTCTCTGTAAAATATCAATAAATTATATATATTTTTTAAAAAGAGAATGAAAAAAGGCAAATAACACCTCAGTGTTAGTATAAAGACAGTTTGACTTTGGGGACCCCCTTGAAAGCTATGCACACTTTGAGCACTGGCGCCTTAGGGTAGAGAAAAATAACCTGCTGTCTTAGGCAACAGTGGTCTGGGACCACAAACAAGAAATGGCATTCTCTTCCTCTTCAAACACCCTTGGGCTTTGGCCATGTCACAGGCAGCCCGTGCTTCTCCATTTTTGTGGCAAAGTCCCTCCTCCATTGGCTCATGTTGCTTTTATTTCCAGAACAGCCTCCTTCCCTGTACACATCCCTCCCTGTTGAGTAACTGCATTAAAAGTTAAGCTCAGGTCCTAACTGGTTTTCTCAGTGGTTAGAGCCTCGGCCTTTGGACTGAAGGGCCCCTGGTTCGATTCCGGTCAAGTGCATGTACCTTGGTTTCCAGCACATTCCCAATAGGAGGTGTGTAGGAGGTGGTTGATCAATGTTTATATGTTTCTAATTCTCTATCCCTTTCCCTTCCTGTCTTGTAAAACATCAATAAAATATATTTTTTTTGCCGAAACCGGTTTGGCTCAGTGGTAGAGCGTCAGTCTGTGGACTGAAAGGTCCCTGGTTCGATTCCAGTCAAGGGCATGTACCTTGGTTGCGGGCACATCCCCGGGAGGGAGTGTGCAAGAGGCAGCTGGTCGATGTTTCTCTCTCATCGACATTTCTAGCTCGCTATCTCTCTCCCTTCCTCTCTGTAAAATATCAATAAAATATATTTAAATAAATAAATAAATAAATAAATAAATAAATAAAATATATTTTTTGAAAGTTAAGCTCAGGTTCCCCCTTGTCTGTGAAGCTTCTCCTCCATCCTAATTCTTCTGATTGCACCTGACCATACCTCCTGCCCCTCACACGTTCCTAGCCTGTGTGCTATGCACACTGGCAAACGCCTGGATGCAGGAGCCCGGGGTTTGACTCCTGACTCTGCCACTTAATTGGCTGCTGACCCTGAACAAATTTTCAGGGTCTTAGTTCCAAGTGGCTTAGATTCCTCATCTATAATATGGAAACATCATAAGGATTTTTAAAAGATAAATGAGTCCATTTCTGTAAAGCACAAAGCACAGTTTCTGTGTGATAGTTAAGAGCTTATGAGTATCATCTATCCCTATTCTTATTGTCATAATTCTATCTTTATGTTTTAAATAAACTGCATTTTCCTATCTTTCCCATGAAACAGAGACCGCTTACTCAGATTTACTGAATGAATTCAAGAATAAAGCAATACATTTTGTAGGACTTGTTAAGTTGATTAAATTCTGTTTTTTCTGGCTTGAATAATAGCATGTATTTTGAAATGAGTCAGCATAAAGGAGCAATAAGAATCACTACAGATTACCAGCTGGTAGATATTAGGCAAGTAATATCATCCTTTCAGAATTTTCATCTGTGAAATGAGCAAATCCTTTTTTGCTCACCATACGGGATTTTTGAGGGGGGTCAAATGAAAAAGCTGCACTCAAAAGCAAACCAAAACCTGCGAAGGGCCGAGGATTGTCATTGTTATCAAATGAACTGGTTGGTCACTTTGATAATACCTGCTTTGTAATGTACATTAATTCTTGATTCTCTTATATGAAATACTATTTTCTTTTTAAAAACTGGGCATTGTCATGATGTAAGTGATCTTCATTCTTTATTGCCAAATGTGGAACATATAACTTAAGAAAATGGAAATTAAACCAAAACATATTTTGTAAATTACTTTGCAAATGACCTGTGTTCTGTCACTCCAGGTGCCTGTGGTGGCCATCCTGGGCTCAGGGGGCGGCTTCCGAGCCATGGTGGGATTCTCCGGGGTGATGAAGGCTCTGTATGAATCCGGAATTTTAGATTGCGCTACCTACATCGCTGGTCTTTCTGGCTCCACGTGGTTAGTATACATTTTAAACCTTAGTTTTATCATCCTAAATGTTTAGCATTTATCTACCTGAAACATTAAGGGGGAAAAAATGAGTGTTAGAAAAGTGGACATTAACTTTGAATTATTGAAGTGTTCTAGCTTGATGCAATCGTTTATATCTTAAATATGTTTTTTATCGATTATGGTATCACATAATTGTCCTCATCCCCCCATTCCCACTCCAAACCTCTCCCCATGTATGCCCCCACCCCATTGTTGTCCATGACCACTGGTTAGGCTTATATGCATGCATGCAATTCCTTTGGTTGATCTCTCCCCTTTTCCCCCACCCTCCCTTCCCTTCCCTTACCTTTTTTAAGGCAAGTTCATGCCTAATGATGGAATCTTGTCAAAAATCCATTCCCTCTAAGCCTGTTTGTAGCATAAGATGTAGTGAAACAAACTTTTAAAATATATTAATTGTAGTAATTAATATAAATAGCACAGAAGTGGAATAACATACTCCACCCATAATTCATTCAATTTTTCTGTAACTTGCTGAATTGCAATCTTTCAGTGATTATGTCTAAGTCTACATGATTCACCAGGTATTCATATTCTTCTTTAGGGCAAATAGAATGAAACCTTTATATGCAGAAGAAGGAAAACAACTTTTGACTGCAGAAATTCAAAAATTTCACTGATTTGTATTTAACTAATTATGAAATCAATCCTTTAAATATATTTAAGCTCAGTTAAACTTGGATAGAGACTAAAAGCGCATTTATGTATTTATATATACAACATTTGTACTCTGTAGATATTTACCTTTTCTAAATATAGGAACATTTTCAAAGAAGAGAGTACACGCATTTTGGTTTGCCTACCTCACATAAGCACATTGAACATCAAACATTAGTCCTTGCTTAGACGACTCAAATAAAGGTGTCACCTTATTACAAATGTCTGACTTTGACTTATAAGGCTGTTTAGTCACTCACCCATAGGAAAGCCTATCTGTCATGATACTGTATTATATATGTCTAGCATTTTAAAATGTCGGTGCCTTCTCAGCCTGTGACATGGATATTAGCTTTCTATCATTTTTTTTTTTTTCAAATTTGACTCAGCCCTGTCTGGTTTGGCTCAGTGTATAGAGCGTTGGCCTGCGGACTGACGGTCCCCAGGTCAGATTCCGGTCAAGGGCATGTACCTTGGTTGTGGGCACATCCTCAGTAGGAGGTGTGCAGGAGGCAGCTGATCTATGTTTCTCTATCATCGATGTTTCTGACTCTTTTTCCCTCTCCCTTTCTCTCTGTAAAAAAATCAATAGAAATATATTTTTTTTAAAAAAGAAGATTTGACTCAGAAACCAAAGGATTTGTCCAAGATTACTCACAGAGCCAGGATATAAACCCAGGCTTTGATTCCTTATTCCAGGAATCTTTCAACTAAACCATAGACTTCTCCTGACAGCTGCTTATTCTACACAGAGGTTCACATTTGAAGAATCTATAGTTTCTTAAACATCTTGAACCAGATTCTTTAGCTTAAAAACAAAAACCTAGACCCAAATTGGTTGCCACTTTCTTGGTATGTTCCCTTAAAATAATTTCTCTCTTTTGAAAGAAGGATGGAGCCCACCATTCTTTTCCTTGAAGGAAAGAGCAGGCACCTGCCTGTTTAATGAGTATGTGATGGAGAAACTTGGACCCTTAGGTTGATTCACCTATCCAGGCATTTTGTTACTCCTCTTGGGGGGATTAATTCTTCGTGTTCGCTATCTGTTAGATCCCTGTGGCCCATCACTGACCAAAACATTGCAAGAAGCTTACTTTCTTAAACTCCTTTCATAAGGAAAGACCAGGCCTTGAGTGCTGATTTGGGACTATAATAGTGTGTGGGCTTAATTGGAGCTTCAGTAATTGCTTTGGTTGTAAATTTGGGGTAACATCTTACATTCTCCTATCAGAGTTCTGAAAAAAAGCCCTACAAAATGTCATTTAAAGAGAACTTCAAAAACTACAGGTCAATCATTTAAACATTACAGGCCACATCTATAATAATAAAAACGTAATATGCTAATTAGACGAGACAGCTGAACGACCTTCCCGGCGACCTTCCGGGTGAAGCTGGGGTTGCTGCGAGGGCCAAACCCCTTACACGAATTTTGTGCATCGGGCTTCTAGTAGTTGTATGTGTATACATAAACTTCTACTCTATCTATCAATGTCGAATTTCCTCAGTGATTAGCCTTCTCTTGTTTATTCCATTTCCTGAAAAGCCATTCACCCCTTAAATCCTTACAAATTGATTTTCATGCAGAGACCACCTAATTTCCAACTACAGTAGTGCCTTTTGAAGTTTTATTACTCTTGATGTTGGGAGAGTCATGGAGGATGGATGAGGTTGGAGGTTGAGACCTTTCAACACTGATGGGTCCCTTTGTCAAATGCCTCCGACCACAGCTTTTTGAGTTGGCTGTATCCTCTCTGGTTGCTCGCTCCTCCACATTGTCTATACTGCTTGCTGCTCTTCTCCCTGCCTTCCATTCTATTATAGCTTCACATCCTCCCTTGGTAATTTGAGCACCTTCTACCACTTTAGTTATTACCACCAGCAATTTAATTCATGAAACTCTAGAACATTCCAAAAGTTAATGGATTTAAAAAAAAAAAAAAAAAGGAACGATAACCTTAATGGACAATGCAAAGTAACTGTCAGAAAAGAGAATCGACTGAAAGATGAGTTCCCGAGGTTGAGGGTGAAAAGTGTTTCATGAAATAGTGGGTATGTTAATAGAATAAAAATTCGAGCAAAGCTTAGTTTAGAACTGAGTTTGGATATCATGAGTGGTTTTAGCAAGAGTCATTAGATATAGAAAATAAAGGTAACATTTGATCATGAAATTATGAATCAGAAGCAAATAGAAGATGAAAGAAAGAAAGGTAGAATGTGAACATATTAGTTCAACAAGGGCAATATAGAACAAGAGAAAGGTTTTTGTTTTGTTTTCAGAATTTAAGAGATTTGAGCTTTTTTGTACAAATGCGAGATGAAGGAAATAGTGTTGACCAATAGATGGAAGATAAAGAAATAGATGGCCCTAACTGGGTTGGCTCAGTGGATAGAGTGTCAGCCTAAGGACTGAAGGGTCCCAAGTTTGATTACAGTCAAAGGCATACCTTGGTTGCAGGCACATCTCCAGTGCAGGAGGCAGTTGATCAATGCTTCTTTCTCATTGGTGTTCCTAACTCTATCCCTCTCCCTTCCTCTCTGTAAAAAAATCAATAAAATATTTTTTAAAAAAGAAGAAGAAAAGAGAAAAAAGAAATAGATGGATCATTGCCCTGGCTGGTTTTGCTCAGTGGGTAGAGTGTCAGCCCTTGAACTGAAGGGTCTCGGGTTTTATTCTGGTCAAGGGCACATGCCCAGGTTGTGGGCTCATTCCCACTTGGGAGTGTCCAGGAGACAGCTGATTGATGTTTCTCTCATTGATGTTTCTAACTCTCTATTCCTCTCCCTTTCTCTCTGTAAAAAATCAATAAAATATATTTTTTAAAAAGAAAGAAAAAAAATGAAATAGATGGATCCTTGACCTAGCTGGTTTTGCTCAGTGGATAGAGAGTCAGCCTGAGAACTGAAGGGTCCCGGGTTTGATTCTGGTCAAGGGCACATGCCTAGGTTGTGTACATGATCCCCATTAGGGGACATGCAGGAGGTAGCCTATCAATGATTCTCTCTCATCATTGATGTTTCTATCTCTATCTCTCTCCCTCTCCCTTCCTTCCTTTTTTAAAAAAAATATATTTTATTGATTTTTCACAGAGAGGAAGGTAGAGGGACAGAGAGTTAGAAACATCGATGATAGAGAAACATCGACCAGCTGCCTTTTGCACACCCCCTACTGGGGATGTGCCCGCAACCAACGTACATGCCCTTGACCAGAATCGAACCCGTGAACTTTCAGTCCACAGACCGATGCTCTATCCACTGAGCCAAACCGGTTTCGGCATCCCTTCCTTTCTAAAACCAATACAAATATATTTAAAAAAATAGATGGATCACGAATAGAAAAGATTCAGGTGAAGACAGGACAGGATGTGATAGAAAGCACAAAAGCTGTTAACCCTGGAGAGAAAAGACACTTCCTGGGATGGAAGAAGAGGTGGAAGAGGTGGTCCAGATGATTCATGATTACTATTCTCTCTTGAAAATTCCGGCTGAGGAGGTAAAAAGTTCAAAGGAAGGAATTCGGAAAGAATTAAAAAAACAGATTACGCTCTGTGTTGTGTAAGTTTATGTTGGGCTGATCCATGACCATGACTTGGCAAGAGAATGAAGTAATACACGGAAGTGTCTGGAGAAGACCTGGACCTCCCAATAAGTTTTCTGCGATCACAAAAGAGAATTTCATGTAGAACAAAAGCTTCCCTTGTAACTGCTACTACCTTTAGGTTAATTATTTCTGAAATTGTTTTTGGATGACACTTGTTATTCATTAAATATAGATTAGCCAACCAGGAGAACCAACACGAGTGAATTAAGAGAATCAGGACAGTAATCCTGTGCTCTCTTCCTCAACTCAGTACAGCTATTCAAATGTAGCATCATAAGAGGCTGTTGGATGTGGAGAGACATGAGCTCAGCTCTGTATCTATAGAGAGTGGGGCCCAATTCATCAAACTGATGAATATTTCAGGAATTCCTCTGGCTGATGGCCAAGAATCTTCACAAGAAAGCAAATCATCAGCTTTGTATCCTCAGAAATTCTGAGACCTACCACTGGCGAGTCTTGGGATTCTGCCTAGTTGGCCAGTGGATGATTAAAAACCACATTTGTCAGCCTTAGACATTCACAGCAATCATACAGCATCCTTGAAAGTCAAATAATCAAATTGCTTGACTAGTATTATTTATATCCAGACAAGTCAATTAATTTTCATGACTCCAGTGTGTTGTGTCATCAGTCTCTGGTAGTCTGCTGGGGATGCCCATCCCTAAAGACTAGACAGTGGACAGTAGGCCAGTAGGGAATCCTCCCCTCTGGACTGTGCGTGGGAAATCCACTGTTTCCTAAGACCTCTACTTGGCTTCCATTGAAGACCAGCTTCTTTCTGATTGATTAATTCTTCCCTTACATGGGTCTATGTGATCAATCAGCTAATTAAGTTAACCAACTCTACTGTCCTTTATTTTTCTTATGCCAGAGAATGCCTGCTTTCTTTGGAGAGTATGTAATGCCCTTCTGCTTTATGAATCATCTTTTGTTTTCTTTACAGGTATATGTCAACCTTATATTCTCACCCAGATTTCCCAGAGAAAGGGCCAGAAGAGATTAATGAAGAGCTGATGAAAAGTGTTAGCCACAACCCCCTTTTCCTTCTCACACCGCAGAAAGTTAAAAGATACGTTGAGTCTTTGTGGAAGAAGAAAAGGTCTGGACAGCCCGTCACCTTTGCCGATATCTTTGGGATGTTAATAGGAGAGACACTAATTCACAATGTAAGCTATAGCCCAATCTACAATCCTTTGAACGCAACAGACTACGTTTATCCTAATGTTTTAAATAAAACTAAATATGATATAATTTGTAAAAGTCACTTGATTCAACTTACCTTATCAACACTGTGTGCTGAGAGCACATAGTTCCTGCCAGATATAACTCCTCTACATTTCAAACTAGAGCTTACGAATTCATTTTGATGTAGGGGAGTATTTTGTATTCTTTCTCTTTGGAAAGAAAAGTATGCCTTTTAACTCTTAACTGGCCATTCCTCTAAATGGCAAGCTTTTTAGCTAAGGAGAAGAATGCAAGAAATATTTTAATGGCAGAGGAAAAATGGAGGTTGTCTGGACAGAGTCAGAAAACAGAATGAATCATGCGGAACAAACTCATTTAACAGATGACCACAGTGTGACATTTCATCAGAAGATAAAACAGGGGAGACGGAATCTGTGCCAGGGAATCTGGGGCTAATTTTTGTCTGGGCTCCACAGCTGCCAAATCTTTATCCACTTCAAAAGTAGGCATAGTCCCTTGAGATTTTGGTTTTTAGAATGAAGGCAATTACTTTCATAGAGGTTACGTTTTGTTTGTTTGTTTAATCAGAACCCAGAGATTCCTACAAGTAATATGAATTATTTTTATTATAAAAAATTTAAATGTCTTGATTGGGAATACTATTTTTTTTAAAAATACGCTTTTATTTATTTCAGAGAAGAAGGGAGCGGGAGAGAGAGAAAGAGAGAAACATCAATGATGAGAGAGAATCATTGATCGGCTGCCTCCTGCACACTCCCTATTGAGGATCGAGCCCCCAACCCCAGGCACATGCCATGACTGGGGATCAAACCATGAACTCCTGGTTCTTAGGTCAACATTCAATCACTGCACCACACCAGCCTGGAAGTACTATTTTAAGTCGTTTTCTACCTGTATCTGTTTGTATATTTAAACCATTTCTTTTTTTCTTCTGTGAACAGAGAATGAACATGACCTTGAGTAGTTTGAAGGAAAAAGTCAATACGGCCCAATGTCCTTTACCTCTTTTCACCTGTCTGCATGTCAAGCCCGACGTTTCAGAACTGATGTTTGCAGGTATGTCGCCCACTCTTTCGGAACATTTCCTGGAACCTTTGAACTATGGCTTCCAATGATTTTCTTTAGAGGAAGCCATTTCAATTGCTTATTTTAATATATCTTCTGTAACATAAAAAACATTTGAAAATATAAAGCTAGATAACTTTCTGGTTATACAGAATATTCCAGAAAACTAGTGACTAATATATCTTCATTGATATTAGTGAACTAAAAAAAAAAAAAATGATAAAAAGTAAATCATAAATATAATTAATCATTCAATTTTAATTACTCATTTCTAAAAGCTGCTCAACAAGATAGTATGCCTAGTGCTTTCAGACAAGGCATATTCTCTTGCTTGCTGCTGAAATTGTTGTTAAATTAGATAATATGGTACATGCTTATTAATTTTTATAATTCAGCACCTGAAATGTACAAATCTATACTTTTGGCAGCTGGTGAACAAAATGCCTCACTTCATTAAGTCTCAGATGTAAACACCTGTTTCTTCGGTAGCTTCACTTCTTGTCATGTGCTCTAAATTCTGTGACATAGTTCTGGGGGCCCCTACCCATTCTGTTTGGCAGTGTGATAGCATTTCTGGCTGTGGCTGCTAAGGTTTCTTGTATTTTTAGGAAAAGTATCTTAGTGACATCAGTCACTCACAATGGGCTTTTAAAAAATCACTGTGAATGGAATGTAGTTAACAAATTCATATCCACAATCCTTTTGCAGTTTTATAAATTCCCACTTTTTCTCCTCAACTGATTATTCTCAGGCAAGAATTTGAAGTAGTTTATAAGAAGCGGTGCACCTGGAACTGGTGTTGATCAATTATATTGGCTAAAATGTTTATCATGCTTATGGTTCAGGAAGCATTTGTAGTTAACATCTTATTCAACTTTTACTACAAATCAGGGAGGGAGATATTTTTAGCAATGCTATACAAAAATAAAAAAAATAAAACATTAAATGATTTGCATATTGCCATGGAAAGTAAACAGCAGAGCTGAGACTTGGTCTTAAAAATCCTTTGATTGCTGACTATGTTGAATGTAGCATGCCAGGGCTAAGCTAAAACAACCCTTCCCCACCAGAGAACATTCCCCTTGTTCTATAACAACTTATAATCTGTTTGAGAAGTTTACAATAATCATTAAAGACTAGTAGCCCTGCACACAAATCCGTATGTCAGTAGCTCTCTGCAGGGCCTGGACACTCCACGCCCACTGCCTACAGGCTCTCCATGGTCCAGAGGCCATTTCGTGGTGGGACACTTGCCTCATCCCCATGGCCGTGAATCAAGCATTCCACCAGGTCACTCATGCTGCCCCCTCTCAGGGTTGGCCCCCCGGGACTGGGCGACTCCGGTGGGACTGAGAGAACTGGGTGTCACCATCTTGTGGCTATGGGCACTCTCATCTTTGTGATAGGGTGATGGTTAATTTGCATATTACCCTTTTATTAGCTAGGATGTTAAGGCCCAAGAGAGAACAGAATGTTACTATGCCCTGTTCTCTTGACTAAGTTCCATAACATCTTTTAGCCTCAGATTCCTCATCTGGTAAAACACTGTGAGGCTCTCTTCATAGTGTTTTGCTAAATAAATTAGATAAAGTATGTAATATATTTAAGTTTCAATAAGTCTTAACAAGTTAGTATGTTCTATGAAATCTGTATGACAAAAGTCAGAGGTCTTCATCTTAATAGGATTTGCATAGGAAATAAATTTGAATATTAATGAGAGTAAGGCAATGCAGTAGGAAGCTGGGGTAATCATGGTAAGCTCAGGAACAATAGGAACTACACCTTGACTTTAATGGAGTTCATAGGGAGAATCAAGATTTTATCCCACAAAAGTGTAAGTTTCATGATTAAATAGTTTTTGTTTTGTTTGTCTTTTCCTTGCCCGTAGCTGTTGTCTTGTGATGTCTTATAGTGTTTGGAAATTTTCTAATAAATACCAGTACCATGCTAGTCAAATCTGTGCATAGCCAAATAAACCATCTTTCACCCCAGAAACAATGATGTGTCAAACAAGCACTACTCTACTTTGGAACTCTGTCCTCTAAGCTGAAATAACTTGAGTGGGTCATTAAACTTGTTTGATTCTTTTTTTTTTTTTAAAGGTTTATCTTACAGAGCCATTACAACAATCTCATGAGAGTTATGCATGCCACTAAATATTATTTTTTTTTAAATTCTATATCATAAAAGCCTAATATGCAGATTATCCCCTCAACTGGGAGTTTGACCAGGAGGCAGGTCTGGAGGGGGCAGACAGCTGGCGGAAGGGAGTGGCTGTGCCACTGGGGAAAGGAAGGCCCCCCAGCCGGCAACCAGCAGCCCCTAGGGACCTTACCAGTGCACAAATTTTGTGCACTGAGCCTCTAGTAAAAATATAATAGGGTAATCACTTATTATAATTGTTTTGATTTCACAGGCTTTTTATTCTGAACTTTTAATTAACAGCCATTCTCAACAGAAAGTCTGACTAACATAATTAAATATTTCATTATATTTCAGCAAGTGAATGTTTGGGATTTTTTTGCCCAGAGTAAGAAAAGGCTGTTTTATGTTCCATTAGTAGTGATCTTACAATCTAGATATGTGTGATTTGGGCCATCTGCCTAGCTTCCATGTTGTTACTGAGATAAGAGATACACCATTAACCTTCATTGTTAAGCTTTTGTGATAAGGGGGTTCAAGCTGTTTCTTCCAACAGAGTTGGACAAAGCCATCAAACATCAGTTACCTGGATCTTGAACCCAGATAAGACATTCAAAGATGCACGTCATGAAGGTTTAAGTCAGTTGAGTTATTGAGGGGGGAAAAAAAGGTGGAGGCTTGTCTATGCTTTATGCCTTTGAAATTTTCTTAGATGAAAAATGTATATTCAAGGGGGAAAAGGGGAAATACCTGCATTATATTTTAAAAATCAAAGAAGCTCATTAGCTTACAGAAGTGTTACCAACTTCACTTCAACAATATCAGAGAATGTTTTTCTTCCCTCTTAGAATAGTTTAAAACATTTTCCCCTTTTTTGAAGATTTTAAACAAATAAGCATTAGTTGTTTAAACTATTAAACGTTTTTGACTCCTCCACTTCACTACACTGCCTACGGGAATCACAACTTTCATTTTCAAATATTCATTTGTCAGTAAATTGCATTTACTGAGCACAATTTATGGGCTCAGCATCAGGTTAAGTTCTTCACAGAAACTAAAGGACTAGAACTGTGGTACTCTTCCTCAGAAAGTTACAACCCCATTAACAAGACAAAAATAAAATATAAAATTAATGAGCTATACACATAGAATATTATTATCCGTTAAAGTTGTAGAGCTGACTTAAGTATAAATTATCGAAGATACTGAGTATAGTCATAGAAATGACTTCATGGAAAGATCTATCATAAGGAGGTGAAGAGTCATCTTTGAGTAAAACAATATGAGCAAATGCTCAGAAGGGAAGCTGAAAGTATGCTTTGGGGAGAGATAAAAACAAAACAAAACAAAAAAACACTAGTCTTGGTATGAACTGGTGAAGTGTAGGTGGTGCATCTGGGGAAACCATTAGTGCGGAAACAGTAGAAAAATCTGGATTCCAGGCAGAAATGTTTTTATTCAGTTATGATGATAATGGGAAATAGTGCTTTGCAGAAGAGCAATATAACTCTTCATGTAGTGTTTTTGAGAAACGCACTTTGGTGATTCACGTGGGTTGATTGGCAAAGGTAGAAACTGGAAGCCATGATGTGGCTGTGTTTTTGTAACAAGGTTCTGACACTAGGGAGATACTGATAAGGAGAGAGAGGAGAAGATAAGAGTGAAAGCATGGGGGTGACAGGTGAGGTGTGCTGATGATTGGATGGGAGTGCTTTCAGTTAAAAGAATTTCCTGCCACCACCCTCCCCCCCTCCCTGGGCTGTGATACCTTAGTTTATGGGAGCAGGTGATCTAGACAGGGAGGGGAAATGATGAATTCTTTTCCGGGCAATGATAGTGGGGGTGATGACGGCTTACCAGGCTTACCCAAGCGCCCCCTGAAGCTGGAAACAAGTGGAAGGAGGTGCAGCAGAGAGGTTCACGTTTGAAATGTAACAGCAAAGGAATAAGAGTCCAATGCCGCCATGACAACTTCTTAAGAAAGGTTTAGGCAGCAAATCTTCCCTCTTGAGGATGTCTATAATTATCATGGGCACAAGCCACAGCATTAATACAGAACAGATCGCTAGGGAAATTATTATGCGTCAGCACCCAAGATAGGGATGTGAAATTCAGAGATAGGGTGATACAGCAATTTTCCTAACAGCCCTGATTCATGGCTGGTCATGTTTCGCTAACTTCTCGTAAATCACCATGAAACATACCACTGTCTGGTGAAGGGTATACGTGCCCTTGGCCTTGCTTGAACTCTAAATGTGTCGTCATCACAACTGTGATTTTATTATCTCATTCACAAAAGTAAGAATGTCAGCTGAGTAAATCATAACTATACATCATTCACAATTCTGTGTCCAATACTTTGGGGATGGATATTTTGGAATTCAGAATATTTGAGATTTTAAAGTTTAAAAACACTTAAATTGTATATTGCACATTATTCTGATTAGGGTCTTACAATGAAAGTGTTTTCTTCAAGAGAATGTATCAATATTTAAATTGAGTCGGATAAATAAAGAGTCTGCCTCGCATCATTTTAAGGCTTTTTTTGAACTCAGGCCAGGTTTTACCACCAAAATGGGTAGCAAAAACAAAATAAAACAAAAACAAAAAAACCCGTGTGCATTTTGGAGTTGTTTGAATTTGAGATCGTTGAGTAAGCATATATAGACCTGTTATAATTTCAGAAAGGAACAATTGAAGACACATAAGGAGGGCAGAGGGTTATTGGTGATTCAGGGGTGGGTGGTGACGGGACTTACAGGAGGATGGTAACAAAGACCTTGAGCTAAAGGTTACCAAGAAGCAGCCTTGTAATTGCAGAAGGGAATAGCAAGCACGAAGGCACCGAGGTGGGACTGAGCTTGGTCTCCATGGGGAATGTTAAGAAGGCTTGTGTGACGGACATGGCAAAGCAAGACAAAAAGTGACAGGCGATGGGTTAGGGCGTGTGGTCAGGCCCGGGGCATAAGCCAGACCACCATGAAGCCTCGCTAGCCATGTGTTTATTTCCAGTGTAGAGGGAGGTCACTGGAAAGCTTTCAGCTGGCACCAGAGTGCTACAACTTACATTTTTTAAGCATGCTTTCTGGCTACAGGGGATCAACAAGGTAGTAAGGGAATAGAGAAGAGACATCTTAGGAGGCTGTTGTCAAGACCCAAGGGAGAGATGTGGGGGGGTTGGACAGAATGGTTGTGGTGGACAAATGGGTAGGTGGCTATTTCCCAACCATATCTGATGATAGAGACTACAGAACTTGATATTTTGTATGTGAAATAGAAGGGAAAGAGAACAATCCAGGATAATTTTAAAGTACGAAGAGTGACTATATGAAAGGTAGTACTATTTCCCAAGGCAGGGGTGGGGGGCGTGGGGGAGAGACTGAGAGAGTGGCAGGTGCAAGAAGTGGAAGTCAGAAACCTAGAACTCTCTTTTTAAAAAAAATATATTTTATTAATATTTTACAGAGAGGAAGGTGGAGAGATAGAGAGCCAGAAACATCAATGAGAGAGAAACATCAACCAGCCACCTCTTGCACACCCCCTACTGGGGATGTGCCCGCAACCAATGTACATGCCCCTGATCGGAATCGAACCCGGGACCCTTCAGTCCGCAGACCAACGCTCCACCACTGAGCCAAACCGGTTTCGGCACTAGAACTCTTTTTGATACATTAGGATTCAGACAATAATTACTCATATTATAGCCATGGACATACAGAAGTATAATTTGGCTACCATCTATTTCGTGATTAAAATGTGCTATGCCTTCTGGGCTCTTTGCATTTCTTAACTCATTAGATCCTCACAATAATTATGCAAACATTTTACCGCTCTTATTCACATTTTACAGATGAGGGAACTAAAACACGGAGGACACAAATAATCTACACAAGGTTGCATAGTTAGTAAGCAGCAGAACTGGATTTGAATCCAGGGCTCTGGCTCTAGAAAGTATACTCTGTTGCCCTTGCCCTGTGTTTCTTGAAACATTCAGCATAAAACTTGCCATTGAGGCCTAACTGGTTTGGCTCAGTGGATAGAACAATTGGCCTGTGGACTGAAAGGTCCCAAGTTCGATTCCAGTCAAGGGCACGTGCTTGGGTTGCGGGCTCCATCCCCAGTAGGGCACATGCAGGAGATGGCCAATCAATGATTCTCTCTCATCGTTAATGCTTCTCTCTCTTTCTCCCTTTCCATTCTTCTCTGAGATCAATAAAAATATATATTAAGAAAAAACAACAACAATAAAAAATTGGCATTGTAATCAGGTCAGTTTGTATAATGGTTAATAAGCAAAATTAAAAGATGACGAAAAGCAAATGTTAGAAACACTTCCATCCATTTTAATAATCTGCTTGCATTGCCAGAAGAGTTTCATTTCTTCTGTCTCCTTCATGGATTTTAAATCTGAGTTAGTTAGCAGTTTTCACTTTTCCACTCTTTAGAATTCATATGGACTTATAAAAGATGTCTGAGTTTTTAAATGCAAAAGGTATTAGAAGGGACCCTTTTGTGTTCTCATCTTATTCATTCACTAGAGTACTAGAGGCCCAGTGCATGAAATCCATGCACTGGGGGGGGGGGGGGGGAGAACGACTCCCTCAGCCCAGCCCGGGCCCTCTCGCAGTCCCGGAGCCCTCAGATGTCTGACTACTGCAGAGGTGAGAGAGGCTTTCCCCACTGCGCTCACCAGCTGTGAGCCTGGCTCAGGCTTTCTGGCTGAGCGGCTCTCTCCCTGTGGGAGTGCACTGTCCATCTGGGGGCAGCTCCTTCAGTGAGCATCTGCCCCCTGGTGGTCAGTGCACATAATAGCGACCAGTCATTCTACATTTGGCTGATTTGCATTTAGCCTTTTCTTATATAGGATAGTTCCCTCCCCATCCAACTTTTAGACAATGCCATATACATAATAGGCACTGGGTTAATTTTTAAAAAAATATTTTAAGTAAATGAATGAGAATAATCACTGTTGAAGTGATCTGTAGCTGTGCACATTTCTGTAATATTTTTTATGAATGGATTGAATTTTTTTTAATGCTTTCAGATTGGGTTGAGTTTACCCCCTATGAGATCGGCATGGCAAAATATGGTACTTTCATGACTCCTGACTTATTTGGAAGCAAATTTTTTATGGGGAAAGTTGTAAAGAAATATGAAGAAAACCCCTTGCATTTCTTAATGGGTAAGTGATCAAAATCTACCACTAGTTTGCCTGCCAATTGTAAACTTTGGTGCATTCTAAGTTATTCTCTGTTTTTGCTTTATTTCAGGTGTCTGGGGCAGTGCCTTTTCTATATTGTTCAACAGAGTCTTGGGAGTTTCCAGCTCACACAATAAAGGTTCCACAATGGAGGAAGAATTAGGTATTGCCAAAATGTGCTTAAATGATAACTGTGCTATATTGATAAATTGCATTAACATGTATACATAGAGAAAATTAATCAGCATAAAAGTTGTAATTTCTAAAGTTACCGGTAATTCGGTTGAGTCAGCCTAATTTTTTCCTAGGAATACTATGTCCATTAATTAGCTGCAGAGTCACAATCTCTAAAGGGTAACAAGGCCACGTGCATACTGCTGAAATGTCCTGACTTCATTTCTGCACATGATCCTTCTATCCCACTCATTATCAACTCTAATTTTGTGGAAATGACTAACTCTTCTCTGAATTTTGTGAAGATTTCAGGGGGTGGGGGAAGAGAAGAGAACGAAAGTACAACAGATTATGGGACTTGCTTCTCCGAACACGTTATCTGTTGAATAATCCAGATAAACCCGAGGCTTGTTATTCTTCCCCGCCAGAGGCAGGAAGAGAATAGGACTGAAATAACACTTCTGAAGGTGGCTGCACCAATGGCCGGAGGCCAAGGAAAAGGAGACTGTTTACACTTAATCGCCCCGAGAATATTCTTTGGTGTGAGGCGTCCCCTTTGAGGCCAGATTTGGCAGCGTATTTGCTTGTTCTGTGTGTCAGACTTAGGGGGAATACGGTGAACTTGAGAACCCCGGTCAGCAGGATGCCTGTTACCTCCGATTACAGAAGGGTTTCCAGAAATGAGACCAGAGAGGGGACTGAGGGGAATCGGGAGGCTCCTGGTGGCTCTTTCATCTGCAGGCCAACCGAAGTCTACCTCTCAAAGGGGTGTTTGTTCCCGGCCCCCTCTCTCTTCTAGAGGAAGACTTAAAGGTAAATTGGACCACCATCAGATAAATTAAAACGAAATACATTTAGAATATTTAGTTATTTATATCATAAAAATTTCCTTCTGAAGAAGGCAACATTTTGGTGAACCATCTTCTTAAATGATAGTACCAAAAATGACCCCAACAATGTTTCCAGAAAGAAAATGTTGGCCTGCCTGAAAGACACCTAAGGCATATAACACTGGAGTGGATCATTACTTAAATCCCCTCTTCTCTCTAAAAAAAAAATTTACCAGTACTTTCTATAATAGTCATGAAATGAATAATAATGTGAGCCAGTGAATAGTTTCCTTTAATGAATTTCGTATGTGTAATGTACCAGTAAAATGAAAGAAATCTAAAAATTAAAAAGTCAATCTATTGCTTCAAGCATTTATTATCCCTTCAATTATATAATCTAGATCACTTAAATACATGATATTCATTTATAATAAGCATATGCAGAATAATGTGTTATATCTACATATCTCTGAGTTTAAAACCCCCAAATGATTATATTACTAAAAAATTATGAATTTGGAGTCAGTTTCTTAAAAAAAGTTAATTGCCCAATGGAAGAAAAAAAAATAAGTTATTATAATAGAGAGTGGTTTTATATGTCCAAAGAAGTTTTGATTTTTCTATGAATGTTGATTAAAAACAATGGTCTATGTACCTATAACCTAGGTACTTTTTACTTGAAAAAAGACTAGTTATTGGTATAGCTTTTACTTCTGTCATTGTTTTAAGGATTTATAGTTTCTATTTTAGTTTTTAAAACTACTCTCTTACTATGTTCTAAGAAAGCACAAATTCTCAGCACAAAAGGCACATTTCAACAGAAAATTTTCAGTGTTATTGAAATTAAAAGATACCTTATATTAGCCCGTTCATTTATTTTTATGAAATGGCTCTGGAGCCCTTTGTAGATTTTGGGTTCACCCTGCATTTACCCTCTTCACAAACACTACTTAAGCATATTTGATTGAGGAAAAAAAAAATACTTTTGTATAATGAGATGCTTCCTATAATCAAGCTATTCTTTCTGTCAGAATTAAGATAAACAGAAATCCTTCCCTTTAAGTCATGAATGAATAAATTTTAAATTAACGTTTCCTCTCCTGTGAAAGTTTGTTTTCCAATGAAAAATTGATCTAAATTAATGCTAATTATTGATTTAAATTTATACTAGTAACCTAGCAGGTCTCACTCTCTGGGTTTCCTGAAGTTACTTCCATATGGCAAATTTAAATATTTTAAATTATTTCAGAGAGGAAGGGAGAGGGAGAGAGAGATAGAAACATCAATGATGAGAGAGAATTATCCATCAGCTGCCTCCTGGAGCCTGCTGGAGATCCAGCCTGCAACCTGGGCATGTGCCCTGACTGGGAATTGAACTGTAACCTCCTGGCTCATGGGTCAATGCTCAATCACTGAGCCACACTAGCCAGGCCCCCATATAGGAAATTTAATTGTGAGTCTTGGCACCTGAAATCCTTCAATTATTTTTCTTTCTTTCCACAGAAAACATTACAGCAAAGCACATTGTGAGCAATGACAGCTCCGATAGTGATGACGAATCACAAGGACCCAAAGGTAAGCGTGCTGGGACTTCTCTGGCAGAAGTCCATCGGGAAAGGGTGCTGCCTCTGGCCTGTCGCTCCAGGTGCAGACGGCCGTCTCTGCTGAAGGCACTGAGTGGTAGCCGCATAGCTTTCAATTCAGAGAGAGAAGTGACGCTGTATGTGCAATAAACTAGGCAATACAAAAATATCCCTTCTTGCTTTTTTTAAAAATGTATTTTTATTATTTTTATTAAGGTATTATATGTGTACATAGCTTATCATTGCCTCCCCCTTCTTGCTTTTTTAATACCTCAAAAATATTATCAGTTGAACAAATGGAGGACAAACTAGGGTGTTAGAAATACTAAATTCTGTTTTAAATCTGATTATTGAACTGGGCCTTCAGCATGGAAGTAGTGGTTTGGGAGCACCTTTCGCTGGCTTTTATTATTTTTTTAATCTAAATTTTGTCTTTGAAAAATATATTATTAAATAACATGTGAAAAATTATATTCTCACTTCATCCTGGGCCTTTATCCCATTGCTGACATTTCATGTCGTAGGAAGAGGGTAGAACTATGGAGAACTCTTTGTTACATGCATTACTTTGTGGCATAAATGAGTTCCTTAACATTTTGACAAGACAGATTTTAGCTTGATGTGGGTCAGGAAAGTCAGCGATGGAGTGAGGGCAGGGAGAAGGCAAGGATCAAGCATATTTGTTGCAAATGTGTGAAAATGGAGTGTTTTTACGTTTTGACAAAGTGTTTGATACACAAGTTTTGTACATTTGTACAAAAACAAAGCATAACAAACATCAAACAAACAATAATTAAAAAGCTTTGATAACAACTGGGTGAACATGTCCTATTAGAGTCTCAATACAGATTTTATTTTTAATATATTTTATTTATTTGTTTATTTATTTATTTACTTATTTTCAAAGAAAGAAGGAGAGGGAGAAAGAGTTAGAAACATTGATGAGAGAAAAACATTGATCAGCTGCCTCCTGCACACCCTACTGGGTATGTGCCTACAACCAAGGTACATGCCCTTGACCGGAATCGAACCTGGGACCCTTGAGTCCGCAGGCCGATGCTCTATCCACTGAGCCAAACCGGTTAGGGCCGAATACACATTTTAAAAGGCATAAAGTGCTTTCTTGTCTAAAACATAAGGAATTCCACCTGCCATGCTATAGATAACAAAAGAACCCCTTTTATCCTTGCTGAATTAATACTAAAATTAGAGTTCTCTTTCATAAACGGGCTGTTGCTTTCTCATAAGATGAGTCTGCGCACATCAGAGGTGCCTCCTCTGGGCAATGCAGCTACACAGGCCCATAGCTTGCTTAGTGTGCAGCTTCTTGTGAAAATGTAAACAGGGGACCTTCCTTGGGCAGACAAAGCTCTTGACCAGGCACACGATGGCCAGTGGCGTACAATCTGGGCTTCAGACCCTGCTTGCCTACTGTCCTCCTGACCTATGCAGCCAACAATTTGCCCAAGTATATATGGCACTCAGGTCCTTAGGCAAGACCCCATTTGAAAGAACCCTGCTCTGGGAGGGAGCTGAGTCTGAATGCTGCTCCTTCACATTGGTCATTTTAATTATTTTGGTTGTTCAGGTCTTTTCTTTTCTTCTTCTTTTTTTTTTAATAATTTTGAATTTCCTTGTAATGAAGGGAGCTAGCCAGTACACTGGGGAGAGAGAGTATATTCCTAGCATGTCTAGAATTAGTCATGTCATGATTTAGGGACTATCAGGTAGATGTAAGAATGATTTGTCACTTATTAAGAAAAGCACCGATCAGTACATTTGATCATCTCTGAAGTACTGGGTGCTTATCTTAAGGCTGAGAAGCTTAAGAACCAATTGAATATGGTTTAGTTTCAGCCTAGATTGCAGAATGGTATTCGGGATGTTTTTGATGATTTTTTTATTAGATATTAATATTCGTTTATTTCATTCTAAATAGACTTTATGTTTTAGAGTAGCTTTAAATTATAGCAGAATTGAGTAAAGAGTTCCCATATATCCCCTGCACCTTCCTCCCCCCCTTCCCCTCCCCCTCCCCGCTTCCCTACACTACCTCTTCCACTATCAACATTCTATACCAGAGGGGTATAACTGTTATAATTGATGAACCTACACTGACACATCATCACCACCCAAAGTTCAAACTTTAGGCTTCATTCTGGATATTCTATATATTCTATACACTTTCACAAATGTAAAATGAATGTATCAACCATTATAGCATCATACCAAGTAGTTCCACCGCCCTGAAAGTCCTCTATGCTCTGTTTATTCATCCCTCTGTCCCCATTCCTAACTCCTAGCAATCACTGATTTTTTCACTGTCCTCAGAGTTTTGTCTTTCCCAGAATGGCATATATATGGGATCATATGCTCTGTAGCTTTTCCATACTGGCTTCTCTCACTTTGTAGCATGCAGTTAAGTTTCCTTCATGTCTTCTCGTGGTTTGACGGCTCATTTCTTTTGAGCGCTGAATAATAATACAACGTCTGGATGTACTGCAGTTTATCCACTCATCTACTGAAGTTTATCTTGGTAACTTCCAAGTTTGGGCAATAACGAATAGAGATGCTATAAATATCCACATTCAAATTTTTGTGTGGATGTATTTTTCACCTCCTTTGGGTGAAAACCAAGAAGTGTAATTGCTGGATCATAAGATAGAAGTATAATTTAGTTTTGTAAGAAACTTTCAAACTACTCTCTTTAGTGACTGTACCATTTTACATTCCCACCAGCAATGAATGAATGTTTCTGTTGCTCAACATTTGTTGCAGCATTTGGTACTGATAGAATTTTGGGTTTTGGGCACTTCCGATAAGTATGTGGTGTTATCTGATCGTTGTTTTAGTTTGCACTTCACTGATGACATATGATGTGGAGCATCTTCTCATATGCTGACTTGCCATCTGTATGTTCTTCTACTGAGGTCTTTTGCCCATTTTTAAAGTGGGATGTTTGTCTTAAGTATATTTTGGATAACAGTCCTTTGTCAGATGTATCTTTTGAAAATATATTCTCCTAGTCATTGTCTTTCCTCTCATTCTTTTGAACTTCCTTCATTTTTATTCATAAGATTTTGATTAAGGTCTTTAGGCATTTTTCCACATTAGTTTCTTCAAACCTATGCTGGCATCACTTTTACTTGCTCTTATAGAAATGTTGAAATCGTCAAATTAGAAAACGCATACGGAGGGCTTAAAGTTGTAAAAGGCAGCAAATAGAAATAGCTTGTAAGTAATGGATATCATTTCTCTGTTGACTGCTGGTACCATTCCCACATATATCACAGAGAAAGGAGACCCTCTGCTGTTACAAAAGTGGAGTTTATCTCCTAAATATAACAGCGATGATGATGATGAAGCAGCTCCAAATCTTTGGAAAATAATTGAGTACCTTATTCATATCCTGTGTACCTAGAGATACAAAGCATTCATTCTGAAGCCTGATTTGTTCTAGCAAAAGATTTTATTCATCATACTTGGCAGTAGAAAAATGTAGGAGTAGAAAAGAGTATGTTTGTTTTTTAGTGAATGTGTAGGCATTTGGATTGGTTCCCGAAGGATCACTTCATTTACTTGGTACAGGTAAATTAATCTTTGGGAAAATAAAAACCAGTGTGTATTGTGGTTCATGTGTGTTTAGTTAACATTTATTGGAAATTATGAAGTTTGAGCATAGGTTCTCTTTCCTCTCAAAACACATACACACACACACACACACACACACACACACACACACACACACACAGAGTTTTATGTATGTTTATATACAGAGTCCCCAGAAACCTGAGCAGAAGGGATTTAGGCAGGCGGGCATCACACTGTACCATGCAGTGTTCTCAGATTTGGATTGTGAATGAATAATATTGACACTGACAGTTATTCTGTTGCTTCTGCTGCTGTTACCACTGTTTCTACTACTAAATATTGTTTATTAAAAATTGAATGCAGGCCAGGCACTTTCCTAAGGAATTTACATGAATGCACTAACTCAGCTAATCCCCACAACAACCCTACAGAATTTTCTGTTGAGGAAATGAAGGCTGAG